>OZ010608.1:79566658-79981658 GCA_963932145.1 Acanthosepion lycidas | reverse complement strand
AAGAAAAATTTAAAAAAAAAGTAAAAACAAGTTTCGTTGAAAGGCATTTAGCATAGATACAATCAGTAAACATGTACGAATCAGCTTCATTTTTTTTTTTTGATTCAGTGTTCCTCATTGTGGCATAATTCCAAAATGTAGATGTGGTGTTTGCTGGGCCAAATCCATGAAAAGAGAAGGTAAGGTGAACAATGAAGAAAAATAAAGGAAAAAGTATAAAGAAAATGAAAAAAAGAATTATGAATGAGATAAATTAGATGAATGTGCTTAATATAAATAAGAAAAATATCTGAGGAAAAGCTAAAGAAGGAAATGAAAAACCAAAGTCGAAAAATTTTCTTTTAAGAAAAAAAAAAATGAAAGTAGCAAAAGAAATGAAAAGATTAAAAAATTTAATAAAAATTAATTTTCATAAAAGTTGGTGGAGTAAAGGGAGCTATGGTGAAGTAATGGATAGCGGCTTAGATTGAGGAATTGGAGAGCCGAGTTCTAATTCCAGTCAAATTCATTAATGTATGGTACATGCCTGGTAGATAACTGAACTGATCTCGTAAAATGTTAGATTCTTTGTTTTGTAAACATTTTTAGTATTTGGTTTAATGTTTTTGTAATGTCCATCATTTCTGACATCTTGGGTTTAGTCATTTTTCTTCCACCATAACATAGGTTCTGTATCTTTTCTATGGATATTTTTATTGTTTGTTTGTTTGTTTGTTTGGGTTTTATGGCATATCAACCACTGTGGGTTATTTAATGCCAAATCCAGTTTATATGAATTTTAAATGCCTATTTTGTATAGAATAAAAAACGTATAGCTGGCAACATTATTGTTTAAAAAAAAAACGTATAGCTGGCAACATTATTGTTTCAAAAAAACGTATAGCTGGCAACATTATTGTTTAAAAAAAAACGTATAGCTGGCAACATTATTCCTTTTCTACAAAAAAAAACTTAGAGCTGGCAACATTATTGTTTCAAAAACTTAGAGCTGGCAACATTATTTTTCTGAAAACATTATCTGAGACCTTGCTGTTGGATGTAGTTTATCGCCATACCCAGGACGCGGATGTAGTTTACCGCCATACCCAGGACGTGGATGTAGTTTATTGTAATTCTTCTGATGAACTTTCATCTTTGGTACCTAAACTTTACAAATTTAAGCACAATACTAAATTGGCAGCTAGTTCTTATCTTTTTAAATTGAAATAGTTAAAATGGTCAGATGTGTTAACAGTTTTCTTGCACTTCTTGCTTTTGGCCACTTTTGGCCTCTTGCTTTCCAACAAAGTTAGATCTTCAAAAATTTAAATGCAATGTCAATCATTATCTTCCATATTCTTAATTCCTTTTCTTTTATTTTCCCTCTCACCTTAATAATGTTTTTTTGTCATATTCTTTTATATTCTCTAACAGGTTGTGTCTTATTGGCTTTGTTGTTTTACTTGGGTAAAATAATTAACAAAGAAATTCAGTGTAACATCAGGATCATGTCAGTTTTATATTGTATTTGGTCATTATCACAATTTTAAGAAAAGTTCTTACTAATTCCTGACTACTTATTGTGTGTTTTTCATTCCAGTGCTTCAGTATGTAGGCAAACATGGCTTTCTACAATTTTCTATGCTTTGTAGCTCTTAGGAATGTTTGATCCCTTACTACCCCCACCAATCCCTGTCCTGTCATTCATTTGCACTAAAAAGGTTACTCAATTTTTCCTTCTATTGTTTTAAATTCAACCCGTGAATGTCAAATTCTTCAAGCCTTTTTTCCTCATTGTGTGTCACAGAAATTCTAACTGTATCTTTCTGATTCTTAGTACAATTACCTTTTTTCCCATTTTCCTTAAAACTTCTGTATTGCTCATATTTTATGTTCATTTAATTCCCAGCATCCTTCTGTAGAACCATATCACTTTTACCTCAAGTCTCCTCATCATCTGTGAGGAAATTGTCCAGCATTCATTACTATATACAAAGATTGAAATTATGTGAGAGCTCAGCACTCTTTTCTTTGTTTAAATTAAATTTTCCTGTTTCTTAATACTTTGCTTAGCTTTTGAAAGACATTTTATTTTTTCAATGTATCTACAGAATTTAGTGTTACATTTTTCCTAATCTTTTAAAAATCTTCTCAGATAATTAAATCCCTGCAGTTGCTTGATTTTGACATATCCTATTCATAGCTCACATATTGAACTGTCTCTCTTGCTAATGAAAAAATATTCTATATTTTTATAATTGATGCTTTGTGCTTTCTTCCTTCTTTCTATTACTAAATTGTCTAGAATTTCATTGTTTTTTCTTACTGTCATCAACACAATGTCATCTAATGTTGATAGGATTGTGCTGAACAGTAATAAATTCTAGTAGGATTTCTAGTTCTCTAAGTTTTGCTTTGATATCAAGGTTAAATAAATCCTGTGAGAAGACACCTTGTTTTACACCTTTTTCTATTTTTGTGTGTGTCAAGTAGTGTTACTGACTCACAGGAAGTAGTATGCACTCAACTGCCTAATAGCCATAGCTATTTATAGTTTTTGTGACTTCATAAATGAGTCATCTTATCTCCCTGTACTAAAGAAGTTTTATCCTCTTATTTTCCCTGGTAATTCTTCTGGGAGCTTTTGTCTCCTCACTATCTTCCTCCCTCTTCCTAAGAGTTAAGCCAAGATATGGGAGATCTCAACCTTCTTTTTTTTTTATAGGAGTGTTCCTCCAATGATTGTATTTGTTCATCTTCAGAGTCTATATTACCCTCTTTTTCACTATTTTCTCTTGCCTTGACATGACACTTTCGTCTTCATTACTTTCAGGATCACTAAACATTTCTTCATCGCTATCATGTTGCAATCTAACTTGGTCTGCATGAGCTAATATCCCATTTCCATATTTTTCTATTATCATAGTGTTCTGTCCACTTTGCATTATAGATCTTTCCTCTTGTAGAGTAAAATCACTATTCTTTTTAACCAGTTTTTCGTTGGTAACATAGGCCATGGTCATTAGGGTTCTAATTTGTATACTCATGAGGGCGGATGGGCTTGATAATCCAGTATGTGGTATTGTCCTATAAGTTAGCAACAATTTAGGAAGAAATGTTTTTATCTTCTCTTTCCGTTGTACACTGGGGGTTTTTTTTTTCTGTTTTTTTTTTTTTATAGTTTTCACCATCGTTTCTGCTAATCAGTTTGATTGCGGATGATATGGATGCGTTTTATATGGTTTGCATTTTTTTTCAACTATTGGCATAGTTCCACCTCGCAGAACTCTAGAGCGTTGTCATTTCTTGAATATATGATCCTTAAAGTTTGTTTCACGGTCAAACTTCTTTTGTTGGAGACCTGTATTACTTCTGATCGGCCTGAATACGAATCTACTAGTATTAACTTCATTAACATAGGCATAATCAATGTATCCTCTGCCCCAAGGTTACGTAATGCATGTGTTTTTGTCTGTTTAAATTTTCTTCACTCATTGCACATTTTACACCTTTTTATGTATATCTGTAGAATATTGTGAACACCATGCCTAATCTTCTTTGCGTAGACGTTATTCTACAATGAACATCTTCATGTATACTTTTTATAATTTCGTTCCTTTGCCTTGTTGGTAGAACCAGACGTCTTCATTACAAATTACACACTTTTTACGGTTAACTTGTGTTTAACCTCTTTAAAACGCCTTTCTACCCATGAGCAATTATTCCACTTATTTTTTATCCTGTTCAGTATGGGATTTCGCTTCGTGTCCTCAGCTAATTTGTCGATTGACAAAATATCAGTTTCGACCCAGTGTAAGAAAGTATCTTCAAATTTTTCCTCCTCTTTCTCACTTTCAGAAGTAATAAAACTCAATCTCAGCAAAGCGTCTGCATGCAGAATGCTATCGTCTTTCACGTACACAATATTGAAGTCAAACGTCATTAACATTAAGGACCATCTTAGAATTCTAGAAGACGGTACATTAGGAAGTTCCTTCCTAGGATTAAATATGAATTCTAAAGGTCTATGTTCGGGCCTTAGCAGGAATTTCTTTCCAATAAGCAACTGACGATCTCTATTTGTCGTCCATGTTATGGCCAACGCTTCTTAATATTTGAGTAGTTCAATTCGGCTCTTGCTAATTTTCTCGAAATATACATAATAAGATGAAAATCCTGAGCTAATATTCCTGAAATTGAGTGTTCACTTGCGTCAATTGTTACTACTATTTCCTTTCTAGGGTTTTTACTAGTGGCTTTTTGGCCAGAACAGCTTTTAAATTTTCAAATGTCGCTTGTTCTTTTGTCCAAATAAATTCTGCATTAATTTTTCATAAAGCAGCAAAATCTTCTGTCAATTCAGAGTATCGCTCTACATTCGCCTGCAGAAATTTACAAGTCCTAAGAATGATTCCAATACTTTTTTGTTCTTAGGTACTTCAAATTTTAATATTTTGTCAATTAACGCTTGGTCTGGTGATATGCCTTCCTTAGACATGATATTTTAAGTGTTGTGCACACATTTATTTTGGTAAATTGTTAATCCAGAATTTTTAAAGTATTCAAAACTATACTCGTTTTCCATTGTAATTTTTCATTGTTAATAGCACCAACACAAGTGTCATCCTGGTAACATTATATTTTTTATAACCCTACCAATAACTTGATCTATAGCCCTTTGTAATATCGTACTTGCGGTTTTAATTCCATACAGCATTCTTTTCCATATTAATAAGCCTATTGGCGTGTTTATCATTGTGACTTCTTTAAAGTTTAAAGTCTTCGCCAATAGGCAATTGACGGTACGCCGGCTTTAGATCTATTTTAGAGATTTTTTTCATACCTGCGAGATCATTGGAGATATAGGATATGAGTCTGTTCATATCTTGTGGTTTACACCTATTTGCAGTCACCAGAAATGCGCAGTTCCCCATCCACCTTTCTTAAAATTACTAAATGGGAGGCCCATTTGCTCCCTCCTGGTGGAACTCGTTCAAATAAATATTGTTCCAGTATTTTTTTAGTTTTTTCCACTACTACTGGTAGTAGATGAACTGGAACTTTTCGTACTTCAAAATACGAGGAGGAGACATTTTAGACTTAACTTTGCTTCATAGTTTTTTGGGTTTTTTTTTTAACATTCATGTTTCTTCTGCCTTAACTTTGTTTACCAATCCTGTCGATTTTATGTTCAATACATCATTTCTTATTAGCTCGTGATTCTTTTCACAGTTTGCCATGGTAATTGTTATACATCAAACTTATTTTTTAGTTCCAGGTCGGCTTCAAAATCGTCGAACGTTTTTATCACAGATCCGTCGAACTGATTCAATTGGACAAAGTTTTTCTTTAATCTTGATTTTACTAATTTTTTCCAGAAATTTTTGGGTATCAACGTCACGTCACTTCCTATCTAGTTGCATGTACAATAAAACATTATTTATTCAAATTTTTAATAGTACTTTTGCATTTTTGTTTCAATCAAAAGATGTCCATACTGATTCATTTTTCATATGCCGGACATTTTTGTTTTTCTCTTTTTGATATTCACATTCATAAAAGTACAACTTATTTTATTTATTTTTCTTTATGGCGTATGTGTCCATTTCCTCTACCAAATCCGTAATTTTTGTTTTGTTGACTTTTCCAATTACTTCTTGTTGCTGAACAAATTCAATATACTGTTCTAGATTCTCAGTTGTAAATACATTAGAGTCATTTGCCGATACGCCTCATTTTGAAGGCCATTTACCAGTTTCATTTGGATCAAATCCTCTTCGTTTGACTGGTTTTCTGATCTCAATTTCTTAAATTCGCAATATTTAGCGACCTGTTTCAAACGAAGAACATATTCGATAACTGATTCATTCACTTTTTGAGAAATATTCATAAACTTAGCTCTCTCTGCATTCACTAGTTTTTTCTTGGGTGCTATATTTTTCATTATTCTTTTCTTTTTATGCGCCATGTCCTTTCAGGACGTAGGCGATCATGGCTTTCCACCTCCCTCTATCCCTTGTATCTCTCAACAAGTTCCTCCCCTCTGCTACCTACCCTAGACCACATTCTGTCATCCGCTTGCTTAAACCCATTAGGTATGTCATGCGTTGTTTTCCCTTGTCTCTCTTTCTCTCTATGCGACCCGTGAGTATCAGATTCTCCAGGCCCTCCTTTCTCATTATGTGCCCCACAAATTTAACCTTCCCCTTCCTGATGTTAAGTACAAGCCTCTTCCTTGTTTGCATCCTCTCTAAGAATTCATCGTTGCTCACACGCTCGGTCCATGATATCCTTAGCATCTTTCTGCAGAACCACATCTCCGTGGCCTCGAGTCTCTTCTTCCTCTTTGAGGAAATCGTCCAACATTCGCTGCCGTAAAGAAGGACAAATGTCATGTAATAGCTCAGTATTCTTTTCTTTGTTACTAAGGAAATCTTCCTGTCTCGCAATACACTGCCCAGCTTTTGGAATACGTCTTTGGTCATCCCAATACGTCTATGGATCTCAGTGTCGCACTTACCGTCCTCTGTCAAAATGCTTCCCAGATAGTTAAACTTCCGCGTCTACTTGATTCTAGTGTGTCCCGATCAGCAAATTGCATTTCGGGCTCATCCTTTTACTGATGACCATGCATTCTGTCTTCTTGTAGATTATGCTTAGTCCTTTCTTCTCACTCTCCGTCGCTATCTTCTGTAGGAGATTTTGTAAATTTTTTTCGTGTCTGCTATCAGTACTGTGCCATCTGCATATCTTATGTTGTTAAGATAGTGGCAGCCAATGCTAAATCCTAATAGGGCTTCCAATTCTCTCAGAATTACCTCGCTGTATAAGTTGAATAAGTCATGTGAGAAGACGGATACTTGCCTTACGCCCCTTTCTATTTTTGTATATTCGCTGAACTTGTTCTCTATACGAATGCATGTTGTTTACTGCTAGTATAAGTTCTTGATTATTCTGATATCTTTCCCGAACATATCAAAGTTGCTGAGCAGTTCTAGCGGATCCTTGTGGTATACTTTGTCGAAGGCTTTCGCGTATTCTATGAAATATAGGTACACGTCCTTCTGCATTTGTATCGCTCTTTCTTATATAATTCTGAGCATGAATATCGTGTTCCTTGTTTCAGTGTCTTTAACGAATCTGCACTGTTTTCAGCCTATCTCTGGTCTGATTCTGCTGCGCGCTCTATTCTATATTCTATATTCAGAATACAGATGATGAGTTTTGTCACGTGGCTCATTAGGCTCATTGTTAGCATTCGTTTACGCCTGGTTTCTTAGGCATAGCTATGAAGATAGATCATCTACTGAGGTCTTCCGGTATATCTCCGCTGTTGTAGATTTCATTTGTTATTTCGGTAATCTTGTTTATGCCAAAATCATCTAAAGCTCCCAGCATTTCCGTTACAATTCCGTCTGGCCCAGCTGCCTTGTTTCTGTTCAATTTGGCCAGTGTGGCTTTTACTTTGGTTTTTAGAATTCCAGTTCCGTCGTTAGTTCTGTGTATTGCTGGTTGTTCTCTTTCGTGGTGGAAGAGTTTTTCAATATACTCGCCCCAGCGTTGAAGAATTTTTCCTTCTCTAACATGAGGGTTTCATCCTTTGATTTTAGACAGCCTGTTGACAAGCATGTCTTCTGTCCTGTTAGTTGCTTTATTTGTTTGTGCTTATCTCTTTAGTTGGTAGTACTCGATCATCCTATTTCAGTACATTTTTCGTTTCTTTAGCTTGCCTAAATTTAGTCCTTATTTCATTGTGTAATTTTCTGTACTCCATTCTGTATCTTGGCAGAGTTTTATGTCTCCTTTCCATCATGTCGAGAATCTCATCAGTTATCCATTCGTTTCTTCTTCGTCCTTTATCGTTTACTGATGTCACTAAAGCGTCCCTTAGTTCATCCCATTTCGAGTTTCCATCATGTGCCTCGTATCTTCTTTTTATATTGTCCATATATCTTTCTTTTAGGTTTTAGGGTCGCTCAGGAGTTTGTTGTATTGCTGTTTGGGTGCTGCATTAGGCTTCTTCAATTTTCAGTTTCGCTCTTAGTTTGCATATAAGAGGACGATGATCACTTCCGCAGTCGGCACTTGGTTAGGTTTTACAGTGAATCATTGCATTCCTGAATCTTTTGTTGATGGTTATATAATCAACTTGGTTTTTAGTTTCTCCTCCTGGACTCCTCCATGTCCATAGTCATCTCGGATGTTCTTGGAACCATGTGTTGGCTATTATCTGGTCATTGGCTGTGCACCATTAGGTCCAGGTTCGAAACTTCCTGTTATATTCCCTGCCCTTTCCCTTAGCACTGTTCAGCAAGGAGTAGAAAGATTCGATGTACTCTTCCTTACTTTGTGCTGTCGGTGAGTACACTACTATAATAGCCACTTTGAAAGGCTTCCCTTTTAGCTTCTTTTGGAAAGTTGGTGGTATCTTAGAACGCATTTCTTAAATGCGCTATCTAGTATTAGTCCTACTCCTTTGTCGTTCTTCTCACCGCCTGCATAAATTATCATGTGTTTGTTGCTGACAAAATCACCATTGTTTGGCCATGTGGTTTCACATACACCTAGAATGTTGATGTTAAGTCTGTTCATCTCTTGTTTGTCATTATCAAACTAGCCAGTAATGGTCCAGTGACACCTGTCGTTCATATCGTTCCTTTCCCGGCGAGGGATAGGTTTCGAGGACTTTTATCCCCTTTATGCCGTTTATGCTAGCAGTCACTGGATGACGGTCATGTGACACCTGTTGCGCATGTCGGTCATTATTGGGCGAGGAGCTAATTCCCATAGACTTAATCCCCTTCACGCCATTAGGTTTCACAATGTCTGAGTTGTTGACCATGATTTATCTTGGGATTGGTAGTAGAGTGGTTTTCCGTTGCCTTCTCCGCAGTGGTTTATGGAGACACCACATATAGTTTGCTGGCCGTTGACTCAGAGAGTTCTTCCGCCCTTTGTTAGGTCTTGTTTTTCATCCTCTGGATCCTTTTTCCGCATCACTCGGAACTTGGAGTTGGGTAGTCGGTTTAGTCACCAACATTTTGACTGGAATACTTACCGAAAAGGTAGAGGAATAAAAAAAAAAAATTTTTTTTTGTAATTAGGTTTTAAGTTTTAACTTAGTACAAGTCCCATTGCCTCTTAATAAAATAAAAACAAAAGCAAAGCAGGGGAGGACATTAAATTAACCTCAATTAGAAAAAAAAAACAACTTGGAAAACTAGAAAATTAGTAGCAGCAATCAAATAAAAACAAAAGAAAATGGGAAAAGAAAGAGGAAGAAAAAGAAAAGAGAGCAAAAAAAAAAAATTAATGAATGACTTAGGATGAGGTTCAAAGACAAACCTCCATGTTGCTTTCACTGGGTTAAGAACAGAAGAGCACATAGTGTTTGGTCAAAAGAGAGGCATTAGAGTGATCATTTTTTTTCTTTTCCCTTACTTGTATCTGACCACTTGTCAATTATAAATTGCCAACAAATAGCCTTTACCTGTTTACCTTTTTGACCGATCCTATCATGGTGGACAAGGTCATTGGGACACCATATGTGATTTATAATACACAAAAAATTCTCTATTGTTCTATGCAGCATACACTGTGATTTGTTTCTACTCAGATTGTCCATCATGACTGAGAAATTAAAAATTAAAAATCTTTTTCTTTGCATTTAGCAAATTATTGTTTTAAACTTACAACTTCTCTGACAATTGCAATTAGTTCTGGATTCTGATTCTAAAATTGGCTTACAAGTTTCTGATTTGGATAATTTGGTAGCTCATTAATACGTGATAAAAATAGGTCTTTCTCTTATGAAAAAAAAACTTGTATTCACTTCTTTACAGTTCATTTTTATTTACTTTGAAATTGTCTGTTGTAGATTCATTTTGTTATTTTCGTTTCCAATGATTAATTCATTCACTTTAGTAATTAATTTATTGGCTCGTTAATTAGAATGTAATGATTATCATCTTTAGCAATCTATGTAAAAGAACTTTGATCTTTCTATTACAGAAAAGAAATGAATTTTTTATGGGATTATCATATTGCTCATCAATTTGATCAATATTTCATCTTTCCCTCTTCTTAATCATCTTTTTTTTCTCTCCTTCAACTTCTTTAATCCTCTGTCACTTTCTATCCATTTTTCATGTACTTTAGCTCTTCTTTCTTCTCCAGTCTTTTGTATTGTTAGTCTATCTCACTCTCTATTCCTAATCTTTTTTTTCTCTCTATTTCAATTTCTATCCATTTTTCAATTCTGTTGTTGTTCTCTCTTCTTTTGTATTGTTAATATATCTCTCTCTTTCTCCCCCCTTATCCTTTTATTTCTTTCTACTTTTCTACTTCTCTATCTTTCCCTAACTTTTTCTCTTTCTTTTCCTATTTTTCTTTCCCTCATTTACATTCTTTTGTAGACTGTAAAAAGTTTTATAAAGTGTTTATAGGCCCTAATTTAATTGGTCATATTATTTGCCTTAATTCTATTGGTCATTTTATATTAACAGAAAAAATTGAATTTGTACAAAGCAATAATTTCTAAATGACAGTAAATATTATCTCATGTTTTTTATTAGATAAATTCTTGTCAATCATTATCGATTTTTAAGCTTAATTCCAATTTTATTGTCTTCATCATCCATTAGTTAAGAAAAGTTGTGAGATGCAGGAAAATCCCATATAAACAAAGAAATGAGTACTATACCATTATGCAATATCAGACCTACTCTAGTGTAGTAAATGCTGGACAATCTCTTCACGGATGAAGAAGACACATGAGGCAACAGAAATGTTGTTCTGCAGAAGAATGCTGAGATTACCATGGACTGAACATATAATTAACAAGGAAGTTGTAATGAAAATGGAAACAAAAAGAATGCATATACTACGAATCAGAAAGAGGTAATCAAAATTTCTTGGATACATAATGAGGAAACAGAACCTGGTGAATCTGACACTCACAGGGCATATTGAAAATAAGAGGGGGGCAGAGGAAAGCAGTGAATAACCTATATAATGACCTTGTATAAATGAATAACAGAACATGGATTGAGGGAAATAATGAAAAGAACGACCTTAGATAGACAAACAATGGTTGTGGAGAACTAAGATCGACTATAACATGAAGGGACACAGTACATAGAAGATGGAGTATTAATAGTATCAATATTATCTTGAATTTTTATTAAATGATGCCTTGTTCACCATTTTACATTTTTGACTAGGATTTCTTTCATTTTAATTTCACTTGTTTTGCATGCCAATGACTCACAGTCACCATTAGTCAACTGTATAGTATGGGATTTATGTCAGGAAGTACCAGAGGTCTCAATCAAAATTATGGACCTTGACTTGTAGTGACCACAATACATACTGGGTTCAACCTAAGAGATAAGCTTTTTACTTGGTTTCACATCAGAACATCAAAAGGTGCATTTAGTGCTCGCTTCGGGGACTTCAAAGACACCAGGTGCAGAATTTGTCACACATAATGTTAGGATATAAATACAAAAGACAACCGGATAGCAGGAAATTATATTAATGTTTGACCTAGAAAGGAAGAGGCAAAATCATTTGCATTCTTTCAAGGAGAATATTAAATGTTCAAAAAAAGTGCAAAAACCACATATTCTTGATTTTTGTCAATTTAATATGACAGAATCCTTTTTACAATAATGACTTGTATTTATACTTATCATTATTATTGCAATATTAGGCTAAAGTTGTTAAGATCAAATATTTAACAAAGCAACAAATATAGTAATTGTGAGTTCAAACCCTGGGCCAAGCAGTGTATACTTTGAATCAGTAGAAATGGGTGAGCACTTAACTGAGCAGTACTAAAAATAAGAACTAGGCATGGGCAGTGGAATGAGAACAGTCTACCCCCCGTAGATTAAATAAAGGATTCAGTTCAGAATTCCCTGTGGGTAACTCAGATCAATATACACTTGAAGAAGGCCAGATGAAAAAATGGCCAAAATGTTAACACAACAAAGATGAATAGCCTGAATGTAAATGGTGTAAATAATGAAACAATGGAGAAATTTCTATGGTTATTTTATAATTGTGGAACTCACACTGAGTTTATTCAATTGTTAGATTAAGAATTATGATTCATCTGAAAATTTAAACAGCAAAACCATAGAGTACTAGGAAACAATTATCTTATATATATATATATATATATATATATATATATATATATATATATATATATATATATATATATATATATATATATATATATATATATATATATATATATATATATATATATATATATATATATATATATATATATATATATATACATACAAAGTTTTGTCATGTATTCTTATCAGGTGTAACTGAGAATACAGGCTGAAAATATGCACCCAGTTAGGCTTGAACTCACCTTCAGTTTGCTTCTGGAAGCTTGTTTTTCAATAATGGCTACTCTACCATTTTAGCTAGAAAAAGTTTTTAAACTCACTTTTCATTTTTCCTTGATTTCTTTACATTGTATTTGACATAAACTAGTAGATTTATTTAACTGTAAAAGTAATGCTATTGTATACCAATATACCAAACGACCACTATTCTTTCTTAAAAATCCAAGAAAAAACTTCATAGACAAATTTAAACCAGCACTAAACAGAACATAGACACACACATAGACACACAGCATGCACACTTGATGGACAGATACACTGGCCAGACCACACACATACATACATGTATGTATATGCAAACAGGTATCCATGGATAACAAAAGTATATATATATATATATATATATATATATATATATATATATTAGGTTGGCAATAATGACGCAATAATGTCGTTTTTTGACGTATATTTTAACGTCAAAAAACGACATTATTACGTCATTATTTTTGCACCAACCTAATATATATATATATATATATATATACATACACTGGCAAAAACAGATAGAATACTTGTGGGCACACACATTAGCCCTACCCAACACAGGAAGAATGTGTGCGCATGTGTGTGAGTATGTATGTATGTACGTGTGTGTATAAATACATACATATATATATATATATATATATATATATATATATATATATATATATATATATATATATATATATGTGTGTGTGTATGCTGATTCATGTGCAAGTTCACAGGGACACACACACACAATACACAAAATTGGAAATGGATTTGACAGTCTTAGCAGTGATGCGGGATAGGAGGGTATCTATTATCAACACATCAAGTGGCACTAGTATGTCATACATCTAACAGTACCACATGCAGAGTACTTCAAGAGCAGCTCCTGTATCTGCATCATTTGCAACATGTGCAGGGTCTTTTGCCCTGTGATCACTCACCATGGGAGTACTTTTGCTAATGGTTTATTGCATAAACTGCTGATTTGTTGTTTGTCACCTCAGTTTTGTTCACCAATGAGACAATATTCGAAAAAGATGAAATAACAAATTTACACAACCAAGATTTGTGGGTGGATCGGAATCCCCAGGGTACGATACAGGCTAGACACCAGCATCAGTTCATGATTAATGTGTCGGCTGGAATTGTAGGTGACTGCTTAGTAGGTCCATATCTTCTAGCATGTCTTACAGGAGTTATCTACAGGGATTTTATTTCAAACACACTTTCAGACATGCTAAAGGATGTACTTCTGCTCATACATCCATTTGGTTCATGCATGATGGGGCTTCAGCACATTTTAGTCACATTGTTAATAATGCACTGGCTAATATCTACCATGAAAGCTGGATGGGTAGGAGAGCACTTGTTCCATGGTCTTCATGTTTCCCCAACGTCAATCATTTGGATTTTTATCCGTAAGGCAACCTGAAATAATTGGTTTATGCAACAGACATTAATATGATATTAATTATATGTTTCATCACTATGTCATGGGAGCCTGTGAAACTATTTGACACTGTATTTGAAAGACAATCAATAATCCAACAGTTATATGCATGTGTAGAAGCAAGCGGAGGACATTTTGAACATTTTTTGCTGTGCTGAGGTAATATGATGACCTTTTAGACACATGTTTATATAGACATTTTTGCCTTATTTGGGTGTCAGGAACCTACTCCAAAGTTTGTAAAAGTATTTTTTATACACCCTTTATATATATATATATATATATATATATATATATATATATATATATGTATATATATATATATATATATATATATATATATATATATATATATATATTCTGTGTTGCATATTGCAAAGCTGAAAGTGTAAAATTTTTGGTGTAGTGTTCTCAAGTAGTGATCTATTGACTACAAAGATGTAAAAATAGTCTTATGAGTATTAATCATTTCAGCAGCTATGTAAAATAGCAAAGCAGACTGTACCCTCTAGCCTTGACTGGCAACTTATCCAGAAGAACAACTGTGAATTTAAACCATTGAGAAGGCAATGAGAAATTATTGCACTATCTCATCCAAGAACAATTGTATCAATGCATATTTTACAGATATTAAAGGAAATCATTTTCCTTTTAGCTGTAGATAGCCATGATCACCTCACTCTGTAGAAACATAGGATTTGAAGAGAAGGAATTCTTTATTGCATAAATGCTTGTAAATATAAGTAAACTGAATCAATGAAACCTTGCAGATGTTAACATTTTCAACATTAACATATATGAAGAACCAAGATAAATATTTATGTACATTTGCAACTTGCAGATTTCTTTGTGTAAGTATGGAGGTTATGAAGCAGAGGTAAATTATTTTTGGTGGCCTAAATTAGAAATGCTAATTTCCTTATAGCAGAATTTACGATTCCTGCTTATCCAAGTCAAATGATTTCATACATAAATGTAGTAATTAGATTTATAGTAATTCAAATCTGGACTGACATAAAATCAATTGCGTTGGCCTGTTTTTATTTTCTGACAGCAAATTCAGTCCAGGACTAAGAATTGTCACATTGCAAAGATCTAGTTTGAATTATTAGCCTTATTCATAGGTTTGCTTCAGTTGTATAGAAAGTTAAACATTTCATTCCAGGTGCTGAGATGGCAATGATGTTTAGTGTTGAAAACACATCTAAATGACAGAAATTATAGTTGATTTCAAGCCAAAATATCTATATAACACTAACGATCTTATGCAATCTAGAACAGGATTTGTAAGATGTCATGATCACAGGTTTTGTGGCATATGCAAAAATTAAAATTAGAATTAAAATAAAGCATTTGCTTTCCTTAATAATCTCTCTCTTTTTCTCTTTCTCTCTGTCTCACTCAACTAATGAGAAGCCAATTCCCCTATACAAAGAAAAGAAAAAAGAAAAAACTGAACAACAGCTGTGAAACAGAAGTTTGCTGGTCCAGGGTCTAGTTTATTGCAACTAGAAATTGACCAAAACAAAGGAAACTTCACACATAATTTCTGCTATAAAAAGAAAAGGGAAGGAATGCCAAAACATAAATAAAATAATTTTGTCAAATCAAAACAACAAGGAAACTTTTGATTTTAGATGAATTGTGTTTCATGCAAAAGAACATTTGAATTCTTAGTTTCTTATTTTCAAAAACACTTTTTGAATATATTCTTTAAGAACCACTTCTTTCCTGAAGCAAGGCAGAGAATGTCCAAATACTTAAATTATCTTCTGAATTCCAGAAGAATTCCATGTTTGCCTTTCTCTTCTCATAGAATATAAATCCAACATTTGTTCTAACTTTAATACAAGTTATATTCACAATATACCTAACGAGAAATTGCATTTTAATACTAAAATACTAATTTTTTTAAACATGGATCATAGTATAACATACTTTTTAAGCAACATAATAACAATCTTTTTTGCAATATGAGAGCTGCTAATAAAGAAAGAAAGACAAATGACAGCAAGTCTTCTGCAGTAGCAGCACTAATTAGCAGCAGGTTAAATTTAAAGCTCCAAGTTCACAACAGAGACTTGCCCTACAAGACAATAGCCTAGTGAATTAAAGTGTTGGTTTGTGAATTGGGTGACATAGTAAATGTGAGTTCAATCCTTGGGCCAAACAGTGTGTACTTGGACTCAGTGGAAACAGTTGAGAAATAATTGAAATCAAAATAACAGTGTACTTAAAAAATCGAATGAGAATAGTCTATCCCCATATATTAAATAAAGGATTCAGTTTAGAATTCCCATTTTTACCAAGTTAGATATACATGATGAAGGCTGGAGGGCACAATAATAAGAACAACAAAGAACAAACAATTGTCCAAATATAAATAGTCTAAATAATGGTAACTTATTATTTCAGAAATTCGGAGAGGAAAAAAACTTTTTTGAATATTACCAGAAAAAAAATATTGAAGAATGCATTAATTAAATCATTTCATGTTCACAAGTTTGATTTTAAGCTGCTTCATTTGACAACAAATCCATCCTTGTTAGATTATTTAATATCAAAATCTGTTTTTTTTATTATACAAGGTGCATTCCAGAAATTTTGAGACATTTTTAGGTAAGGCAGTTATAATTGTCTGAGATTTTTGCAATTTTAGTATATCCTTACTATGCAATGGTGGAACAAGCAGATGACAATTACAGCAGATCTAAATGGTTAAACCAACAGATGAAGAGGGTTATGCATGACAGACAGGTTACAGAAGGTGCCACTCAAAATTACAACAGAGTTAGTGACAGTCTGTTGCAGTTTAATAACTAGATTCTGCATGTCTCATTCCATATATGCTACAGGGGAAGGTCATGAAATTAAGCATGTGTGTTATTTCCTGGTAGGTTGAGGCCTACCTTAAACAAATTCATGTCATCGGTACTTTCTTCTACTTTGATTTTCTTTCACCTCCAACCAAGCCAAACAGTGAGAAGGAATGGATGCTGGGAGCAGGTTTTGGTGAAACTGGAAGCTTCTAGTCCTCAACCTGAACTTAGTCAACAACAGCATAATCAGAAAGGAAGTGATCGGTAAAGAAGAAATTAAATTCATGGATACAAGATAAAGCTACCACTGTTGATGACACCTAAGCATCAAAGAAGCTGACTTGCCAAATTTTGTTATTCCAGATTAAAGAAGATGACTGCAACAGCTCTTTGAACACACCCTACCAAACAATGCTTGTCACAGCTGACTATTTTGCAAAATTCAGTTGGGACATCCAGTGAAAATTTGGAAACTCACTGTACAATAAAGTTTTGTGTCAAACTGGGTCAAAATGCTACATAAACTTATGAATTTCTCCAAACTGCTTATGGATTAACTTGTATGAGCTGAGCATCTGTTTTTTGCTGGCACAAGAGGTTCAAGGAAATTTGGGAGATAGTAAGAGATGTGGGTGGGAGAGTGATGTCAGAACCTCAGAGTTGGTTGAGAAAATTTGCAATTTTCTGGATGAAGACCATCGTGTATCAATCAAAACAATAAGCATACAGTTTGGAGTTGGTGTTGGCAGAATTATTCATACACATACAGAAAATTTGTGCAAAGTTTGTCTACAGGGTGCTTAGTAACAAATAGAAGGAAAGACACATTAGTAACAGAAGGGAGATAGCTCATAGGCATCCAAACTTTTCCTCACCCTCCCTACAGTCCAGATATTGCTCCCTGTAACTTTTGGTTGTTCCCCAACCTCAGGGGCAGTCATTTTGAAGACATTGAGAAGATGGAGAAGGTGACACTGGATGCCTTCATTTTCAACGACTTTGGATGAGGCCCTCATGAAATGGCTTGAGAACTACAACAAGTGAATTGAAGTAAAAGACGATCCTACTTTAAAGGAGATTAGAGTTTTGTCCTTCTTTGAAATTAATAAATGTTTCTCCTGAAAAAGTCTCAAAATTCTTGGAATGCACCTCATACTTGAACTAAAAGGTAAAAATTGGTTTGGCTTATAATTGAGTCTGCAAGCATCCACTCAGAGGTTGGCCTCTTGGGTTGAGTGAGGTTCTTACCTCTCTTCAGAAGATGCAATCAGTATATTCTAAGCCTTACCAACAGAGCAAGATACAAGTAATGAGAAATACTTACCTGAAAAATTAATTGAATGCAGATTAATAAGTCTATTCAAAAGTTTTAGATGAGATCTATGATTTAAAACAAGCAGTCTTGAGAAATGTTTTAAAGTCCAACTATTTCAGACTAAAAACATTTACAGAAATCCCAAATTTCATATCTATTTACTTTTCTTACAAGTTTCAAGTAAATTATGACAGATGCAGTTTTGCTAAAAATTAAGAACCACACTTGTCTGTTAAACTTCATCAGAGACCTGTCAACTTTATATTTCAGAACTAATAAATATTGGCATCAGCTTGACTACAGGAGCTGCCAGAAGGAAGAAAAATTCATCCACTCACCTTAAGATGTCTGATTTGAAGAATTGTCTTTCTCCTTGACCATTTTCCAAACAAGGTTATGATGTCATGTATATTCCAATATTTTGCCTAGAGCTAGATAGTTGGAGATGGGTTCATATCTTTCTCAAGGAGATACTGTTATGTGAACACAGTTTAAACTGGAATTTGAATTTGGCTTACTGAGTCCATTTTTCTTGCTATCAACTATTAGGTCACCTTTATATTCAATGTTGTGGTTTCCTTGGTAAAAAAATAATTTTGCTGATTCATCTTTTATGGACAAGTTATCATTTAGATATCATATGATTATTAAATTGAAAAGGTTGCATAAATATGCATGCCAAATGGGTAAAAAATGAGAATATTCATTTTTTAAAGGATAGTTTTATGCTTATTTTTTGTTTTAATATATACAAAAACTATAAAAAATATATTTTCTCTTTTAAATTTAAAAGAAAATATGGAAGATAACATAGGTTATATTAATATTTTTTAACAGACATATCCTCATTAATGATTTTGCGCACAATTGTGTTATGCATCTTTTGCACCAACCCTGAAATGAAAATCATCCTGAATGGCCACTCATCTAGATCTTTTTGTACTAATGCAGGTGTCCCCCAGCTCTCTGTCCTCAGTCCTACTTTATTTTTAATTCTCATTAATGACATTTCTGATGGCACCGGCTCTCAACTTGATATCTATGCTGATAATACAATCATTTATTCCTGTCTTGATTGTGAGTCTGATCACTTTGATAAGGTCAAATTAGCGGCTGAGCTCAAAAACAACCTACAGTCTGTTGTTAACTGGGACAAAGAATGGAGTGTTAATTTTAACACCCACCCCAAAACAAAAGAGATCTTTATTAATTAGGCAAGAGACCCCTTCCTGCTTTCCATCAGCATGACTGATGCTAACCTCCAGGAGAGTGATTCACTGTGCATTTTCGGGCTAACATTCTTGGCTGATATGAAATGAATTATGATACCTAGACTTTATGAATTTAAGCACAGTATTAGATTAGCAACAGGGTCTCATCAATTCACAGTTGTATTGGATGTTACGGTTTTTTGGGTATATATACATATATAACTAGTGAGACAATTCAAATGACTTAACTTCCTTTATAGTCTACCAATAGAAGTTTAACCAATCAGAAGTTGCAGAACATTGTATCCGTCGTGTATAAAGGGGGCCGTCTTTGTTTACCCTCCAGAAGGACCAGTGCCAACTTATCAGGCGAAGATGATAAAAGGAAGAACTACGCTCTGCTACTTTGCTACGATATCCACTGCGAACTTGAACTATGCTTTCCTACTGTCTCCGAAATATTCACTGCCAACCTCTGGATTCTATACTCGAAGACGACCGTCATGAAAATGTCTAACATTGGATAAATATAATTGTAAGTTCTATACAAAGTTTTTTTCTCACACTTCTCACTGGTAGAATACTCTTCTGGCTTCATGCTTTCCAGTTAACTTTGATCTTTAAAAATTTAAATGCAATGTAAATTGTTATCTATTGTCTTCCTGATTACTCTTCTATTGTTCTTGCTCCTTAGTGTTTCTGTTTTCTAATTCTTTCACAACCAGTAACCCCATTTGTCTCAGTAGTTTTAATGCCTTGGGATAAATTCAATTAAACAAATAAGCTGTCATTCTTTTTAACCCCTTTTTTCTCTTTGAGAGGTATGCACGGTGTTGTGGAGTGATTTTGCAGTGGAGGCTTGTATTTGTACTAAATCGGTCCTAAAATAGGTTTGACGTACAAAACGTTAGGAACTTGATATAAAAGGCATTACGCAGAGTAATCTTGTTGTGGCTGATACTTTCGTATTCGACTAACTGTCGTCCGACATCAACTGACCTTCATTTCTCTTACTACTCCTACTTATATTAGGTGGGAGAGCTATTAACTATAAAATAGGTGTTTCACCATAACACATGGAGACAACCTTCTGAATTTGAGTAAATAGAATAGTAACCTTATAAGTTGTCAAATAGTCATTCAAATTAAGAACTAAATATAAACTACAAAAAGACAGAATGCATGGTTATCAGCAAAAAGACGAGCCCAAAATGCAAATTACAAATTGAGGATACCAAAATCAAACAAGTACAAAAATTTAAATATCTGGCAAGTGTACTAACAGAGGGGAGAAAGTGTGATGTCAAGATCCATAGATGTATTGGGATGGCCAAAGTTCTATTCCAAAAGCTAAGCAGAGTATTAAGATACAGGAAAATTCATTAGAAACAAAGTTTTCTTTGTTTCTTACAAAATGAGTATTGAAATGTTATGTGATATCTGTCCTCCTGTATGGCAGTGAATGCTGGACAATCTCCTCAAAGATGAAGAAGTGACTTGAAGCAACAGATGTTATGTCCCTTAAAAATAATGCTGTATTCAAATATATGTAATCTAGAAACTTTCATACTTTGAAATTTTAAATTCTGTGACATTTGTTCATAGTGCATAGGGTAAGATTTTGTTCTCAATGTATGTGCATCTTGTGATTGAATAGATTTGAAAGTTTTTGCAAAAGTACAAAGGAGTAGAAGAGAAACCCCAAAAGAATCTTAGGTTGTTGTTAAATGTAAAAAATATTTACTTTTCTTTTATTCTGTATCTGTTATCATCAGTTAGAAATGTCAAACATACCACAAATTCTTCAATGACAATATCATGTGTCTCTACTTAGTTACAAGTAGAAGCAGCTGTAAATACAAAAGAACCTGAAACAAGATATTTCTTCATGTTTCAGGCTCTTGAAATATGATCAAGATGTAATGATATAGCATCTGCATCAGTTTGGTTAGCATCTGCTTTCTGTAAAAATGGTCATTCTTTTCTTTAGTTGTTTTAAAGAGGAGGAAAATTCAGCATTTTATATTCATGGTCCAAAATCACAAAGCATTTATTACATGATTAATTATTGAGTAAATGTTTTTAGAATAAATGGTTGCAGATATTAATGGATATGGATTGTTTGTTATTGCATATAAAATAGAGACAAGACAAAAAAACAATAGAATATCCTTACAATGGTTTGAGATATCTTGACAAGAGGAATTGCATGGGGATTTAACTTCTCGTTAATTTTTATAACATGATTCAATTTCATAGAAAGAATAAAAATCAAATAACGCTTTATTAAATAATTGATGAATAGAATAAATATTACAATATTAAGTTGTCCTATAATTTAAAAAAGCAGTATGTAACTTTATATATTTATTGTTGACGTAGTCTGATCTTGCCCTTCTTAGTAAGAAGATACTCTGTTGATATGGCAACAGAAGGCATTACTTGATGCTAATAAGTGAACAGGCTGCATGTTAAAATAACAATGAAATATCCGATTAGTAAGTAAAAGATGTTTGGTTACTTATACACTCCTTTTTTTTTCTTCTTTTGTGTGAGATTTCTTTGGAATTTATTATTTTCAATGATTTCTTTCTTACATGTGACAACACGTAGAGTTAATTGTAGGAAAAAATCCTTCAGATTGCTCAAGAAGAAAATATAAACAATACAACTGCAAAATTTATGTATATTTTTAAATGATCACACCCCAAGCAAGGCAATAAAGCTACTAAGACACAAGGGATTACTGAGTTCTAGAGAATATGTGAAAAAACACACTATTAAGGGGAGAGATCAATCAAAGGACAGGAATTAAAAAACAGAAAATAATTATTTTAGGGTGAGTGACCAAATGTAAATAAATGGTAGAACTGCCCAACAAACAGAATTGATAAAGTTTGCAATAAATTCATAACTGCTCATGGCGTATCAAATGTAAACAAATGACGTCATACATTAAGAAAAGCAGTTATGAATGTGCGAGATTCATGGAAGATTGAAGTTTATAAGCAGTAAATTCGACCTTGTCTACCAAACGTCAGTGTAAATCACAGTTCCGTATAGGATGCAGGTTCGAATCCTGTCCAAGGACGAATATTTTCTATGAAAATTTCTCGGACATTCAGGCCGGTAAATGTTATTTAATACTGTTTATTATAAACAGAGCATTTACTTAAATACTTGTATCTATAAAAAGAACGTTAAACATAAAAATGTCTTTAATAAATAAATTGTCTGACTTTGTCCATTTCTTAATGTAAAACCAGACAACTTTAAGGAACCTTAAAGTTGTCTTGTTTTCTTTAAATTAAATAATATATATATATATATATATATATATATTAGCACTATATATATATATATATATATATATATATATATATATATATATATATATATATATATATATAGTGCTAATGTAATCAGGAGTAATTTCCCTTGTTTTATGATTACCTCCCTTTGGAGAACACTTTCATTTGTAGAGGACTATAAATAGTCACTACACTGGCATCAATTATTCTAAGCAAAATAAAGTTTCCTTAAGCCTATGCTTGCCCTCTTTTGTTATATATATATATATATATATATATATATATATATATATATATATATATATATATATATATATATATATATGCCTGTGAGTTTGTAGACAGGCCTGCAGAACCTACTAGCACATTTTTTAGTGTTAATTCTGGAATACTACATTATAATGAGAGTTCATTCTGAGTGTATAACTGAATAATAAGGAAATTTGGCTTGAGGGTTTTCCCAACAAAGTAGATATGTTCCAGAAATGTTCCAGATATGTTCCAGATAAGTTCCAGAAATATTTAAAAATGTAGAAATGTAAACCAGTTAAAAGAAAAAAAATGGAATGTCCAAATTTGGTCAATTAACAAGACCATTCTGCCTCAGCTAATATACCCTCCCTCTATTTCTAATTTTGGCATCACCAAGCCTTTCTTGATCTGGTATTCATTCGAAACACCTGCCTGTCAACTGTCACCAGTCATTAGTTTAGTTGAAATGACCAACTTTTATTTTTTATAATTTTCTTGTATTTAACTTGTTCTTTGTTGTCTGTTTTTTTATGCCATGTTTATTTTTTTTTTTTCTTCCCTGCTTTCTTTGTTTTAATTTTCAATATTATCTTAATATTTGCCTTGGCTTGTGTGCATATTACTGTATTTATATTGAATCACAAACTCAGAGGAAAATAAAATAAATGGGTTTATTCACAAAAATGGCAGTACCAGAAGCAACTACCTACAAAATGAGATTCCAACCAAGAGAGTTCTCTTTTCTCTTTTCCTTTGCCAGGGCAATAATTCTATTTAACTAGAATAGTAATTTACAATTCTTAATGGACACAACACACATGTGAGTGCACACACACACACACACACACGCACACACTTTTGAGTATGTAGACATGTCTTCACAAGGTGCAAGCACTTTTTTAGTGTTAATTCTTGATACTACATGTCAGTGAGAGTCCATTCTGAGTGGGTAATTGAATTGGGAAATTTGGCTTAATGGTTTTCCAAACAAAGTAGATACTTGAAGTTAAAACTTATAGCCTAAAAAACTGAAACTTGCACTTTAATTCACTTGTGTGCCTATATATATATATATATATATATATATATATATATATATATATATATATATATATATATATATATCAACTGAATGCCACTCATTTCTAGTTGTCTGGTTGGTCTTGGTATATGGGTAGAACTTGAATTCCTTTGATAGAACCCAAAAGAAAAGTTATTGATTAAGTAAAGCAGTCCTTCACGGACCCCCTATTATCACCTTTCATCATCAGTGAGAGATAGTCATATACTTTCAGTCAGGGAAATCAGAAAAATTCTCCTCAAAGTTGCTGTAATTATATCAAAGCACCATCAAAACGATGTCAGTCTACTTTTTCCATATAGTATCAAGCTCACTGCTACACTACCATATTGACCAGCTACCTTACAAGGAACGTTATGTCATTAACCAATTTTCTTACTCCATTCCTATTACCTCCTCTCCTTTCTTATATGCTAGAATGTCAGTTAAACATTTCATGGTCAAAAGTTCTTTGGCTGATGACTGACTCTCCAAATTATCTGAATGTTCATTTCTCAAAATCAGAATTAGAACCAGGACTGTTTTGCTTTCTTTTTCTTTTTCTGTTTTTTTTTTTAATAGGAGTACATAGGCTTTCCTATTGCCCAGCCATACTCCCCGACTTATCTTGAACAGGAGTAGAGGCTCATAACTTGTTTCCTGTTTTGGAAGAGCTTCCCAGTTCCTTTCCTTTTCTCAAATCTTTAATAATGGTGCTGTCATGAATTTTTTGTGATATGTGAGTATGGTGGCAATGTCTCTTCATACTGAGGGTACCAGGTTGGCACATTTCTGGTTGCTGTTCTCAACTGGTAGTTAGGAGACTGAACTGCTTGAGAGGGAGCTCTGATCAACAGTTGCATAATATTGGAGTTCTTGCAGTGCCATGTTGTGCTTGGAAGGGTAGGCAATCCTAAGGCCACACTATGTTGCCATTTATGCCAGTTCCCTTCTGGCACATGTTACATTAGATGACCCACTGCTGCTATTACTACCCTAGGCCTTTCCTTACCAAAACAACATGCTATAACAATAAGATACCAAAGATATAAATCTAAAGCAGCTCAACAAAAATCACCTAAACTCCTCAACGTTTCTTTCTCCAACATTTCCTGATATTTGTACCAAGTTTGCCAGTGTGGAATCATTCCTCTTCAAAAAGTTTCTGGACATCCTAACTCTTTGTGAAACTAATCTTAACTCTTCAATCCTCCTCCTCTGATTTCTCAATTCCTGGCCATCTTCCTCTCCGTTAGAAGAGCTCTAATGCCTACATGCATGGCCTGGGAGTTTATGCCTGTAAACATCTCCCACTGGCTAGGGTACTCTCTTTTGAATCTCCACACCACTCTTACATGTGTCTTCATCTGTCTTGACTTAACAAATTGAGTTCTCTCAGTCACTGTGTGTTTATCTAAAAATAAATATGCTTAAATTCACCTTCAACCCTGTCGTTCACTAATGGCTTTGGGGTAGAATCTTCGACTGAAGCCAATTCATCTGGATTTCAATCCTAGCTAGAGGCAACTGGATGTCTAGCCACACTGATGAGCTGTAAAACAGTGAAACAGTTTTTCTGTGGATGACAATACACACACACACACACACACACACACACATATATATATATATATATATATATATATATAATACGATATGTATTTTTATCTTTCACTTTTTCCATAATATGGTTATCTTCCTTATACTAGTGATGCTATATGGCATTGTGTTTTTCATGAGAATGGTAGACTGCTTCAAAACTTTTTAATAAAGCTGGGAGTTAAAAACTTCATTGAAAGAAGAGAATACTATAATAATTGGAAAGAAATAGATTTAAAGATCCAAAAATGTAAAATGTTTAATAATAGAAACGGCTTAACAAAATATCATTTTCATAGATGGCAACACTTTCAATAGCACGGATAAACTATTTGGTTTATAAAAATTCTATTTACCTCTTTAGTTGATGTTTATATCAATTTATCAATCAATTTATAGGTGGTCAAATATTTACTGTCAAATTTCAATTTGTTACATCATTTATTTTTATTCAATCTCAGTCCCTAACTCTGTTAATTATGGTTTCTGTAATCTTTTCAATTTCTGTATTTAATTGCCTGGTTAACGCCTCAAAAACCCAACTAGTTACATTCCACCCTCACTGATCTGACCCTGAACTACCACCAGGTCACAATGAAGAGACCCTGTGCCCTGAAGTGGATATTAGGCCTCAAACTCAATCCAGACCTCAAGTGGAACTCATACAATACAATCCATTGCTAAAGATGCAGGAAAAATGGTTGGTTCCCTGTATCATTCCAGTAAATACCTGACTCCTTATACAATCCTTTACCATTACAAGAGCTAGATCAGGCTTAAAATGGAGTACTGCTGTCATATCTGGGTAGGAGATGCCAATCCTCTATTGCCAGTCTTAAGCTCAAAAGCATTTCACCGTCCTTGTGGGTGACAAATTATTTTCTACTCTGCAACACCTTTTCTCACAGTCAAGATGCTGTGAGCCTTTCACTGCTCTACCATCATGGAAAGTGCTCAGATGAACTACATTCCTTAGTTCCACAAGTTCTAATCTTCATGGCTAGGACCCACCATGCAACACACATTGTAGCAAACCACCCTCATTCCTTGTGTATTCCATTGGTGTGATGCAATTTCCACTCGAGCAGCTTCTTCCCCTGAACCACTGCTCTATGGAGCTAACTATGAAGTGGATTTTTTCCCGATCCATACAATCTTAATCTGTTCAAGTCTAGGGCTAACCACTATTTTCCCCATATAAACTCTGCCTCTTACTCTGTAACACTTTACCTCATGTGGTTCCGGGCCTTTTACAGAGTGAACATTACTGTAAAAAAAAAGTATGGCCCTTGCCATGGCTACATAATGATTTAAATTTCAGTGTTGTCATTCTTCTAGATTGCTAGCCAACCAAAGCTGAAGTGCATAGTATGCCATGCCATTTAACCCATAGCTTGTGGGAGAAGAAATGGATTCATACTTTTCCCAATGGTATTTCTGCATAATTGAATGCCACAATCCCAGATGGAATTTAAATGAGGCTTACCAATTTCTCTTTACAAGCTGTTCACCATCACACTACCCACACACATTATGAAACAGCCACGCAAAATTTTTCACTTAAATTTTTGGTAGGTGTTTTTCACACAGTGGAGTTTATAAGAACATTCCAAAGAGACAAGTTTCTAAATTAAAATAATTAATTAATTCTTTTATTTAAAATTCTATTTCTACCTGTTATAAGAATTACATAATCAGTCTACATTCTCAGGTTATTTACTTTCCTTTACTTTGTAATAGTAACAACAAAGATGAGGATAATAGTCTGAGTGTAAATAATGTAAATAATGATGACTCCTCATTCCAGAAATCCAGACAGAAAAATACCTTGATCTACTTTCCCTTGTTGAATTATAGAAGTGCAATTTTGAGAACAGTTGTAAGGTTGGTATAACACATCAAGTCTTCCTTTTTTTATTTTAGAAACCATTAACTGATTTTATCTGATTCTCTTTTATTTCTCTTTTGTGACAAATTTTTGACAAGTGTGACAGATACACTCTGCTTCAACCACTTAAAAGTGAAGATTTCCTTTACTAAAACCAATTTCCAACAATCAAAAGACAAAGGAGATTCCGCAAAATGATCTGACCAGAGGTCAATATGATCTGACAAGAGGTCAACCTTTTTTTTGCTTTTTTTCTCATACCTTCTCAAAGATCAGACTGAGCTAATTTTATTAAATCTTTGAAGTATTCTGATTTTCTTTCCTTGGACAGATTGAATACACAACAACAATCAAGATTTTATCTATACTTACCAGTACATTAGTACAGTTACACAATCCCATATCCAAAATCCATGAGGCCAGTTATGTTTTAGTTTCCCAATATTGCGGCAAAAATGTATGAATGCTCACACCATGATGGCTAAAAAAAAGACTACACATATTACAAGTTTATTTATATAGTAATATATTAATAACTGGAGAAGAGAGATAATTAAGACCATAAGTAATGAATAAATTTTATTTATTTCAGACAAAAAATGCCTTGTGTAATTTAAAAATGAACAGCCTCAAATGATAAACTAAAAATATATGGTGGGCTCTCATGCTTCTATGTCACTTACTAAAATATACATACCGCACTTGCTTTTATGTCGCTCAATACAGTCATTTACCTGACAGTAGCATAAGATAATTTCCAAAGAGTGAGGTAAAGAAAAACTATGGTAGGTATTGTAGTTTATTTTGCTGTATATGGTGTTCTCCTATTGTTCATTAGTTTATGTGAATCACTTTCACTATAAACTTTAAGTAACTTGTCTTTCTGTTTCTTTAAATCATACACGATGGTTGTTCTGACACCAAATTCCTCAGTTGGATGTCACACAGGAACACTGGGATCAAGTGTTTTCAAAACCTCTACTCTCATTATTAATAACGAGAGATGCTTTCTTTTCTTTTTCTCACTGTTATCCATAAGCATATCCTGCAGTTCATTTTGACATTTTCACTGTATAAATCACAAAAATTATTAAAAGAAAAAATCATTGTACAGCACACTCACATATACCCAATATGATTGTTTGATAGCAACTGATTTTTGGGAGGCTCAGGTCACTCAGTCAGGCTGGGGGTTGATGAGCAGAGTTAGGCTGTTCATGACACCTTTTGCCACATCATACATAAGTAGCATAGATCAAGTAGGTAAGCATTTTTCATGCCAAACTCCACACTAAAAATATTTGGTTTTCAGATGTTCGGAAATGGGATTGTCAACCTTTATGCAATCTACTCTTGGCATTGTTTAAACTTCATGTCTGCAAAAAAAATGGCATCTCTAAATGATAGTTATTACCCTGATACTGCTAATACTGCATACATTTTAACCCCCTTCGATATGTTTATTGACAAGATATGAGAACAATATCCAATGCAATATTTATTATTTACCATTTTATAAAAAAACAAATTTAAAAAGAAATATTTTTATTCAAAAATTTATACAAACAATACAAAATTATCAAAATATGTACACTAATGACAATGCAATATTTGTAGTAAAAATTACATTCTGTAATTAAACACAAGGAAAACTTTGTCCATCCACTGAATAGGGAGATACACTCTTAAAATATTGAGTGTTTGTGGTCTTGTCTAAAACGTAAAATTAAAAGAATGTTCTAGTTGAGAAGAGGTGGTCTCAACTTACTTTACTGAATTAATATTGCAAGAGCAAATGAAAGATATGTCTAGAAAATGCATTTTTTCAAAATTATTAATTACAGTTACTTGTCATTATATGTTTATTTAAATTTTCTTGTTCACAGATATTTTTATTAATTTACAATTAAAAAAATTTCTTTTCATATTCATTTCTTAGTAAAATGGTAAATAATAAATCTTTCATTATAATTGGTTCACATATTTTTAAAATCTTGTAAATATAAAATTATTCTTGTAAATAAGCAATCTAATAAATAAATAGAGTTTAACATCTTTGTTGTCAATCTCAAGAATAAATAAAATGTATTAATCCACTTTCATATGTTTAAGTTTTATTAAAATTTTAATCATCACTTTTTAAAACAATAAACACTGCTGAGGGAGTCAAATGTGTATATACATCAATAGCAGTGTCAAAGAAAGACCCATCCTTCTGACGCACCTTTTTCTTTTTTTTTTTTGATCTTGCATTCTTTCTTTGGGTATAAAGTCTTGTAATCAAAATGAAATCTGAAAATCAATTTTCATTTCACACATATAAAAACTGTTTTGGTTGGGAAGGTTCTAAGCACACTGCTGTTATATTATAGCATTGTTGCCTGGCTTTGCTGGCCCATTTTGGGAAAATAAGAAATAACCATTTACATGAAATAATTGAATAAGTTGTTGATTCTGCTTTCTCCTAAAGCCTGCCATTTGTTTTTGATACTTTGCAGTACAGACTATGCTAAACAACGCCCCCAACACATAACAGAATAAAATAGAATAATAATAGAATAAAAATATGTTACAAAACAGGTTGTATTGTATGTTACTGTGTGCCTGTGTTAGTTTAGAAATAGCATTAAGTGATTTTTAATTTATAAAACAAATGCTATATACTGATATTTCACAATGTCTTGAAAACGGTGTAAAAGATAAATTCTCACCATTTTATATTTTTAATTTTGCACATTGTTTTTGATTTTGTCAGCTGCACAGTATAGAAGCGTCAGTTGGGCAGCGTCTGTGAGAAATAGAGCACCATGATGCAATTCATTCTGCCTGAAATGTGGAAATGGCATACCGTATTGCTTGGCATTTGTGCCAGAAGCTCCAATATGAACATTTCGGAGTGTCTGGGTGTTGATCTGAGGAGAGTGCAGAGGATTCAGAAAGAGTTGGAGGAGTCTAATAGTGATTACAATGATGTTTGGAGTGATCACTAGTGATGGCGATGTTATACCACCATTCATCTTTACATTGGAACTGAAACTCAACACAGAGGCCTACATCCAGTGCTTCCCTGGGTCAAGAGGGTGGCTTCTGGAAGACCCTATGACTCTGCACCATGTCACACAAGCAGAAGAACCCAGTCATGGCTGTCAATGCATTAGATGCACTCCACCACCAACAATATTTTGAAGGACTTGTATTTCATAGCGCTCACAGTTTTACCTGTTGAATAGCATCATGACAAAGTCATCAAAGACCGAGTAGAAGTACCAAATTTATGGTAACTAGAATTTAGAATGTAATATTTAGAAGAGAAGTTAAAGTGCAAAATACTACTGAAAGCTTATTACAGTCCCAAATCCTCACTAATTGCAACAAATTTATCACAACCCATGATGGAGTACTAATTTTAAAATGTTGTTAAATTAATTTGGAAACACTGAATTTAAAATGTAAATTTAATTTTGAAACACTGGATATAAAATGTTGATTTAATTTTAAAGCACTAGACTTGTTTTACTTTTAAAAGCTCAGAATTGGATATAACTGGGGAGCTGACACTAGCTCCATATGCCAAATATATAATCTGCAGTTACCAACCTTTGATTTATAGGACGCATGCATCTTATAAGCAGCAAAAAATGGTATGGGTCAACAACAGGCAAATTAAATTTCATAGTGATGTATATGTATATTATGGTTATGACTTTTTGTAAAATAATTGATTTCTTGTATCATAATCCAATGAACTTTTGTTTAAAAATAATGAAAAACTATTTAATTTAGTTTACTTTTTTTTAAATGTCACCCCCAAAATAAAATTTCTAAAATCTTATATAAGAATAAGAGTACTATAACTTTCTGGAACTTTCTAGAACTTTTTTTGTTTAATTGCAAGTTTTTATGTTATGCTATAGCTATAAACTGTTAAATGTGTCAAAAAATACATAAGTCCTATCCAATTCCATCATTAGCAAATTGAAAAATAAAGCCTCTGAAATGTTTTGATTATTTTACCCTTATTGCATATATGGTAAATTTTTTGGTTTGAGGGCAATTTTTTTTAAGATCTAAAACAAATTAATCCCTTTGTAGGGATACGACAGGCAGTTCTTAGAATCTAAAAAAAAATTCTGCCTGTAAATAACCTGTTGCCTTTTGGTGACCAATATAATGGGAGAGATTAAAAGAAAAGTTTATATTTATTTATTTATATTTTCCCCATTATGGGCATTATTATATCTGTGAGACAATAACACTGCATTTCAAGGATGGAACAGAATAGGTGAAAGGAAAAGGAAGGATAAACTTGCTTTGTTCTCAGAGAGACTTTTATAATGCTACATAGTACACAAAATTATATATATATATATATATATATATATATATATATATGTGTGTGTATGTGTGTGTGTGTGTGTGTGTACAGAGAAATTATAATATATATGCAACCACAAACTGTGTAAAAATAGGGGAAAACTGAAGTTACACCAGTTTATGAAGGGAAAACTGGAGTTACAGCAGTTTTTCTATGAACCTAGTGAGGCCATGTGATTTTTCTTGTAAGATCTATTAGTGTGAGCAAGGGGTATCATCCATCTTCTAGCTCTACATCACAATTTGCTTTCATCAATCTATTCTCTGACATCACACACCAGCTGTCATATATCCATAGTGATTTTATCTCCACAAAAGGGAGATAATCACCTTTTGAATCCCTACAACTTTTTCATTACTTTTGAACAAAAGGTCATTGATCTATGACACAGGAACATAGGGTTACCAAAAAGTCAAAACCCTAACATACGGCAGAAGTAATGGAAGAATTAATTCCTTCATCTTTTTTCTTTTTTAGGTTTATCTTTTATGACCTCATATTTTCTTTCTTATTTTTCTTTTTATGCCTATGTCTTAATGATTTCATTTTCGTATTTTATCTTTAAAGTTTCTCCAAATCTTTCTTCTTTTTTCAGTTTGAACTTGGTAAGTCTTCTTTGTTTCCATTTCTCAATTTGTTTTGGGCTTACAGCCACATCATGTAAAAATAGCTATTTCCTATGCAATCACAAAAGTTGAACAATGTCATACCTGGTCAATACCTAGATAGGTGACCACTTGGGAATACAAGGTGCTTCAAGCTTGGATGTGTGGATAATGGCTTGAAATTGTTAATCATAGTGCTGAGTTCCAATTCCGGTTGGGTTTGTTATATTCATTTACATGCAAATACCCTCTTCTCCCTCAACTATGTGTTAATTAGTAACACTAAATTATTATTATCTCCAAAATAAATTCTTGCAATCTAAAAGAAAAAAAATTTCTGGCTTATCATGGCTTATCAACCTGCTATCATTTCTGGCTTTTTATGGCTTATCAACCTGCAAAGGGTTGATAAGCCATAGAAAATGAATGAATTAATGAATGAATCAATTTTTCTTCTACATTCATTCAAAAATCTTCTCTTCAGTTTTTACTAATTCTTTTTTGTCTTCTTTTCTCTTTTATTTTCTATAATCACTCTTTTTTCTTCTCTCCTTTTGTATAACTTTTCATTCATAATTCTATTTCTTCTTCTTCATCTTTAATTTATTTCTTCTTCACAAATCATTGCATCTTGTGGAACTCTCTTCCAGCTTCGAAAATGTAAATTGCAATGTCAATTGTTATTTTTGTCTTCTTAATTCCACTTCTATTATTGTTCTCATTCCTTAATAGTGTTATTTCTTTGCCCATATTCTCTCACACTCAGTAACACCATTGCACCTTAATGGTTTTATTTCTTTGCTTGGGGTGAAATGATTAAAAAAAAAAAAAAAAAACATCTTTTTCACGTGAAAATATTTATTCAGTTTTTCTATTTTTTTTATATATGAATTATGTGTGCATAAGAGAGAGAGAGAGAGAGAGGGAGAGCAAGAAAGAAAGAGACAGTGCAAAACTATATGTACAACATATATCTATATACATACTTTGAGTGTAAGAGAGAGAGAGAGAGACTGTATGTAGAGCATATATTTATATATTACTCTGTGTGTGTGTGTGTGTGTGTGCATGGATGGTATCTTTTTTTTTCTCTTTCTTTCCTGATGTATGAATTATTTAATTTATAAAGCCTAAATGAAATTAGTTTATAATTTTCATGGTAGTTAAAAAAAACACGAGAAGATATATATTCTGATTCTTCAGTAGATTTAATATAAAATAATTCAAAAGAGAAATTTTAGCCATGACATCATTTGTCAAAAAACATCCCTTAAAGATTCTTTTCAAATGAAATTCTAGAGGGAATTGTCTACACAAAAGTAATTTTGGGAAAGTTATATGTTTGAAGTAACATTTGCAAAGATACCTTTTATTTAGTGAAAGAATAGCTGTTTATTTTTGTAAGGCTCCTTGTGGAGCATCAAGTTACAACAACACCAGGTGACACTTCTGCAGTTTCAAGTGAATTTTTACAGAAATGTTCACCTGATACCATTTGCTCATGGCTGTAAACAAATATAAACCTTAAAGAATATGATGCTTCATCAGATCTTAGAGACTGGTGATACAAAATCACAAATAATTTTACCAGATTACAAAACCATATCACCTGAAAACTTCCAAAAGCATTAACAACAAAAGATAGGTAGCACGTTTAAATAGAAGAGAAAATAAGGATATAGTTATCTGTTAACTTTCAACACTATTAAAAATAAAAGGTTTGGAAAGAAACTCCCATCAGTACTAGAAAGAGCTATAACATTTATTGGACTTGGGAAATCTACAGTATTTACATTAGTCGGACTATTGTCCTCATCTTTGTCGCCATATTTGTCACAAAGTTTCGGCCGTTGTATGCTCCGGGCTTCTTCACATTGTTGGAATTTCGAACTGAACCCTTTATTTCAATCACTGGGGTAGACTGTTCTAGTTCCACGTGCCATGTTTGATGGATGTCAGTTATCAGTTATCTCCTGCGAATTTTCCCTCTGAAAGTTCTCCACTGCCTTAACTGGGTATTGAACGCACACTCTTTGGATCTGTCACTGGATCTAACCAACACCTTTATCCACTGTGCCATGTGTCCTGATCGAAATAAAGGGTTCAGTTTGAAATTCAAACTACCTGAAGAAGGCTGGAGCGTACAATGGCCGAAACGTTGTGACAAATATAGCGACAAAGATGAGGACAATAGTCCGACTAATGTAAATACTGTACATAATACCTCATCCCAGAAATAGAGAAAGACTCTTTGGGAAAGCTAATGTTTTAAGTTAAAAATTTTATAAATTTCAACCGACAGTAATACTAATTCTTGGTCAGTGCATACCATATGTTTCCTGTATGAAAATGACTATTTTCATCATTATCATAGCTTGAAGTTAGGGGAAAAATTTGATTCATATTTTTTGAAAGGCATTAGTGGGAAGTAGAAATAAACTTTCCCAGCTGGAGTTTGAATTTGGTTCACTATTTTCCAGTTCAATTCTCTGGAGCATTAAACCACTCATATGTCTAATCAATAAAAATTCCCTGTACTGCTTGAGTAAGCACCTAAATCTTCATGTTATTCTCTACAATTACAAGAGCCAGATCAGGCCTAAAATGGTGCACTGCTGTCATATTTGAGTAGGTGCTGCCCAGTCTTCACTTTCCAGTCTTAATAATGCAAAACCTCTCTGCATTCTTGTAAGTTGCAAATTATTTTCCAACCTGATTCTCCCCTCTGACAGTTGAAATGATACATGCCCCTCAAGATTTTATTAAAATGATGTATGCCTCTCAAGTCTTTATTAAAATGATGGAAGCCTCTCTAGTCTTTATTAAAATGATGTATGCCACTTAAGTCTTTATTAAAATGATGAATGCCTCTCAAGGCTTTATTAAAATGATGTATGCCTCTCAAGGTTTTATTAAAATAATGCATGCCTCTCAAGTCTTTATTAAAATGATGCATGCATCTCAAGGATTTATTAAATTGATGTATGCCTCCCAAGTCTTCATTAAAATGATGCATGCCTCTCAAGTCTCAATTAAAATGATGCATGCCTCTCAAATCTTTATCAAAATGATGCATGCCTCTCAAGGCTTTAGTAAAATGATGCATCCCTCTGAAGCATTTATTAAAATGATGCATGCCTCTCAAGATTTTATTAAAATGATGCAAGCCGCTCAAGTCTTTATTAAAGTGATGTATGCCTCTCAAGATTTTATTAAAATGATGTCTGCCTCTCAATGCTTTATTAAAATGATGTATGCCTCTCAAAGCTTTATTAAAATGGTGTACACATCTCAAGTCTTTATTAAAACGATGCATGCCTCTCAAGGCTTTATTAAAATAATGTATGCCTCTCAAGTCTTTATCAAAATGGTGTATGCCACTCAAGTCTTTATTGAAATGATGCATGCCTCTCAAGTCTTTATTGAAATGATGCAATCCTCTCAAGGCGTTATTAAAATGATGTTTGACTCTCAAGTCTTTATTTAAATGGTGTATGCCTCTGAAGTATTTATTAAAAGGATTCATGCCTCTCAAGGCTTTATTAAAATGATGTATGTCTCTCAAGTCTTGATTAAAATGATGCAGGCCTGTCAAGTCTTTAATGAAATGGTGTATGCCACTCAAGTCTTTATTAAAATGATATATGCCTCTCAAGTCTTTAATAAAATGATGTATGCCTCTCAAGTCATTATTAAAATGGTGTATGCCACTCAAGTCTTTATTAAAATGATGTATGCCTCTCAAGGCTTTATTAAAATAGTGTAAGCCTTTCCAGTCTTTATTAAAATGATGTATGCCTCTCAAACCTTTATTAAAATGATGTATGCCTCTCAAGTCTTTATTAAAATAATGTATGCCTCTCAAGTATTTATTAAAATGATGCATGCCTCTCAAGTCTTTATTAAAATGATGCATAACTCTCAAGTCTTTATTAAAATGATGCAAGCCTCTCAAGATTTTATTAAAACCTTTATGCCTCTGAAGTCTTTATTAAAAGGATGCATGCCTCTCAAGTCATTATTAAAATGATGCATGACTCTCAAGGCTTTATTAAAAGGGTGTATGCCTCTGAAGTCTTTATTAAAAGGATTCATGCCTCTCAAGGCTTTATTAAATTCATGTATGCCTCTCAAGTCTTTATTAAAATGATGCAGGCCTGTCAAGTCTTTATTAAAATGGTGTATGCCACTCAAGTCATAATTAAAATGATGTATGATTCTCAAGTCTTTATTAAAATGATGTATGACTCTCAAGGCTTTATTAAAATGGTGTATGCCTCTCAAGTCTTTATTAAAATGATGTATGCCTCTCAAGTCTCTATTAAAATGATGCATGCCTCTCAAATATTTATCAAAATGATGCATGCCTCTCAAGGCTTTAGTAAAATGATGCATCCCTCTCAAACATTTATTAAAATGATGCATGCCTCTCAAGATTTTATTAAAATGATGCAAGCCGCTCAAGTCTTTATTAAAGTGATGTATGCCTCTCAAGATTTTATTAAAATGATGTCTGCCTCTCAATGCTTTATTAAAATGATGTATGCCTCTCAAAGCTTTATTAAAATGGTGTACACATCTCAAGTCTTTATTAAAACGATGCATGCCTCTCAAGGCTTTATTAAAATAATGTATGCCTCTCAAGTCTTTATCAAAATGGTGTATGCCACTCAAGTTTTTATTGAAATGATGCATGCCTCTCAAGTCTTTATTGAAATGATGCAATCCTCTCAAGGCGTTATTAAAATGATGTTTGACTCTCAAGTCTTTATTAAAATGGTGTATGCCTCTGAAGTATTTATTAAAAGGATTCATGACTCTCAATGCTTTATTAAAATGATGTATGCCTCTCAAAGCTTTATTAAAATGGTGTACACATCTCAAGTCTTTATTAAAACGATGCATGCCACTCAAGTCTTTATTAAAATGATATATGCCTCTCAAGTCTTTAATAAAATGATGTATGCCTCTCAAGTCATTATTAAAATGGTGTATGCCTCTCAAGTCTTTATTAAAATGATGTATGCCTCTCAAGGCTTTATTAAAATAGTGTAAGCCTTTCCAGTCTTTATTAAAATGATGTATGCCTCTCAAACCTTTATTAAAATGATGTATGGCTCTCAAGTCTTTATTAAAATAATGTATGCCTCTCAAGTATTTTCTTAAAATGATGCATGCCTCTCAAGTCTTTATTAAAATGATGCATAACTCTCAAGTCTTTATTTAAATGATGCATAACTCTCAAGTCTTTATTAAAATGATGCAAGCCTCTCAAGATTTTATTAAAACCTTTATGCCTCTGAAGTCTTTATTAAAAGGATGCATGCCTCTCAAGTCATTATTAAAATGATGCATGACTCTCAAGGCTTTATTAAAAGGGTGTATGCCTCTGAAGTCTTTATTAAAAGGATTCATGCCTCTCAAGGCTTTATTAAATTCATGTATGCCTCTCAAGTCTTTATTAAAATGATGCAGGCCTGTCAAGTCTTTATTAAAATGGTGTATGCCACTCAAGTCATAATTAAAATGATGTATGATTCTCAAGTCTTTATTAAAATGATGTATGCCTCTCAAGGCTTTATTAAAATGGTGTATGCCTCTCAAGTCTTTATTAAAATGATGTATGCCTCTCAAGTCTCTATTAAAATGATGCATGCCTCTCAAATATTTATCAAAATGATGCATGCCTCTCAAGGCTTTAGTAAAATGATGCATCCCTCTCAAACATTTATTAAAATGATGCATGCCTCTCAAGATTTTATTAAAATGATGCAAGCCGCTCAAGTCTTTATTAAAGTGATGTATGCCTCTCAAGATTTTATTAAAATGATGTCTGCCTCTCAATGCTTTATTAAAATGATGTATGCCTCTCAAAGCTTTATTAAAATGGTGTACACATCTCGTCTTTATTAAAACGATGCATGCCTCTCAAGGCTTTATTAAAATAATGTATGCCTCTCAAGTCTTTATCAAAATGGTGTATGCCACTCAAGTTTTTATTGAAATGATGCATGCCTCTCAAGTCTTTATTGAAATGATGCAATCCTCTCAAGGCGTTATTAAAATGATGTTTGACTCTCAAGTCTTTATTAAAATGGTGTATGCCTCTGAAGTATTTATTAAAAGGATTCATGACTCTCAAGGCTTTATTAAAATGATGTATGCCTCTCAAGTCTTTATTAAAATGATGCAGGCCTGTCAAGTCTTTATTGAAATGGTGTATGCCACTCAAGTCTTTATTAAAATGATATATGCCTCTCAAGTCTTTAATAAAATGATGTATGCCTCTCAAGTCATTATTAAAATGGTGTATGCCTCTCAAGTCTTTATTAAAATGATGTATGCCTCTCAAGGCTTTATTAAAATAGTGTAAGCCTTTCCAGTCTTTATTAAAATGATGTATGCCTCTCAAACATTTATTAAAATGATGTATGGCTCTCAAGTCTTTATTAAAATAATGTATGCCTCTCAAGTATTTTCTTAAAATGATGCATGCCTCTCAAGTCTTTATTAAAATGATGCATAACTCTCAAGTCTTTATTAAAATGATGCAAGCCTCTCAAGATTTTATTAAAACCTTTATGCCTCTGAAGTTTTATTAAAAGGATGCATGCCTCTCAAGTCATTATTAAAATGATTCATGACTCTCAAGGCTTTATTAAAATGATGCATGCCTCTCAAGATTTTATTAAAATGATGCAAGCCTCTCAAGACTTTATTAAAATGATGTATGCGTCTCAAGTCTTTATTAAAACGGTGCATGCTTCTCAAGGCTTTATTACAAAGGGTGTATGCCTCTCAAGTCTTTATTTAAATGATGTATACCTCTCAAACCTTTATTAAAATGATGTATGTCTCTCAAGTCTTTATTAAAATGATGTATGCCTCTCAAGTCTCTATTAAAATGATGTATGCCTCTCAATGCTTTATTAAAATGATGCATGTCTCTCAAGATTTTATTAAAATGATGCAAGCCTCTCAAGTCTTTATTAAAATGATGTATGCCCCTCAAGACTTTATTAAAATGATGTATGCCTCTCAAGTCTTTATTAAAATGGTGTATTCCACTCATCTTTATTAAAATGATGAATGCCTCTCAAGTATTTATTTAAATGATGCATGCCTCTCAAGGCATTATTAAAATGATGTGTGACTCTCAACTCTTTATTAAAAGGGTGTATGCCTCTGAAGTCTTTATTAAAAGGATTCATGCCTCTCAAGGCTTTATTTAATTGATGTATGCCTCTCAAGTCTTTATTAAAATGATGCAGGCCTGTCAAGTCTTTATTAAAATGGTGTATGACACTCAAGTCATAATTAAAATGATGTATGCTTCTCAAGTCTTTATTAAAATGATGTATGACTCTCAAGGCTTTATTAAAATGGTGTATGCCTCTCAAGTCTTTATTAAAATGATGTATGCCTCTCAAGGCTATATTAAAATAGTGTAAACCTTTCAAGTCTTTATTATTAAAATGGTGTATGCCTCTTAAGGCTTTATTAAAATGATGTATACCTCTCAAACATTTATTAAAATGATGTATGTCTCTCAAGTCTTTATTAAAATGATGTATGCCTCTCAAACCTTTATTAAAATGATGTATGGCTCTCAAGTCTTTATTAAAATAATGTATGCCTCTCAAGTATTTATTAAAATGATGCATGCCTCTCAAGTCTTTATTAAAATGATGCATAACTCTCAAGTCTTTATTAAAATGATGCATGCCTCTCAAGATTTTATTAAAATCATTTATGCCTCTGAAGTCTTTATTAAAAGGATGCATGCCTCTCAAGTCATTATTAAAATGATGCATGACTCTCAAGGCTTTATTAAAATGATGCATGCCTTTCAAGATTTTATTAAAATGATGCATACGTCTCAAGGCTTTATTAAAATGGTGTAAACCTCTCAAGTCTTTATTAAAACGGTGCAGGCTTCTCAAGGCTTTATTACAAAGGGTGTATGCCTCTCAAGGCTTTATTAAAATGATGTATACCTCTCAAACCTTTATTGAAATGATGTATGTCTCTCAAGTCTCTATTAAAATGATGTATGCCTCTCAATGCTTTATTAAAATGATGCATGTCTCTCAAGATTTTATTAAAATGATGCAAGCCTCTCAAGTCTTTATTAAAATGATGTATGCCTCTCAAGACTTTATTAAATGATGTCTGCCTCTCAATGCTTTATTAAAAAGATGTATTCCTCCAAAGGCTTTAGTAAAATGGTGTATGCCTCTCAAGGCTTTATTAAAGTGGTGTATGCCTCTCAAGTCTTTATTAAAATGATGTATGCCTCTCAAGTCTTTATTAAAATGGTGTATTCCACTCGTCTTTATTAAATTGATGAATGCCTCTCAAGTATTTATTTAAATGATGCATGCCTCTCAAGGCATTATTAAAATGATGTGTGACTCTCAAGTCTTTATTAAAAGGGTGTATGCCTCTGAAGTCTTTATTAAAAGGATTCATACCTCTCAAGGCTTTATTAAATTGATGTATGCCTCTCAAGTCTTTATTAAAATGATGCAGGCCTGTCAAGTCTTTATTAAAATGGTGTATGCCACTCAAGTTATAATTAAAATGATGTATGCTTCTCAAGTCTTTATTAAAATGATGTATGCCACTCAAGGCTTTATTAAAATGGTGTATGCCTCACAAGTCTTTATTAAAATGATGTATGCCTCTCAAGGCTATATTAAAATAGTGTAAACCTTTCAAGTCTTTATTATTAAAATGGTGTATGTCTCTCAAGGCTTTATTAAATGATGTATGCCTCTCAATGCTTTATTAAAATGATGCATGCCTCTCAAGGCTTTATGAAAATGGTGTAAGCCTTTCAAGTCTTTATTAAAATGATGTATGCCTCTCAAACCTTTATTAAAATGATGTATGTCACTCACGTCTTTATTAAAATGATGCATGCCTCTCAAGTCTTTATTAAAATGATGTATGCCTCTCAAGTATTTATTAAAATGGTTTATGCCTCTCAAGACTTTATTAAAATGATGCATGCCTCTCAAGGCTTTATTAAAATGTTGCATGTCTCTCAAGACTTTATTAAAATGATGCATGCCTCTCAAGGTTTTATTAAAATGATGCATGCCTCACAAGATATTATTAAAATCACTCATGCCTCTCAAGTCTTTTTTAAAATGATACATGCCTCTGAAGGCTTTCTTAAAATGATGCATCCCTCTCAAGTCTTTATTAAAATGATGTATGCCTCTCAATTCTTTACTAAAATGATGCATGTCACTCAAGCCTTTATTAAAATTGTGTACACCTCTCAAGTCTTTATTAAAAAGATGCATGCCTCTCAAGTCTTTATTAAAATGATGTATACCTCTCAAGGCTTTATTAAAATGGTGTATGCCTCTCAAGGGTTTATTTAAGTGGTGTATGCCTCTCAAGTCTTTATTTAAATGATGTATGCCTCTCAAGCCTTGATTAAAATGATGCATGCCTCTCAAGGCGTTATTAAAATGATGTTTGACTCTCAAGTCTTTATTAAAATGGTGTATGCCTCTGAAGTCTTTATTAAAAGGATTCATGCCTCTCAAGGCTTTATTAAAATGATGTATGCCTCTCAAGTCTTTATTAAAATGATACAGGCCTGTCATGTCTTTATTAAAATGGTGTATGCCACTCAAGTCATAATTAAAATGATGTATGCTTCTCAAGTCGTTATTAAAATAATGTATGCCTCTCAAGGCTTTATTAAAATGGTGTACACCTCTCAAGTCTTTATTAAAACGATGCATGCTTCTCAAGGCTTTATTAAAATGGTGTATGCCTCTCAAGGCTTTATTAATATGATGTATACCTCTCAAACCTTTATTAAAATGATGTATGTCTCTCAAGTCTTTATTAAAATGATGTATGCCTCTCAAGTCTCTATTAAAATGATGTATGCCTCTCAATGCTTTATTAAAATGATGCATGTCTCTCAAGATTTTATTAAAATGATGCAAGACTCTCAAGTCTTTATTAAAATGATGTATGCCTCTCAAGTCTTTATTAAAATGATGTATGCCTCTCAATTCTTTACTAAAATCATGCATGTCACTCAAGCCTTTATTAAAATTGTGTACACGTCTCAAGTCTTTATTAAAAAGATGCATGCCTCTCAAGATTTTATTAAAATGATGCAAGACTCTCAAGTCTTTATTAAAATGATGTATACCTCTCAAGGCTTTATTAAAATGGTGTATGCCTCTCAAGGGGTTATTAAAGTGGTGTATGCCTCTCAAGTCTTTATTTAAATGATGTATGCCTCTCAAGTCTTGATTAAAATGATGCATGCCTCTCAAGGCGTTATTAAAATGATGTTTGACTCTCAAGTCTTTATTAAAATGGTGTATGCCTCTGAAGTCTTTATTAAAAGGATTCATGCCTCTCAAGGCTTTATTAAAATGATGTATGCCTCTCAAGTCTTTATTAAAATGATACAGGCCTGTCATGTCTTTATTAAAATGGTGTATGCCACTCAAGTCATAATTAAAATGATGTATGATTCTCAAGTCGTTATTAAAATAATGTATGCCTCTCAAGGCTTAATTAAAATGGTGTATGCCTCTCAAGGCTTTATTAATATGATGTATACCTCTCAAACCTTTATTAAAATGATGTATGTCTCTCAAGTCTTTATTAAATTGATGTATGCCTCTCAAGTCTCTATTAAAATGATGTATGCCTCTCAATGCTTTATTAAAATGATGCAAGCCTCTCAAGACTTTATTAAAATGATGTATGCCTCTCAAACATTTATTAAAATGATGTATGCCTCTCAATGCTTTATTAAAATGATGCCTGCCACTCAAGGCTTTATTAAAATGGTGTAAGCGTTTCAAGTCTTTATTAAAATGATGTATGCCTCTCAAACGTTTATTAAAATGATGTATGCATCTCAAGTCTTTATTAAAATGATGTATGCCTCTCTAGGATTTATTACAATGATGTATGCCTCTCAAGCATTTAGTAAAATGATGCATGCCTCTCAAGTCTTTATTAAAATGATGTATGCCTCTCAAGTCTTTATTAAAATGATGCATCCCTCTCAAGGCTTTATTAAAATGATGTATGCCTCTCAAACCTTTATTAAAATGATATATGCCACTCAAGGCTTTATTAAAATTTTGTACACCTCTCAAGTCTTTATTAAAACGATGCATGCCTCTCAAAGCTTTATTGAAATGATGCATGCCTCTCAAGAATTTATTAAAATGATGCAAGCCTCTCAAGTCTTTATTAAAATGGTGTATGCCTCTCAAGTCTTTATTAAGGTGGTGTATGCCTCTCAAGTCCGTATTAAAATGATGTATGCCTCTCAAGTCTTTATTGAAATGGTGTATTCCACTCAAGTCTTTATTAAAATGATGAATGCCTCTCAAGTCTTCATTGAAATGATGCATGCCTCTCAAGGCGTTATTAAAATGATGTTTGACTCTCAAATCTTTATTAATATGGTGTATGCCTCTGAAGTTTTATTAAAAGCATTCATGCCTCTAAAGGCTTTATTAAAATGATGTATGCTTCTCAAGTCTTTATTAAAATGATGTATGCCTCTCAAGGCTTTATTAAAATGGTGTATGCCTCTCAATTCTTTATTAAAATGATTTATGCCTCTCAAGGCTATATTAAAATGGTGTGAAACTTTCAAGTCTTTATTAAAATGGTGTATGCCTCTCAAGGCTTTATTAAAATGATGCATGCCTCTCAAGATTTTATTAAAATGATGCAAGCCTCTCAAGTCTTTATTAAAGTTATGTATGCCTCTCAAGACTTTATTAAAATGATGTCTGCCTCTCAGTGCTTTATTAAAATGATATATGCCTCTCATGGCTTTATTAAAATGGTGTACACATCTCAAGTCTTTATTAAAAAGATGCATGCCTCTCAAGGCTTTAATAAAATGATGCATGCCTCTCAAGGCGTTATTAAAATGATGTTTGACTCTCAAGTCTTTATTAAAATGGTGTATGCCTCTGAAGTATTTATTAAAAGGATTCATGCCTCTCAAGGCTTTATTAAAATGATGTATACCACTCAAGGCTTTATTAAAATGATGTATGCCTCTCAAGGCTTTATTAAAAAGATGTATGCATTTCAAGGCTTTATTGAAATGGTACATGCCTCTCAAGTCTTTATTTAAATGATGTATGCCTCTCAAGGCTTTATTAAAATGGTGTAAGCCTTTTAAGTTTTTATTAAAATGATGTATGCATCACAAACCTTTATTAAAATGATGTATGGCTCTCAAGTCTTTATTTAAATAATGTATGCCTCTCAAGGATTTATTAAAATGATGCATACCTCTCAAGTCTTTAATAAAATGATGCAAAACTCTCAAGATTTTATTAAAATCATTTATGCCTCTGAAGTCTTTATTAAAATGATGCATGCCTCTCAAGTCTTTATTAAAATGATGTATGCCTCTCAATTCTTTACTAAAATGATGCATGTCACTCAAGCCTTTATTAAAATTGTGTACACCTCTCATGTCTTTATGAAAAAGATGTATGCCTCTCAAGGCTTTATTTGAAATGATGCATACCTCTCAAGATTTTATTAAAATGATGCAAGACTCTCAAGTCTTTATTAAAATGATGTATACCTCTCAAGGCTTTATTAAAATGGTGTATGCCTCTCAAGGCTTTATTAAAGTGGTGTATGTCTCTCAAGTCTTTATTTAAATGATGTATGCCTCTCAAGTCTTTATTAAAATGGTGTATTCCACTCAAATCATTATTAAAATGATGAATGCCTCTGAAGTCTTGATTAAAATGATGCATGCCTCTCAAGGCGTTATTAAAATGATGTTTGACTCTCAAGTCTTTATTAAAATGATGCAGGCCTGTCAAGTCTTTATTAAAATGGTGTATGCCACTCAAATCATAATTAAAATGATGTATGCTTCTCAAGTCTTTATTAAAATAATGTATGCCTCTCAAGGCTTTATTAAAATGGTGTAGACCTCTCAAGTCTTTATTAAAACGATGCATGCTTCTCAAGGCTTTATTAAAATGATTTATACCTCTCAAACCTTTATTAAAATGATGTATGTCTCTCAAGTCTTTATTAAAATGATGTATGCCTCTCAAGTCTCTATTAAAATGATGTATGCCTCTCAATGCTTTATTAAAATGATGCATGTCTCTCAAGATTTTTTTAAAATGATGCAAGCCTCTCAAGTCTTTATTAAAATGATTTATGCCTCTCAAACCTTTATTAAAATGATGTATGTCTCTCAAGTCTTTATTGAAATGATGTATGCCTCTCAAACGTTTATTAAAATGATGTATGTATCTCAAGTCTTTATTAAAATGATGTATGCCTCTCTAGGATTTATTAAAATGATGCATGCCTCTCAAGTCTTTATTAAAATGATGTATGACTCTCAAGCATTTAGTAAAATGATGCATGCCTCTCAAGTCTTTATTAAAATGATGCATGCCTCTCAAATCTTTATTAAAATGATGCAGGCCTCTCAAGACTTTATTAAAATTATGCATGCCTCTCAAGGCTTTATTAAAATGATGCATGCCTCTCAAGGCGTTATTAAAATGATGCATGCCTCTCAGTATTTTATTAAAAACATTCATTCCTCTCAAGTCTTTATTAAAATGATACATGCCTCTCAAGTCGTTATTAAAATGTTGAATGCCTCTCAAGGCTTTAGTAAAATGATGCATCCCTCTCAAGGCTTTATTGAAATGATGCATACCTCCCAAGATTTTATTAAAATGATGTATGTCTCTCAAGTCTTTATTTAAATGGTGTATGCCTCTCAATGCTTTATTAAAATGATGCATGCCACTCAAGGCCTTTATTAAAATTGTGTACACCTCTCAAGGCTTTATTAAAATGATGCATGCCTCTCAAGATTTTATTAAAATGATGCAAGCTTCTCAAGTCTTTATTAAAATGATGTCTGCCTCTCAATGCTTTATTAAATAGATGTATGCCTCTCTAGGCTTTATTAAAATGGTGTATGCCTCTCAAGGCTTTATTAAAGTGGTGTATACCTCTCAAGTCTTTATTAAAATGATGTATGCCTCTCAAGTCTTTATTGAAATGGTGTATTCCACTCAAGTCCTTATTAAAATGATGAATGCCTCTCAAATCTTTATTGAAATGATGCCTGCCTCTCAAGGCCTTATTAAAATGATGTTTAACTCTCATGTCTTTATTAAAATGATGTATGCCTCTGAAGTCTTTATTAAAAAGATTTATGCCTCTCAAACGTTTATTAAAATGGTGTATGCCACTCAAGTCATAATTAAAATGATGTATGCTTCTCAAGTCTTTATTAAAATAATGTATGCCTCTCAAGGCTTTATTAAAATGGTGTACACCTCTCAAGTCTTTATTAAAATGATGCATGCTTCTCAAGGCTTTATTAAAATGGTGTATGCCTCTCAAGGCTTTATTAAAATGATGTATACCTCTCAAACCTTTATTAAAATGATGTATGTCTCTCAAGTCTTTATTAAAATGATGTATGCCTCTCAAGTCTCTATTAAAATGATGTATGCCTCTCAATGCTTTATTAAAATGATGCCTGCCACTCAAGGCTTTATTAAAATGGTGTAAGCCTTTCAGGTCTTTATTAAAATGATGTATGCCTCTCAAACGTTTATTAAAATGATGTATGTATCTCAAGTCTTTATTAAAATGATGTATGCCTCTCTAGGATTTATTAAAATGATGCATGCCTCTCAAGTCTTTATTAAAATGATGCATGCCTCTCAAATCTTTATTAAAATGATGCATGCCTCTCAAGACTTTATTAAAATTATGCATGCCTCTCAAGGCTTTATTAAAATGTTGCATGTCTCTCAAGGCTTTATTAAAATGATGCATGCCTCTCAAGGCGTTATTAAAATGATGCATGCCTCTCAAGATTTTATTAAAATCATTCATTCCTCTCAAGTCTTTATTAAAATGATGCATGCCTCTCAAGTCGTTATTAAAATGTTGCATGCCTCTCAAGGCTTTAGTAAAATGATGCATCCCTCTCAAGGCTTTATTAAAATGATGCATGCCTCTCAAGATTTTATTGAAATGATGTATGTCTCTCAAGTCTTTATTAAAATGATGTATGCCTCTCAATGCTTTATTAAAATGATGCATGCCACTCAAGGCCTTTATTAAAATTGTGTACACCTCTCAAGTCTTTATTAAAAAGATGCATGCCTCTCAAGGCTTTATTAAAATAATGCATGCCTCTCAAGATTTTATTAAAATGATGCAAGCCTCTCAAGTCTTTATTAAAATCATGTCTGCCTCTCAATGCTTTATTAAAAAGATGTATGCCTCTCTAGGCTTTATTAAAATGGTGTATGCCTCTCAAGGCTTTATTAAAGTGGTGTATACCTCTCAAGTCTTTATTAAAATGATGTATGCCTCTCAAGTCTTTATTAAAATGGTGTATTCCACTCAAGTCCTTATTAAAATGATGAATGCCTCTCAAATCTTTATTGAAATGATGCATGCCTCTCAAGGCCTTATTAAAATGATGTTTGACTCTCATGTCTTTATTAAAATGATCTATGCCTCTGAAGTCTTTATTAAAAGGATTCATGCCTCTCAAACGTTTATTAAAATGATGTATGGCTCTCAAGTCTTTATTAAAATGATGTATGCCTCTCAAGTCCTTATTAAAATGATGCAGCCCTGTCAAGTCTTTGTTAAAATGGTGTATGCCACTCAAGTCATAATTAAAATGATGTATGCTTCTCAAGTCTTTATTAAAATGATGTATGCCTCTCAAGGCTTTATTAAAATGGTGTATGCCTCTCAAGGCTTTATTAAAATGGTGTACACCTCTCAAGGCTTTATTAAATTGGTGTACACCTCTTAAGTTTTTATTAAAACGATGCATGCCTTTATTAAAATCGTGTATGCCTCTGAAGTCTTTATTAAAACGGTGTACGCCTCTGAAGTCTTTTTTAAAAGGATTCATGCCTCTCAAAGCTTTATTAAAATGATGTATGCCTCTCAAGGCTTTATTAAAATCGTGTATGCCTCTGAAGTCTTTATTAACATCGTGTATGTCTCTGAAGTCTTTATTAAAAGGATTCATGCCTCTCAAGGCTTTATTAAAATGATGTATGTCTCTCAAGTCTTTATTAAAATGATGTATGCCTCTCAAGTCTTTATTAAAATGATGTATGCCTCTCAAGGCTTTATTAAAATGATGTATGCCTCTCAAGGCTTTATTAAAATGGTGTAAGTCTTTCAAGTCTTTATTAAAATGATGTATGCCTCTTAAACATTTATTAAAATGATTGACGCCTCTCAAGTCTTTATTAAATAATGTATGCCTCTCAAGGATTTATTAAAATGATGTATGCCTCTCAAATATTTATTAAAATGATGCATGCCTCTCAAGGATTTATTAAAATGATGTAAGCCTTTCAAGTCTTTATTAAAATGATGTATGCCTCTCAAGAATTTATTAAAATGATGCATGCCTGTCAAGTCTTTATTAAAATGATGCATGCCTCTCAGGTCTTTATTAAAATAATGTATGCCTCACAAGTCTTTGTTGAAATGATGTATGCCTCTCAAGTATTTATTAAAATGGTGTATGCCTCTCAAGTCTTTATTGAAATGATGCATGCCTCTCAAATCTTTATTAAAATGATGGATGCCTCTCAAGACTTTATTAAAATGAAGTATGCCTCTCAAGACTTCATTAAAATGTTGTATGTCTCTCAAGGCTTTATTAAAATAATGCATGCCTCTCAAGATTTTATTAAAATAATCCATGCCTCCCAAGTCTTTATTAAAATGACACATGCCTCTGAAGTCATTATTAAAATGATGCATGCCTCTCAAGGCTTTATTAAAATGATTCATGCCTCTCAAGATTTTATTAAAATGATGCATGCCTGTCAAGACTTTATTAAAATGATGTATGCCTCTCAAGGCTTTATTAAAATGGTGTACATCTCTCAAGGCTTTATTAAATTGGTGTACACCTCTCAAGTTTTTATTAAAACGATGCATGCCTCTCAAGGCTTTATTAAAATCGTGTATGCCTCTGAAGTCTTTATTAAAAGGATTCATGCCTCTCAAGGCTTTATTAATATGATGTATGCCTCTCAAGGCTTTATTAAAATCGTGTATGCCTTTGAAGTCTTTATTAAAATGGTGTATATCTCTGAAGTCTTTATTAAAATGATTCATGCCTCTCAAGGCTTTATTAAAATGATGTATGTCTCTCAAGTCTTTATTAAAATGATGTATGCCTCTCAAGTCTTTATTAAAATGATGTATGCCTCTCAAGGCTTTATTAAAATGGTGTAAGCCTTTCAAGTCTTTATTAAAATGATGTATGCCTCTTAAACGTTTATTAAAATGATTTATGCCTCTCAAGTCTTTATTAAAATAATGTATGCCTCTCAAATATTTATTAAAATGATGCATGCCTCTCAAGTCTTTATTAAAATGATGTATGCCTCTCAAGTATTTATTAAAATGGTGTATGCCTCTCAAGTCTTCATTAAAATGATGCATGCCTCTCAAATCTTTATTAAAATGATGCATGCCTCTCAAGGCTTTATTAAAATGATGAATGCCTCTCAAGGCTTTATTGAAATGATACATGTCACACTAGATTTTATTAAAATCATTCATGCCTCTAAAGTCTTTATTAAAATGATGAATGCCTCTCAAGTCGTTATTAAAATGATGCAGGCCTCTCAAGATTTTATTAAACTGATGCATGCCTCTCAAATTTTTATTAATTGATGCATGCCTCTTACTTTATTAAAATGATACATGCCTGCCAAGTCTTCATTAAAATGGTGTATGCCCTCAAGTTTTTATTAAATGATGCATGCCTCTGAAGGCTTTATTAAAATGGTGTATGCTACTCAAATCTTTATTAAAATGATGCATGCCTCTCAAGTCTTTATTAAAATGATGCATCCCTCTCAAGGCTTTATTAAAATGATGCATGCTTCTCACTTTATTAAAATGATGTATGCCTCCCAATTCTTCATTAAAATGATGCATGCCTCTCTAGGCTTTATTAAAATGGTGTATGCCACTCAAGTCTTTATTAAAATGATGCATGCCTCTCAAGGTTTTATTAAAATGTTGAATGCCTCTCAAGGCTTTATTAAAATGATGCATGCCTCTCAAGTCTTTATTAAAATGATGTATGCCTCTCAAGGATTTATTAAAATGGTGTATGCTGCTCAAGTCTTTATTAAAATGATGCATGCCTCTCAAGGCTTTATTAAAATGATGTATGTCTCTCAAGTCTTTATTAAAATGATGCATGCCTCTCAAGTCTTTATTAAAATGGTGTATGCCACTCAAGTCTTTATTAAAATGATGCATGCCTCTCAAGGCTTTATTAAAATGATGTATGTCTCTCAAGTCTTTATTAAAATGATGCATGCCTCTCAAGTCTTTATTAAAATGATGCATCCCTCTCAAGGCTTTATTAAAATGATGCATGCCTCTTAAGATTTTATTAAAATGATGTATGCCTCTCAAGTCTTTATTACTACTTTCATGGAATGTGCTTGGATGAAGTACATTCCTTAGTTCTATTTGTTCTGATCTTCACAGCCGGGACCCACCATGTTATGCACATTCTAGAGAACCATTCTCCTTCCTCTCTTTTTCCATTGGTGAGAAGCAATTTCCATTTGATCAGATTCTTCCTGTGAACTGCTGTTCTATAGAATCAATTCCCAAGATGTTATTATTCTGATCGCTACAATCTTAACCTATTCAATTTTAGGGTCATCTGTTATCTTCCTTACATAAACTGTGACTCTTAATCCATAACCCTCTACCTCGAGTGACTCCTGAAACTTTACAGTGTAAACCATTCTGTAAAAAAAGGAAAAAAATTGTCTCCTGACCACAGGTTAAAATATGCAACCTTCCAGTATTAATGCATTGAATACCCTCAAGTGCATACACTTTAAAATGAGAATTTCATACAACTGTGGTTTTAGCCACAGGTTTGCCATAATTAGTCAATGTTCCAGACAGCACAATTGTAACTCAAATTAGCAGACACTACCATCTATCTTCATCAACCAATCTATTCAAATCAACCAATCGTCAAAGAGGGCAGAACTGACACCAAAACTCATCTTGTACCGTGTATTAATTCATTAACAATAATAATTATATTATATAGGTGCAAACACATAAAACAGATACTTTAATATTTTTTATAGAAACTATGCATAAAGTGTCTTAAAAAATCTGTCTTAGAAAAAGTAAATTGCAAATTCAGCAAGTTTTGTCAAATTTCTGACGAGAAAGATTTGTCTTAGTACATTTCATTTTATTCATCATTTTTCTACACTGGAGCAAAATTATCTTCCTTCCATTTGTATTCCTTTGGTAAGATGTACACCGTTGTGCAAATTAATTGAAACAACCACTTTGGTTTCCTTTCTTTCATCATACAGTCAGTTTTAGACCCGCTGGAGTGACAGGGTTGAATCGATTTCTATATTTTCCTCAGATTAGATCATTTGCAGTGGTGTGCAGTAATATGAATCTATTTTCAGGGTTTATGATGAAATTTGTTTCGCCTTGAAAAATATTGCATCATCCGTGATTGCATCTGATTTTTATCATAACCAGACACTATTGTCTTGACTGTCAATTAGTTGTCCAACAGCCATTGTCTGTGATGGACATTACTCCAAGGAAGTGTATGAAATCTGTAACGCTGCATGAACACACTGGCCAGCCTTACCAGTGAACAAATCAAAGTACTATTGATTGGCCTGGAAACTCTCCTGATTTAAATCCAATGAAGAATCTGTGGTCAATCTGCAAGGAACGACTTTGTGGAATGGACATATGAAGTACTAACATGTACACTGGGGTTATGTTCCATTGGAAAAATATGAAGAAAGTAAATAATAACAGAATTATTTGTTTTGTTTCAATTAATTTGCACAAGGGTGTAAGTTTCACTTGAGCTGCTTCTATTAGGTTGGTGCAAAAATAATATCAGTTTTTGACGTTCAAAACCATCAAAAACCGACATTATTTTTGCACCAACCTAATATCCACAAATCACTGCTTTGTGTGAACCTACTCCTGAGAGGATGTTTCTTCGTTCACTACAATTTTAACCTGTTCATAATTCATCATTTAACTGTTATCATTCCCACATGAATTATAGGAAAGGATATTTTTCTAATAAAATCAATAATTTTTCTAGTAACATATTACCCCAAAACATGCACTGGCATTGCATTGTGATTTTGTGTGGATTTTTATGGGAATTCTTCTTCGCAGCATATGTGATATCTGTTGGTCTTGAGAGACTAGGTAAATTATTTCTTAAATGTTCAATGATAAAGAAATGTTGAAAAAGAATTGTGCAGTCACTAAATAAATGTTGGGTAGGTTTACTAATACCTGACTGCTGAAGCAGATATCTACCCAATCATTTAAAATGAAGAAAAAACTAAGACCGCAAGAAAAAAGTTGAAAGAATTACAAAAATTTATATCCTTACTAAATCTAAATTCTTGTGTTAAACACAAAAACCTATTTAATAGGAATAGAAAAGGAAAAGAGAAACCGTACTTCCCTTCTCCTTGAAGTAAAAATAGGCACAAATGACAAACTAAGACTCAATCATTGCATAAAATTTTAAAGGAAAAACGTTTATTACACAAGTAAAAACAAGAAACTACAAATACAAAATTTGCACATTAATTTCTTTTTTTGCGTCTATTAAGCCAGGATAACAATTTCTGATAAAACAGATTGCCATCAAAAATGAAAAACAGGGTTACAGTTTAGAAAAAGACACAAGGATTTAATGACAAAAAGAGAAAACAATTCAAGAACACAGAAAAACAAAGGTGAACCACCTTTCAGAAGAAATAAAAACACCTACTTTTGCTTGCCCCATGAGTTTCTCTGGGAGTAATTTTAGAAAAAGTCCCTTTTATATTCACACTGTTGGTTCTTGGGAAAATTTCTTATCATTATTTTTTCTTTTCATTCTTTGTTCAATTGCAGGAGGATTTTCACTCTTTTTTTTCTCTCTGCACCTAGCAGGTAACTTCTTAAACTTCTCTTCCTTGATGTAAATTTCCTTCTGTCCTTCATTTAATTTTCCTAATCTACTGACCTGAGTTCTATTTATGCAAAAAAACAGGCTCTATGCACATTTTCTCATTGGCCACAAAATACAAAAAAAAAAAAACAATTTTCTATAAGCTTGAAATGGATCCTTAACAATTTTGATGGCTTTTAATCTCTAAGCCTAAAAAGATATACATATGTTACAATTTTTTACATAGACCGTTTTGCCTTCTTAAAAATTACACTTCTTTCAAAAGAACGTGTTCAGAAAAAAACCTAGATGATTAAATATTTATTCAAGACTAACATTTTTAAAGTATTAAAAATAAAATTTTTATCGAATAAAAATGGAACTTTATTTTCTAATATTGAAAATATGCTAACAAAGTATAAAATGTATTACATATATTCTCCCTGACCCTTTAAAAGAAACTAGAGGATATTTCAAATGGCCAACACACATATTTCCTCTTTGGTGTAAAAACAGGGCTCTGCTGATTAATTACAATGAAAGTATTTATAAAGGTCTAAGTACCTTAGAGGAAAGCTCATGAACAATTACCATGAAAGTATTTATAGATAAGGCTCAGGGAAGCTAAATTGCTGTAGTGGAAAAGTGACTGAAGCCAAGATGCCAGGTCAGGACAAATAATATTGCAGAGCACCGGATCATATGTGGCAGCAGTATTCAAATCATGGAGGAATGGTAGACTTATAAATATGTGAGATAGCTTCAAGAGAGATGTTATGGGGTCTACCCCTTTTTCATATAAGTGGACTCTACCAAGTGTACCTGGACTGCTGCCGTTAAATACCCAGAGTGACAGTCAGTGAGGGTAGTTGGTAGTCGGATAGTGAGAGGATATACGAACAGAGATAGTGTGAGGTAATCTCTTGTAGAAGTCAGTTACAAGCATGTAGACTCTAAGGAAGTCCTATTTCGAGACTATATATATCTATCTGTATTTGCTACTAACCACGTTCCTGGACTTACTAACAGTATTACTCTTTGTATGATTGTGTAAATACATTTTATTTCTTATATTTAATTATTGCGTTTGTCATTCCTTGGAGACCGAATTCATCTCGGAATCCACAACAACTTGGCGACAAGGATTCGATCTCACGCGGAAAAACCACAACAGGAGAAAAAAGGTCAAGTACAACAGTGAAGCAAATTTCTTAGCAGCAGAACTAACAACTCATCCAACATAATCTTTCCATTTCATGTCAGTAGAGTATGTTAACCTGAGAAGACGCAACAAATCACTTACCTGAAGGTTAGCATTGGCCTTGCTGATGGAAGTTAAAATGTGATCTCTCAGATGATTAACATAGAGAAATCTCATTTTGGAGGTGTTAAAATTAACAAGGCATTCCAAGCCTCAGTTAATAGCAGATTGTAGACATACACAAGATTTATTAGTGCCAAACATAAACTTAACAGCATAAGATATGCAGATGACACAGTGTTGAACGGAAAAATCAGAAAGAAAACTGAAAGATCTCTTACACAAGTTAGTAAAGAAAAGCAAGATGAAAGAATCTATTAACTTTAAGAAGAGAGAATGCATTGTCATCAGCAAAAGAGACAATCCTAGATTTAAAGTTCATACTGGGGATGTCAAAATCAAGCAAGTAAAATATCATTAGAAACAGGAAAAGGGTACTGAATTGCTGTGTAATATCTAATCTCCTATGTGCCAGTACATGCTGGATAATTTTCTTACAGATGAAGAAGTGACATGAAGCAACAGAGATGTGGTTGAACTGACAAATGTTTAGAACAAATGGATAACAGGTAAGTCTTAAAGTAAATATATATATATATATATTATATATTAGGTTGGTGCAAAAATAATGACGTAATAATGTCGTTTTTTGACGTATTTTTTTACATCAAAAAACAACATTATTACATCATTATTTTTGCACCAACCAAATAGAAACTACAAGGAAAATTATAATCAGAAAATGACAGTTGAGATTTCTGGAGGATATAATAAGGAAAGATGACCCAGAGAATTTAACACTCACAAGACATACTGATTGCAAGAGAAGGAGGATAAACAATGAGTAAGCTATTTAACAAGTTTTTGAGAATGGATAAAAGACAAGAACAAAGAGCGATGGTAAAGAGTACAAAGTTACATAAGATAACAAAAGAGAGGAAGTTGTGGAGAGCCATGATCACCTAAATGAGTTTGTGTGAATAGATATACAACAGGAATAATGGTAAAGAATCAAAAGTAATCTGGAACAACAAAAGAGATGAAGTTGTGAAGGGCCATGATCAACTACTTAATGAGTTTGTATGAATGGATACAGAACAGGAACAAAGATAGATGGTACAGAATCAAAAATTACTTGGAGCAACAAAAGGTAGAAAGCGCTATGATGTGACATGACTTCCCACACCCTGAGGGTATTGGCTCATAAAAGTAGAATAAATATGAGGTTATAATAATAATAAGATAGCAATCAATCAATAACCATTCTGGACTTAAATCTTCTCTTATCAATTTGCTTGATATTAACTGCTACAGTCTGATATATTTGTAGTTCATAAAATTCCTCCAAAGAATCTGATATTTGGTTCAGAGGAAGAGATGATCTCAACTTTAGTGAATTTATATGGCAAAAGCAAATGAAAGAAAATCCCAGAAAATGCAAATTAATTACAATTACTTATTGTTATGTGTTTATTTAAATTTTCTCATTTACAGATATTTTTATAAATTTATGAATAAAAAAATTTCTTTTCATATTCGTTTCTTAGTAGAATGGTAAATAATAAATCTTTCATTATAATTGGTTCACATATTTTTATAATCTTGTAAATATAAAATTATTCTTGTAAATAAGCAATCTAATAAATAAATAGAGTTTAACATCTTTATTGTCATTTCTCAATAATAATGAAATGTATTAATCCACTTTCATATATTTCGTTTTTTTTTATTCTAATCATCACTTTTTAAAACAATAAACACTGCTGACGGATTCAAAAAACCATGTAAGTGCTGTCTCAATGGAATAACTGTCCTTATGAAACAGAATTTCCAAACATTCCTAAAACAGTGCATCCACAAAAAATAATGTTTATAGCAATAAGAAATATTTGCATGGTCATAAGAATCAACAGTACATGGTAAATGTCAATTTTATGCCTCAAGCAAACCAATTGCATATGTATGCACGCAATGACGCATTAACGTGCATATACACTCAGTATTTATATATGTTTATGTTTGTGTGAGCTGCAAAGCATGAACATGTGTGTATGTGTGCCTGCATACGTATGAGTGGTATTTCGATGACAATTCTTGCTCCCACTACCATAAAATACGAAACTATAAATAAATCCAAAATTTCAAAATTATTCAGTTTGTCTGATGATCACAGGGAGAGTGAAACCCAGGGTTACAAACTCACATCAATCTAACTAAATATATTAGTTCTATCACTGATATTGAGCACTTTCCAATACATACATATATATATATATATATATATATATATATATATATATATATATATATGTTGAAACTTGACTAATGCCTGGAATAATAATGCAACACAAAATGTACTTAGAACAAAATGTATTGAAACAAGAAAGTGTACACAATATTTACATATAATCTTTTGTATATTCCTGGAAAGACCGTTCCTGGAGATTGCCTTGACTGAGTCGCAGTCGGGCAGTGTCTCTGGTTGAATCTCTTGATTCCTTCCCTCTCTTCCCGGTACCAACCATATTTATATGGTCGGTACTCCACTATGCAAATTAGGTGGCTCCTACCACAACAATATATATATATATAACTATATATATATATATATATATATATATATATATATCACATTGAGTGCTGGGTCAAATAATAATGTATAAAAATTATGTTAATTGAGTTTTATGCATGATGCAGTCATCAGGTGGTGATTGAAAACTGTCCTTTTTAAAATCTAAATATTGATATTTATGCCCTACTTTTATGATAGTGGAGTATTCCATTTATTTATAGTAAAAATTATATATATATAATTACAAAACATTGCTTATATATATATATATATATATATATATATATATATATATATATATATATATATATATATATATAAATTATTAAAATGAATTAATTTTCCTTATGGCTTATGTATAAAACATAAGGAAAATTAATTCATTTTAATAATATGTGGAAATATCCACTCTTTGCCTGAAGAAGGTCATGAGACCCAAAACTCATGTTGCAAAATTATGGAAAATAAAGCATAATATATAAAATCCATAATATATAAAATCCACATTACAACTAAAAAACATTTGCTGTTTCTCTCTTCTTTTTAAAATATATACTTTTCTTTTATTGGAATAACTATAACTTCTTCCATATATATATATATATATATATATATATATATATATATATATATATATATGAGAAAAAACAAAAGGAACACTTATCTTAGACTTGGCTAAGGTAATTTTCCTTTTGACTTTTTTCAAATTTTCCTTTTGCAGATATACTCTACCTTAAATTTTTACACACACAGACACACACACACAAAAGAACTATGTACACTTATATACATAGAAATGATGAGGCAAAGAAGGAAAGCTCTCAATGACACAGAATTTTCCTGAACTTCAGACTTCTTCAGGTAGGATTGAAAGACAAAAGTGAATGTCAGGAAAATGCCTTGGGAGCTCTGAAGACAGGAGAGGCCATAAATCAAATTACCTTATCAGATCCAATGACCAGAAACCAGAAAATGTTTGCTTGTTTGTTATATATATATTAGGGCCATTACTGTCTGCTGGATTTTAAATTAGCCCATTGAAACCAGAAAAGTGTTATTTATTTATTTTTGCTTTAGCTTTTCCTAATTTGTGGGATACATCCAAATACAAATATAAAAACATAATGTAAATAGATGTATACTCAGCTAATATATACTTTCAAATGTAGTACACATGTACACAAAAAGATAATTCATGTATCCACATAGACAAATATATAAGTATATAGTATATGTACAGAATTACATAGATATAAAAATGCAAATAAACTCAAATAAATGTGCATCCATACACATCTATTCATAAAATCTAAGAAAAAAAATTATACATATATATATATATATATATATATATATATATATATATATATATATATATATATATATATATAAGTAATGAAGAACTTGGTAATCTGTATGGGTAATCCCAAGGAGGATGAAATCCTGAGAGCTCAATGTAAAAATAGAGATAATATTTAAAAGAAAAACAGACCACTTTAAGGTAACATTATAATAATTTATTTCACCAGAGTCCTTTTGAAGGGCACCGGATCATCAGATAGCACTTCCAAAAATGGTTTTTGGAAGTGCTATTTGATGATCCTGGTGAAATAAATTATTATAACGGTACCTTAAAGTGGTCTGTTTTTCTTTTAAATTTATATATATATATATATATATATATATATATATATATATATATATTTAAACCAATTTATCGGGATTGGTTTGTTAGTTTGTTTATTTATTTGGATTAATTTAGAATAATTTATTTTACTTGTTTTTTATTATTGATTTATTATACTGTATATTTTTATTTACTCTTTTCGGTTTTTGATTTTAAAGTAATGTAGTATTTTTGTTATTGTTATATAACAGTTATAGCTATGTTTTTGATCTGATTTTTTGGTTATGAATTCCCAAGAAGACATTTATTCTTTACTCCTGTCTCAATAGCAAATCTGCCAGAGCTGGATAAAGTTAACCTGGCCACTGCTCTTGAAAAGGACCTCCAATCTGCACTGACTGGGGAAGGAAATGGCTCATAAATTTTAATGCCTACAAAACAAAACTGCTCACATTCAGCCACTATCGAGAATTTTTCCTGCTCACGATAATTATGGTTGATGCTAGACTCATGGAAAGAAACACACTGTGCTTTCTTGGTCTCATATTTTAAACAGACTTGAAGTAGAACAACCACTTTGAATCAATAGCTGCATCTACTGCAAGGAAAGTTGGGTCATTGTGTTATGCCAGAACGTTTTTCTCATCAGAGTCCATCTTTCACATTTACAAATCTACCATTCACCCAAGCATTGAATACTGTTGCCATATCTAGTGAGGTTCTTCTGCTACTCATCTCAAAGTTCTTGACAAAATCCAAAGAAATATCTGCAGTGTAATCGATCCTAACTTGGCATCTTGACTTTCTCACCAACATGTCATGGCTTCCTTCTGTCTTTTCTATATATATTTTCATGGCAACTGCTCTGACAAGATTTTTACCCTGGTGCCCGGGCTATGTGAGTTTAAGCGTGCTAAAAGATTGGTATCTAGGTCCTACCCTTTTACTGTTGAATTAGTTAAGTGTAACTGCCAATTCCAACTGTTTCTTTTCTCACACTTCCTGCCTGCAGAACCTCCTTCCATTTCCTTGCTTCTCTGATAAAAACAATCTTCAAAATTTTAAATGTTATGTCAATTGCTATGTTCTCTCTTCTTGAACCCCATTCAGCTTTTATCCTTTCCTTGCTTCCCTTATACCCAGTCTTTCTCCCTCCTTCACTCTCTGTATCCCCCTGTGTGAAATGATTAAAAAAAATAACTTTTCTTTATGAATACGTTTTGTCCTGAGAATGTTGAGATTTTAATTTGTAACTTGTATTTAGACACAGAAGTAAAAAAATTTAAAGGAACAGCAGGGTCATTACAGTTTGGCACCAGCATTATTGCAGGAGCTGCCAGAATGAGGCTGAAATCAGGGATGGATTGCCTTAGGCATTCCAACTCCAGATTTTTACCTATGAAGTATGTGTTACACCAGGGCTATATGTAGTTTTGAATTCAGTGTTACTTTCTTCTAGACCAGTTTCCATCCAAGGCTATAAAATCAAGTCCGTCCTTCTATTTTCCCATAGCTGGGGAGAGAAGAAGATTCACATCTTTCCCAAGTGTATTAGCATGTAAGTGAATGTAATGCATCTCATTGGAATTCAAACTCAGCTCTCTGATTTGTCAATCCATTAATCCACCATGCCTCCACTGTGCATACCCTGTATATATATATATATATATATATATATATATATACATATATATATACATATATATATATATATATATATATATATATATATACACATATATATATATATATATATATATATATATATACACATATATATATATATATATATATATATATACACACACACATATATATATATATATATATATATATATATATATATATATATATATATATATATATGAGTGAAAGTGGGGAAATGGAATATTTGCAGTTTGAATGGTGATTTGTTCCAATGAACACTTTCACTCGACATTATTTTTAGGGATATACAAAATAATTATAAAAAGAAGACAACATGAAAACATTTTAATTTTAAATCATAAAAATTAAGTATTACTTTGTGATGATAATGTTCCTTCTCTGCAATAAACTTCTCATTTGATTTGAAACTCTTTCCTGCAATGAATTTAAAAAATAAATCTATCACATATTGAACATTAAGCAATTGATTCATAAGTGCCAATAAATGCTTTTTTTTTTGTTCTCACAGTTTCTGATGGCATGTAAGGCACATGTTATTCCTGAAAACAAACAAACAAAATAACCCTGGATATTGTATATAAAGTTGTTGGATCTTATTTGCTAATGTTTGCTAGAACTGTTGTACACTAAAAGCTTTTCTTGAAATATTCTTTGCTAACAAGAGTGGGGAGTGGAAATGGCTTTTGTAAAATGCACTTTTGATGCAATCAAATATAGCGATCACAGAGTTCTTTATGTTTGTTTTCTACAACCTTGGAAAGATGGTAAAAATCTTTTTATTATAATGTATACATAAGACGAAGAAAAATATCTCCTGACAGCTTTTGCTCCAATCTTTATTTTTTCCAGAATGAAGTTAAATGAAACCAAAAGAATATATGAATTCTTTTGACATGGAAGAAACTTTAAAAAGTGTTTGCACTTTCTTCTATAAACTAGACTTTTTCCTCCTTTATAGCATAACATGTTATTATCAGTAACGTTTTTGGAAGAAATAAAACCTTTCCAGTGTTACAACCAAAGAAAGATTGTATTTCAAATTAGGTTCAATCCTTTATAGAAATTTTATGCTAGTAATTGTTTTAAGTTTATTATAAAAAATTTTCTTGTTAAACCAGCAAAGTTAGCTTTAAAAAGAGCATAATGTATATATTTTTTTAAGCATTTTAAATTTGTTTTTAATTTGGAATGGAACATATTCAAAATTGGAATCATTCCTTTTACAGGTTGTATGTGTCAGCAATACAGATATTTACCCAAACATTTATAAAAATAACATTAGCAAGGGAGAAGTTGAAAGAATGTTGATAAAATTCTTATTTTCTAGTAAAAGAATATGCTAACAAATTGTATGAATGTGTTATATACCTTCTGTCTGATCCTGAATAGGAAAGAGAGTGGATGTTACCAAAACTGTCTTTACTCATGTCTGGCAGATCATGTCAGGAAAGTATATTTTCTTTGTGGCACCTCCCTACAAAATGCCTGTACAGACTGGATTTCACTGACCAGCCATTAAGAGTTATATGATTGACCAAGCACAGTGCATACTAATTGAGAAAGAGGAAGGAAAGTTAATCCTAGACAAATATATATATATATATATATATATATATATATATATAGTAAAAATATAGTTTTATGGTGTGTTATATTTATGGATTAAAGTGGTCAATATTAGAGATAGACTGTATGTAAATATAAAAGTGGACACTGATGTCAACACCCAATGCCTGAAGATTGCATTTAAGGAAACAACAAAGAAAATACTCCATAAATTTTGCCACCCATAATTAATACCCTAACATTTGGAAAAAAAATCTTTTTACCACCCATGCACTAATTAATAACAAAGTACAGATTCACATGTGTACTGTTCATGTGTTTGTGTGTGCGTATTTCTACATATATGTGTATGCATATTATGGTATTCCAGGAGAATTATTTCATTTAATCCAATCATTCCTGTCAAACTGTGAAATGAAGGTCATCCTAAACAGGTTCTCCTCCATTTGCTTTCATACAAACACTGGTGTTCCCCGAGGCTCTATCCTGGGTCCTACACTGTTTCAGATTTTCATCAACGATCTTCCTGATGTCATCAGTTCCCAAGTAGACATCTACACAGACAACACTACTATTCACTTCTGTTAATAGTAAATCCAGCATTGCTGACAAAGCTAACCTCTCTGCCTTCCATCGGCATGGCTGATGCTAAACTCCAGGAAAATGACTCATTGTGTCATCTCGAGCTAACATTTTTGGTTGACATGAAATGGAAAGACTATATTGAATCCATTGCTACATCAACTGCTAAGAAAGTTGGTTCACTGTGTTGTGCAAGACAATTCTTCTCTACAGAATCTATGTTACATAACTATGTTTACTATTCTTCTATGGTTAGAATATTGCTGCCATATATGGTCTTGGGATCCTTCTATATATCTAGAGCTCCTTATTAAAATGCAAAGATGAATCAGCAATGTTATTGGTCCTGATGAGGTCACTAGCATTTTCTTGTTTACATGGTGAATCCATTATCATTATTATCAAGATAGCATATGGATTAAAAAATAAAAAGGTCATATGAAAACTAGTTACATTAATTTATAGATTAACTGATGAGCCATTTAAAACCATTCATTGACTCAAAAATGACATAGTTGGTCATGTCATGTCATATCATGAGTCCTGGAAGCTGTTAGGGTCATGGGAGCATCAAATATACTGATCCATAGCATATCTAGAGCAAAATAGCCTGACAGATCACATTCATCTTAATCTCTTTAACCCATAGCTGGGGGGGAAAGCGGTGTATTCATACTTTTGCCAAAGGTATTTGTGAAAAACTGAATGTAGTGAATTCAGATGGAATTTCAATACAGCTCAACCATTTCTTGTTTTGAGTTTCTAACCATTGCACTACCACATGGTTGAATTCGATTCTCACTGAGTGCCCTGTACATTCATCATTGTGCCACATCTAAGCTACACTTAGAAAATTACCATTACACTACTGTATTGTTGGTAGCTGTTGTGACCAAGTAAATGATTAAAGAAATAACAAAACAAGTGTTGCAGATATATCATATATTAAACATTAAGTACAACCGAAGAGTATTACACGACTAGTGAGTCTGGGTCGGTTGACCAAGCATTCAATCTATTTGACTGTTTGAATAAAGCCTTCTCTCCTACTAATTTTATAGTAGGTGGAAGAGTCCAACATAGACTCTTTAGAGGGAGGGCACCACAACAATAGAAAAATATAAAATTATTTATTTTATTTTTAATCTGATATGTCCCGGAAAGAGATATATTTGTTCGAAGTAGCAAAGTGGTTTTGAACTATTGTAACTGAGTAGGACAATCTAGCAGGTAACTGTAATGGACTGGTCCTCATCAAAGTGGTAGGTAATAGGCATAGGCAATATGCGTAGCCATTAGGCGAAGTCCATCTACCTCCACATCAGTCTGTATTTATGGCTGAGACCAACCAATCATATTACCGTGAGGGGGAACCCAGGCGTATGCATATTCATTACATCATAATCATATCACCCCATGCAAAGCAGTAAAATGACTATGACACAAGCAGTTACTGAGTGTGAAAGAATAATAAAAAACAGAAAAATTATTAAGAAGTAATCTAGAAAACAGTAGATAACGATTGACAACAGATTTAAATTTTTGAAGATCAAAGTTAACAAGAAAGCATGGAGCTGAAATAGAGTTTCTGAGAAGTTTTATTTTATTTATTAATTTATTTATTGTTCTTATTGTTGTTGGTACCTGGGATCCAGGCTCTCTTTCATTATATTTTCTGCTCTACTGTGACAATGAGAGTTAAAAATATCTTCCAAGGAGAGCCACAAGCAGCCAATTATTTTCTGCGAGACAACTATGGTCGTAATAATCATGATTATAGTTATTCAGATCCTGATCAGATTTGAACTTTACTTTTGTATATCAAGAAAGAAGGAACAAGATTTTAATCTGTAGATAATAAAATAAATATAAACAAATGAAAATAACGACCAGTTTTTGTCTATAGATATTTATAGCAACTTCATTATTCTCAAGAAATGAAAATATTATTGAAACATGTTGGATGATAATAGAAAAATAATTTACAATATGATTCATAACATGATTAATATTCATATTTTTTTATGCAAACTCTCCAAACGTATCAAGAGGTAACTCAGTAACACTATAGAAATTAAGGAATTTTTCAAATGCAGCTATAAAACATGCTACATCAAGAAATACATCCTTGCTGCAAATATAACATAATGAATCCTCCAGTCAGTTAGTTAAGACACTCTATAGTCAAGTAGATTGTAAATGCTTTTATGTGGGTCTGAATTGACTGGTGTTTCATGGCTATTATCTTTGTCATTAGTAAAATTGAGATGCATGACCTTAAAAGCAACCAATTGCCCTTCATAAGTACGAAAAAAAGAAATAATGTGTGTAAATAAATAAATAAATAAATAAAATCTTTCAGGATATACATCACACAGCTAGGAGATATGGAATTCTGGTCATGGGCTTATACAGTTGGCCCACATTCTACATAAGGGCCAGTTACAAGCAGTCTGTCAAGATATAGAGAGGAGTAATAAGAATTAATGTTTTGAAGCAGTGAGAACCAAAGTTGAAGTGAGAGTTACAGTTAGAATAAGGAGATATGTAGGGGTTCTTGCTGGTCAAAGAGAAGATATGGTCCATTAGTTCACCATGCCAGAAATAGCAACAAAATGTCCCAAGCTTCACATCTACCTGCTTCCCACAGAGCATGCCAACTGAATCTATAAATAAAGAACCCAGTATATTTTCTTTTCTCACCATGGTGATATTTCACTTTTTAATGTATTGTGTAATCCACACCCTCTTCATATACATGCATGCACACACATGAACGCACACACACACATACTCTCTCTCCTGTCTCTGTCTCTCCTCTTCATCAAAGTTACTAGCTCTGTTAATTTTGTTGCATAATAATAACCTTATGGGTCATCTAGCTTTCCTTTTTCTCAATAGGGCTGATTCAGGTTTCCTAAAATCTTACAATATTGTGATTGACAGTGATATCTAGTGTAGAATTCTCTATGTACAGCCTGTCTGAAATTTTTATTCAAATCAAGTAAACCTCAATAACTCAAAAAGTTTGAAATCAATAATTTTCAAATTTAAACTCATTCCTTTACACATTTAGTAAAATATTTAACTAAATTTTCTGCCATTTTTAATGGATAGTTTTTGAGATGTTTGGAATGTACAAAAATGAACTAACTGAAGTTATTATGCAAATGAAATTAATATTAGTTTAAGACCTCTGAAATCTAATAAAAATTATTTCTTCTTTTTGTCCATAATATATGTTGAAACATGGGTCAAGGGAAGGATCGAACAGCTGCTGAAAAAACAGAAAATATCAAAGTTATTGAGGGAGGGAATGTCCACATTGGAAATATCAAAGGAGCTTTGCAGAGATCATCAAATGATTAAGAAGGCTGTTGAAAATATAACTCAGTTGTGAACTCAAAGGAAAAGGCTTTAAGAACAAAGAACTTGCTTCTTCAAGATGAATGTAAACTAAAGCGAATTATAGTGAAATAACCACTTTTGACAAGCACTCATATTGTTGAAAAGGCTGGAACTAAGGGAGTCAAGAATGACAAAAGATGTAGAATACTTTGTGAATGGGGATCTGTAAAATTTTTTTTTTTTAAGCGTTTCACCCCAAGCAAGGCAGGAAGCCACTAGGATGCAAGGGGTTACAGAAAATATAGAGCGAGATCAGATAGGAGTGATAGAAGAGAGTATGCGGAGGAGGGTAGGTGGATAGATCAAGGCAACTGGAGATCTCGATTAACATTACACTTGAATAGCTGAAGATTATAGCTCACAGGGAAACAAGAAAATGGAAGGGAGTTCCACAGGCAAGAGGTGCAAGACATGAAGCTATTAGAGTAGAAGAGACGGCTGCATTTAGGAGTTTCGACAGTGAAGGAGTGAGAGCGAGATGCGAGCCTCGTAGGGCGCTTGAACTCATGAAGTCTGGAAACCAGCAAATGCAGCTCCTCGGAGCAATTACCATGAAAGTATTTGTAAAACAGAGAGAAAGAGGCGACGACGCATCTGTGAGAAAGTGACTGTAGACGAGATGCCAGAGTAGGGCCAATTATATTGCATATTCGCCTCTGGAGCCTATCAAGAACCCCGAGGCAAACAGAAAGGGCACCAGACCATATATGGCAGCAATGCTCCATGCAAGGGCGAATTGTTGATTTGTAGATCTGGAGGATCGATTCCGGGGAGAAAAATTTTCTGGTGTGGCACAGGGAGCCAACTTTCCTTGCGGTGGACGAAGCAATTGACTCAATGTATTTGTTCCATCTCAGGTCAGCAGTCAACGTGAGACCGAGCAGCCGCAGAGAGTTGCTCTCGAGAAGTTGAGCATCAGACATTCATAGACAAACTCCTCTCAGTAAAGCAAATATTTTAAAGTGTCAAAATTGGGCCAAGAAATACATGAAAATTGACTTTTCTGAGGTAATTTTTATGAACGAATTTTGAGTGACATCTTACGGACCTGGTGGATGGACTAAAGGATGGATCTTATCCAATTCAGATGTGACTGTGGCTAAAAGAAAGCAACAAGGAGATGGTAGTGTTATGATATGGGCTGGAATTGTCAACCAAACCATTATTGGACCATTCAAAGTCAATGAAGAAGTTAAAGTGAACGGTGCTAACTATTGTGATTTTATAAACAAGATTTTCTTTGCATGGTACAAGTCCCAGTTTTGCAGTTTCAAAGTGAAGAGCATATTTATGCATGACAATGCCCCTTCTCATGTATCTAAGCTTACCCATCAATTCTTTGGGCATAAAACATTTACAGGAGAGAAAATAATGGAATGGCCACCATCAAGTCCTGATCTAAATCCAATTGAAAATCTATGGTCAGTTATGAAGATGAAATTATATGAAGGTGGCAAACAATATAACAGCAAAGCAGACCTATGGGAAGAAATTAAAACTACTATGTTGGAAACTGAACCTGAAAAAAAATTAACAAAATCAACGGATAATAGATTACTGGCTTTTATTGAGAAGAGGGTTATGATATTAAAATGTAAAGAATTCAAAGACTTATCATATGTGTTTGTTATTTGTTCTATTATAGGTATTGATCAATTTTTGATGATTTTTTCACCTTTTGATTGAAGTAAAATGTGATTATTTGGTTTTGCTTAATAACTTCAGCTGGCAGTTTTTTTAGAATATATCAAATAACTTCAATAACCTCAATAAAACATATTGATACTACCTAAAATTTTAACTCAAGCTTTATTTTGACATCTACATTGATTGTTTAAAATTTGATAATTTTTTCAAACCAGATGTGAATTATTCAAGTTTATATTTTTTACATAGGGTGTACATTGTGTACCATAGTTAAGAAGGAATAATTCTCAAATTATGACCATGGTAAGTTTAGTCTCTTTGCATCCAGAATCAGGCTAGAATAAGAATTCCTTCAATATAATGCACAACACTGTTGATAATGCTGACAACAGGTTTATTGAATATAAAGAAAAACTGGTTGAATAAAATGTCTCTAATATCTACTGCAAAATAATGTTCTCTACTGCTGGATGGTGATTTGAGAAATCTAGTCGCAAATGCTAAAGTTATATCTAGCCAGTCAAATCTTACTCAATTCTTCTGTTCTGTATGTGTCTATGTTTTTTTGCTCTGGCCATTGGAATTGCGGGTGTGTTCTTTAGTGACAGCTGTTTTTTGAAGCAATCCTGGGCAGCTCTGAGCCAACTTCCTGTTTGTATGTGTGTGTTAGCTTGTTGAGCTCTCACTCATATAGACAACTCTCACCCCAAATTTGACAGTGATAGATCTGATTTCTCCATTCTAGCAGTCTTAAACTTAGAAGGTCTGTTAATAACTACATAGCCTTCATTTTAGATATCTTTCTGTAAAGATAATGGGGTTTTGGGGAGGACAGCATCAGCACAAACAAATCTCAAGCTTGGGAATTAACAAAATCCAGATGCTTTTTTTGTTTAAAAAAATTTGGATCATTCTTTTCTGTAAGAATACACATGTGTTGGATAGAGAGTATAATGCAAACAAACCTAAGAACCAAAGAAATTTGGACAACACATTTATCATGTCTTCTTATTGGCAGGAAGTAGATAGGGTGGGGAACCTTGGTTTTGCTCAATTTTACTGAATCTTGGCTTGTTAATTCTGGGGTCAATTCTCCTTGGAACTGTTCTTAAATTCATTTCATTATTTTAAAACAATTTTAACCTGTTTCTTTTTTCAGTTTTTTTTTTCCCAACCATTCAACCTATTCTCCTGAGAATTTTAATAATTATTATTCAATTAGTCGTTCCTCCAAATCATGATCCTGTAATTTTATGCAATTAAATGTTTAAACAGCATTATTGCTCTGTTACACTTGTAAAATTACACAGGGCTTTTTGCCAGTTTCATTCACACCATGACAGATAGGAATCAAAAAACATTGTGAAGTGAAGATGTCTAGTCAGTGAGAAAGTGCCTAAGGAAGCCAGTCGTATGTTTACATAAGGATAATAAACCAGTCTTGTGTAATGAAAATTTCAATACCAACTAGGTATAACTTGTCTGTAGGAACAATAAGACGACAAAAAAACTTGCTGTTAATGCCAAGATGAGACAGACACAGAAATATAAAATGTTTAGAAAAACCTAGAAAGAAGATCTAAAAAATAAATGGAATAAAATAAAAAAATAAAAATGGATATTCAATATGACAGACAAGAATGTTAGTGTTGTTTTATTTCTATTTTTATATTTTTGCAGATGACAAATCTTTTGTAGTTGATAGAGAATAATAGACTTGCCTACTGGTTGCTATTGTTGTATATGAATTGGACTATATTCTCTGTCCAGTTCTTAGACAGAAGGAAAAATAAAGGTGTCTCTCTATAATATAATACCTGGTGCAGAACAAAAATTCCATCGACCTGTTTCTCAATCTTCTCAGTCTGTTCGAATCTTTCATCTCAGCTATTACTGTTCAGATGTAACCAGCTAAAAAATCATGTATATTTTCTACAGTGGATCTCTCTCTTGGTCTGTATCTATTAATCTCTTTCTTTTTCACTTGGTCTATGGCAACACTCAAAATTCATTGTCTCATCACCAAAGATGACAGACAATTAGTTTGGGACTGTTATGATGAGGCTTGTTTGCTTGCTTCCTGTTTTTAATCAGTAAAATATAAAATATATTCATCATATCAACAAAAGTGAGACATTTATAATATATATATATATATATATATATATATATATATATTTAGTTTATGCAAAACTAGGTAATCCGTATGGGTAGACCCAAGGAGGATGATATCTGGAGAGCTCAATGTAAATTCAGAGCAAATATGTTTGAATACAAACAGATCACTTTAAGGTTCCATGTAATAAGTTATTTCACCACAACCCCTTTAACAGGGCTCTGGATCATCAGACTTTACTTCCAAAAGTTGAAATGAAAAATGAAAAGAAACTTAGACATTTTTGACGGACCGCACCAAGCATATGTGAAATTAACGAAGTGAGGAAATGAAGTGGGAGAGAAGATATGAGTGAGTTAGATGTACCATTTTCAATTCTTTATCCTTAACCCCACTCTGTGTAGGCTAGACGCTGCTTAACTTAACACATGCTATCTAGATATAGACTCAAATGAATAGATGTCAACTGAATAATCAACAAGAAAAGAGTGTGTGTACGAATATATAGAATATTGTAAAAGAAGGACCTAATTTTCTGTTAGTAATCTTTTATCCAATTCTCTCCTCTAATATTCTCCAATTAGAAGTGAGTTTAAATAAATAATACAGAGGTAAATTTTTAAATTGATAATTTAATTTAAATTGAAATATATTACTCAATAATCATTATTGATGATAAAATTATTTGAACTTTATAAACATTGATAATTAGGTATCTAAGAACAGTAACGAGTTTAATTTATGAACAAGAATCAAACGAATAGATGTCAACTTAACAAGCTATAAGAAAAAAGTTTAGGAAAATAAAAAGGATAACTAGATATAAAATGGATTATTCTTTCAATGTACTTTCTATGATTTTTCCAATCGATTATTTCATAGAAAATACCCAAAACTCCAACAAACTTCAAATTAAATTCATTGTAGATTTTTTAGACATTTAGATTTATATCAAACTCTAACCGCCAAAGATACCCATTAAAGTAATGGGAAATAACAGTATCTAAGAAGTTGAGTGAATCCTGATTTATTATTTTATTGTTAACTGTATCTTCCACCTTTAAGTCGGCCTTCTCCCTCACCCCTTACCCATCTATATCTAGATAGCATGCGTTAAGTTAAGCGGCGTCTAGCCTACACAGAGTGGGGTTAAGGATAAGGAATGAAAATGGTACATCTAACTCACTCATATCTTCTCTCCCACCTCACTTCGTTAAATTCACATACACTTGGTGCGGCCCATCAAAAATTATTAAAAATTATTACATGGAACCTTAAAGTGATCTGTTTTTATTCAAACATTTGTGTATATATATATATATATATATATATATATATGTCTCACTTTTATATATATATATATATATATATATAGATGAAGGATCTTTTATGATTTGTCAAATTATATATTTTCTCAGGTTATGATAAAAGTTACTCTGTGTATGACAACTAGTTAATAAAATATCTCAATGCAAAATTCAAGGTGCTTTAGCCAAAATGTCTAAATAAAAATAAAAACATGATTTTCAAAAAAATCAAAGTTTAGGTTGGTGAATGATATCCTCATATCACTGCAATTTTTTAAAAATTAGGTGACTATTTTATTATTGAGAAACATTTGAAAATGAAAATCAAGTTTCCAGATTAAAAAAAATATTCTTGCTACAGGTTAGCATGAAAATGTGAAATAAAAAAAAAATAGAGAAAGAAATAAATGTATATTTTCTGGTGCAAGCACAACTTTGTATTTATTTACACATTCAATGATTGATTAAAATGCAAACTGTTCTTAAATTATTTCACTTGCGAAAAAAAATTAAAACTTCTAAATAAATTCCATTTTTGTCTGGGCAGTTCAAAATTTTGTCTTTCATAATTTGACCATTGTTTGATCCTGAAAGAAGAAATAATGGCAATGCTTTCATACGTTTTGACTCAGCTTGTTCATAAAGAAAAAAATGTGCCTAGAAAAATAGTGCTTTATGTCAAGAGAATAATTCAGTGTTGTTTATTTGTCTTCATAGTTCTGGGACCAAAACTGAGGTCTCATGATATTCTGTATTGATCGAGACTTTTCTTTGTTATTCAGTTAGTAAATGATATACTTGGACAAATTTTTTTCAGTTTCTTTTTCTTTTTTTTTTACTAAGAGCAAATGATCTTTAATTGGCCAATTGTGGGTTAGATTGCAATTCACAGTAAGAATTTGAATTCATTTAAATTTGACAGTTCTCATTGGTGGAAAGTAACACAAAACTACTATAACACATGATAAAGTGTTACAACTTTCTGTGTAAGAAAACATTTGACTTCTTCAAAAGAAACTGAGACTCAATTTGTGTATGTCTAAACCTATACAGGTATGTGCACGGAAATGTGTACATGTAATAGAATATTTTATACATGTATATAGATAAGTCTAACATAAGAGATATATGGATGGGCTGAAAATTATCTGTCAAATCCAATTCCCAAAATATGATCAAATAACTAAACAGATTTAATAATACATTTATTTATTTTTGGGTTGGGTTGGGAATTTTTATAGCCTGTCATATAATTCTGTACATGTACACACATACACATATATAAAACACACACACACACACACACATATATATATATATATATATATATATGTATATATATATATATAGAGAGAGAGAGAGAAAGAGAGAGAGCGAATGACAGATAAGGAATGATTTAATTCAATATTGAAAAAATACATATAGTCAAACTCGTATCACTCAAAGACTGCTGCCTAAATATATATATATATATATATATATGATGAAAATATCGTTTTAATACATCCATAAGTATATAATCCAGATGGATCCTAGTAATATCAAATATTAAAACCAATCCACAAAGAGAGCTCAATATATTTATTACAGCAGAGCATATATATTATATATCAAAATTACCTCATGTGGGTAAATTCCATTTCAAATGGTTGTAAATACACTATACCCACATGAGATAATTTGGGATTTTATATATATATATATATATATATATGTATATATATATATATATGGTGCAATAGATACATTGTCATTTAAATTATGCAAAAAATGAAAATAAAACTGACATCTCCTTTTAACAAATATATTTACCAAAATTATACAAAAATATCTTGAATTACTAAATGTGAAATAGAAAAGTAAGCTCAGATGGTGGGGGTGGGTGTTTTATTTTTTCATGTCATGATAAACCAGAACATAGACAGGTCATCATTGACAATTAGATCAGATAATTAATTGGTTAATCAAGACATACCCACAAGTCTATTTTTAATTCTGACCTTATGTTCCCCTGCCCAATTTAACCTTTTGGAAAAGAAGTAACACTTTGTTCTTAAATTTTTATATATATTTATATATAGTAAAGATTCATTTATCTCATAAGATAAAGGTAGTGTCCTGTTTAGTCAAAATTCAATCCTTTGGTAGTGAAACTGGAGTGACCTGTTCAGGGTGCAGGTCTGTGTGATGATACATGGAGGGTGTACACTGCCCAGACTACATGACCTCCATCTTGGCCTTACCGATAAGATCCAAAGAAAAACACTGATTACATTTGGGGGCAGTTTGGCTACAGGAGTTGCCCTAGGAAGTTTATAAAAATTTTATTTTTATTTAAAAAATTTTAGAGCTGTAAATGTATAACCACCTAGGTTATTTTTTTAATACACATTTTTTTGAGAGGAGTGTGTGTTTATGAAGGCCAGATGGTTTGTGTAAAAACTGTCACATTTTATGGCCTTTTCTCTCAAGCAGTTGCAATTAGTTGTTGAATTATTGCAGATTCATTTTTCAAATTCCTAGAGAAAGGTTTCATATATATTGGCCAATGAGAGACAATCTCCTGAAGCCCTTGTGAAAACTTGAAGTAAGCTGGTATGACAGTCCCCTTTTCAATAAAATAAAAATGGCAGAGAAAATAAAAATGACAGAGAAAGAAGGAACTGTTGAGGAAGCAGTTAACAGTAGAGGAAGAAGGCATTAACACCCATGTTTCAAGAGGACTGGTCTGGCCGAAGTGGGGGCATCAATAAGGAGAAAGAAAGAGACAACAGATTTAAGGTAGATTCAAACCCAGAATAGAACATTCCTTTCTGTGCCTTCCTGAGAAGAATTTAAGCTGAAAGAACTTTCAAATTAATTTTTCAGCAAAATACTTCAAAAGGCCCTTGAGATAACAACTTGTGAAAACACGAAAGCCCCTTCATGTTGGGATATTCTGTTATTGAGTATTCAGTTAAGAAAGGAGGAGAGTGCGTTTTGTATTTTCTGCCTTGTGCAGTTTTTGCTCCCTCTAAGGTTTTCCCTTTTTTTTCAATTTTTAAAGGGTGTAATCATTTTTGTCATTGAATTCATGTCTTTTCATATAAAACATCTGATGGTAGTCCCTTCTCTATAACCTCAGAAAATTGTTATCCTGCTATATAGCCTATTATAATAGATGAACAAAAAGAAACTTTTTTGCAATCTTGTATCTGTATTTTTTTTTGTTATACTGTAAAATAAATTTTTTTTTTACTTTTTAAAATTTTATTCAGTGGCCATCTTGTTTTGTATTTTCACACCTGTTATTGTCACTTACTGGTTCTACTGAGTTTTGCGTCTGGTGAACAAACTTAGATTTGGTAGGAAATTAAAATTTTTTATAAGTTGTCACTGTTGACAGCCAACCACCTTTGAAACTCCACCATGGGTTTTCTATCTGGATTTACTTCCATAGCCTTTTCAGTGTTTGGATATGACTGTAAGGAAGCAGTGTTTTAAAATCAGGTTTTTCCTTTCCATTGATGGACTGTCTTCCTGGGCTGCTGGGCTCCATCTACCTGAAGCAGCTAGTTATGAAGTGCTAGTTGGCCACCTTCAGCTATTCTCTTGCTTGGAGCAGTATTTAGTTGACAGAGTCTGTTTGAGATGTATGCCATGGAAGCATTTTATAGACAGTGTTAGTTGGTCCCCATTATCACTGCTGACTATAACAACCTTTGGAACATATATAATGTACATATATAAACATTATATGCATTATGTGTTTTTGGAACTTCTAAAACATGTAATGAAATATATACATATAAGTATTTATCTAATATAAGTATTTATCTAATATAAGTATTTATCTAATATAAGTATTTATCTAAACTCAATATAAAATTTGTCACAACTACATCTAAAACAATAAAAGACATAATTAATACAAAATAAAACAACAAACCAAAAATTTACTCTATCACATACAAGGATTGCCAGAGAGAATATATCAGAGAAACCTCAAGAATTTTAAATACAAGATTATCTGACCACAAATGAGACATTTTAATAAACAACACATTAAATGCATTAGTTGCTCACCATAACGAAACTGACCACAATTTTGACATAAAAATGATACTCTAATAAAAAGAGAAAATAATTCACTAAGATGAAAATATTTAGAAAACGCTTTAATCACTCGTTCATCCACAGTAAATTTGTTCTTACAACTTTTCACCATTCTTGGCAGATCTTCTTTAATGACAATGTGGGATATTTAATAACAAAGATGATGGAAACAAAAAGAAAAAGAATCGAAATGAAATTGTCAGATTATTGACCCAAAACACATAAAAAAAAAGAAAAAGAATCAAAATGAAATTGTCAGATTATTGACCCAAAACACATAAAAAAAGAAAAAGAATCGAAATGAAATTGTCAGATTATTGACCCAAAACACATAAAAAAAAGAAAAAGAATCAAAATGAAATTGTCAGATTATTGACCCAAAACACATAAAAAAAAAGAAAAAGAATCAAAATGAAATTGTCAGATTATTGACCCAAAACACATAAAAAAAAAGAAAAAGAATCAAAATGAAATTGTCAGATTATTGACCCAAAACACATAAAAAAAAAGAAAAAGAATCAAAATGAAATTGTCAGATTATTGACCCAAAACACATAAAAAAAAAGAAAAAGAATCAAAATGAAATTGTCAGATTATTGACCCAAAACACATAAAAAAAGAAAAAGAATCGAAATGAAATTGTCAGATTATTGACCCAAAACACATAAAAAAAAAGAAAAAGAATCAAAATGAAATTGTCAGATTATTGACCCAAAACACATAAAAAAAAAGAAAAAGAATCAAAATGAAATTGTCAGATTATTGACCCAAAACACATAAAAAAAAAGAAAAAGAATCAAAATGAAATTGTCAGATTATTGACCCAAAACACATAAAAAAAAAGAAAAAGAATCAAAATGAAATTGTCAGATTATTGACCCAAAACACATAAAAAAAGAAAAAGAATCGAAATGAAATTGTCAGATTATTGACCCAAAACACATAAAAAAAAAGAAAAAGAATCAAAATGAAATTGTCAGATTATTGACCCAAAACACATAAAAAAAAAGAAAAAGAATCAAAATGAAATTGTCAGATTATTGACCCAAAACACATAAAAAAAGAAAAAGAATCGAAATGAAATTGTCAGATTATTGACCCAAAACACATAAAAAAAGAAAAAGAATCGAAATGAAATTGTCAGATTATTGACCCAAAACACATAAAAAAAAAGAAAAAGAATCAAAATGAAATTGTCAGATTATTGACCCAAAACACATAAAAAAAGAAAAAGAATCAAAATGAAATTGTCAGATTATTGACCCAAAACACATAAAAAAAGAAAAAGAATCAAAATGAAATTGTCAGATTATTGACCCAAAACACATAAAAAAAAAGAAAAAGAATCGAAATGAAATTGTCAGATTATTGACCCAAAACACATAAAAAAAAAGAAAAAGAATCGAAATGAAATTGTCAGATTATTGACCCAAAACACATAAAAAAAGAAAAAGAATCAAAATGAAATTGTCAGATTATTGACCCAAAACACATAAAAAAAGAAAAAGAATCAAAATGAAATTGTCAGATTATTGACCCAAAACACACATAAAAAAAGAAAAAGAATCGAAATGAAATTGTCAGATTATTGACCCAAAACACATAAAAAAAAAGAAAAAGAATCAAAATGAAATTGTCAGATTATTGACCCAAAACACATAAAAAAAAAGAAAAAGAATCAAAATGAAATTGTCAGATTATTGACCCAAAACACATAAAAAAAAAGAAAAAGAATCAAAATGAAATTGTCAGATTATTGACCCAAAACACATAAAAAAATAGAAAAAGAATCAAAATGAAATTGTCAGATTATTGACCCAAAACACATAAAAAAAAAGAAAAAGAATCAAAATGAAATTGTCAGATTATTGACCCAAAACACATAAAAAAAAAGAAAAAGAATCAAAATGAAATTGTCAGATTATTGACCCAAAACACATAAAAAAAAAGAAAAAGAATCAAAATGAAATTGTCAGATTATTGACCCAAAACACATAAAAAAAGAAAAAGAATCGAAATGAAATTGTCAGATTATTGACCCAAAACACATAAAAAAAAAGAAAAAGAATCAAAATGAAATTGTCAGATTATTGACCCAAAACACATAAAAAAAAAGAAAAAGAATCAAAATGAAATTGTCAGATTATTGACCCAAAACACATAAAAAAAGAAAAAGAATCGAAATGAAATTGTCAGATTATTGACCCAAAACACATAAAAAAAAAGAAAAAGAATCAAAATGAAATTGTCAGATTATTGACCCAAAACACATAAAAAAAAAGAAAAAGAATCAAAATGAAATTGTCAGATTATTGACCCAAAACACATAAAAAAAGAAAAAGAATCGAAATGAAATTGTCAGATTATTGACCCAAAACACATAAAATAAAAGAAAAAGAATCAAAATGAAATTGTCAGATTATTGACCCAAAACACATAAAAAAAAAGAAAAAGAATCAAAATGAAATTGTCAGATTATTGACCCAAAACACATAAAAAAAAAGAAAAAGAATCAAAATGAAATTGTCAGATTATTGACCCAAAACACATAAAAAAAAAGAAAAAGAATCAAAATGAAATTGTCAGATTATTGACCCAAAACACATAAAAAAAGAAAAAGAATCGAAATGAAATTGTCAGATTATTGACCCAAAACACATAAAAAAAAAGAAAAAGAATCAAAATGAAATTGTCAGATTATTGACCCAAAACACATAAAAAAAAAGAAAAAGAATCAAAATGAAATTGTCAGATTATTGACCCAAAACACATAAAAAAAGAAAAAGAATCGAAATGAAATTGTCAGATTATTGACCCAAAACACATAAAAAAAAGAAAAAGAATCAAAATGAAATTGTCAGATTATTGACCCAAAACACATAAAAAAAAAGAAAAAGAATCAAAATGAAATTGTCATATTATTGACCCAAAACACATAAAAAAAAAGAAAAAGAATCAAAATGAAATTGTCAGATTATTGACCCAAAACACATAAAAAAAAAGAAAAAGAATCAAAATGAAATTGTCAGATTATTGACCCAAAACACATAAAAAAAGAAAAAGAATCGAAATGAAATTGTCAGATTATTGACCCAAAACACATAAAAAAAAAGAAAAAGAATCAAAATGAAATTGTCAGATTATTGACCCAAAACACATAAAAAAAAAGAAAAAGAATCAAAATGAAATTGTCAGATTATTGACCCAAAACACATAAAAAAAGAAAAAGAATCGAAATGAAATTGTCAGATTATTGACCCAAAACACATAAAAAAAAAGAAAAAGAATCAAAATGAAATTGTCAGATTATTGACCCAAAACACATAAAAAAAAAGAAAAAGAATCAAAATGAAATTGTCAGATTATTGACCCAAAACACATAAAAAAAAGAAAAAGAATCAAAATGAAATTGTCAGATTATTGACCCAAAACACATAAAAAAAAAGAAAAAGAATCAAAATGAAATTGTCAGATTATTGACCCAAAACACATAAAAAAAAAGAAAAAGAATCAAAATGAAATTGTCAGATTATTGACCCAAAACACATAAAAAAAGAAAAAGAATCGAAATGAAATTGTCAGATTATTGACCCAAAACACATAAAAAAAAAGAAAAAGAATCAAAATGAAATTGTCAGATTATTGACCCAAAACACATAAAAAAAAAGAAAAAGAATCAAAATGAAATTGTCAGATTATTGACCCAAAACACATAAAAAAAGAAAAAGAATCGAAATGAAATTGTCAGATTATTGACCCAAAACACATAAAAAAAAAGAAAAAAAATCAAAATGAAATTGTCAGATTATTGACCCAAAACACATAAAAAAAAAGAAAAAGAATCAAAATGAAATTGTCAGATTATTGACCCAAAACACATAAAAAAAAAGAAAAAGAATCAAAATGAAATTGTCAGATTATTGACCCAAAACACATAAAAAAAAAGAAAAAGAATCAAAATGAAATTGTCAGATTATTGACCCAAAACACATAAAAAAAAAGAAAAAGAATCAAAATGAAATTGTCAGATTATTGACCCAAAACACATAAAAAAAAGAAAAAGAATCAAAATGAAATTGTCAGATTATTGACCCAAAACACATAAAAAAAGAAAAAGAATCGAAATGAAATTGTCAGATTATTGACCCAAAACACATAAAAAAAAAGAAAAAGAATCAAAATGAAATTGTCAGATTATTGACCCAAAACACATAAAAAAAAAGAAAAAGAATCAAAATGAAATTGTCAGATTATTGACCCAAAACACATAAAAAAAAAGAAAAAGAATCAAAATGAAATTGTCAGATTATTGACCCAAAACACATAAAAAAAAAGAAAAAGAATCAAAATGAAATTGTCAGATTATTGACCCAAAACACATAAAAAAAAAGAAAAAGAATCAAAATGAAATTGTCAGATTATTGACCCAAAACACATAAAAAAAAAGAAAAATAATCAAAATGAAATTGTCAGATTATTGACCCAAAACACATAAAAAAAAAGAAAAAGAATCAAAATGAAATTGTCAGATTATTGACCCAAAACACATAAAAAAAAAGAAAAAGAATCGAAATGAAATTGTCAGATTATTGACCCAAAACACATAAAAAAAAAGAAAAAGAATCGAAATGAAATTGTCAGATTATTGACCCAAAACACATAAAAAAAAAGAAAAAGAATCAAAATGAAATTGTCAGATTATTGACCCAAAACACATAAAAAAAAAAGAAAAAGAATTGTCTCTCAGTCGTGTTCATGTGCAGTTGCATCAACGTAAACAAACCTGGTCTTATGATGTCCTAAGGGACGACACTTATCTCACAAAAACATGTTTTGTCCTCTGTGGAATTTTATCAAAGCATATGTAAGGATTTACTTTTGCAACAGGCATTTATAAATAGAAATAAAAATATCATTTGGTTTTCCAAATTTCTAAATTTAAAAATGCTCATAAATATTCTTCAGGTTCCGTTAGTTGTGGAAGTCAAGGTAAACTATGGAAGAATCTAAAGTACAGCAGATGATAAAACATGCTGATAAAGAAAAGTTTTCCTTCTGTCTTTTTTCATATTATCTTTTTCACAGATAATTTTTATTTATATCTGAATTTTTATACATAATTATAGTAGATGTTACAAATATATGAACAAATACATATAAATTTAATCTCCTTAGAGAAATGATTTTTGGTCTTATGAGCCTGAAATTAAGTTTCAGACTCGTATCACTTATAAATTATTTGAGAAACTGGAAAATACTTTCCATTTTGAAATATTGCTATTAAACAGTACTGTAAATTTATGATATGTCTTTATGTAATTCAAATGAAATGTCACTTATTGCTGTCCATTATATGGTTCAGTGAGAAAACCTGCACAAATTATGTTCCTATCAATTGATGTCCCCCCCAAAAAAATTTAAAAAGCAAGGGCAGTTTATTCTATCAAAGGGAATCAATGCTAGATGCAAAGAAAAAGAGCAGATAAATTATTGCCTCTTCAAACCAAATTCATTTCTTTTTCAGCCACTTCATTGCAATCCTGAAGCTAGAAGTTATCTTCAACAAAGAACCAATATAGTATTGGGTTTGGAAAAAATACATTATTTTTCTCTCTCTTTCTCAACTTTTGAGGGCATTCAGCTACTGTCCATTATGTCTTATTTGTTTTATGTCTCTTGGGAAACAAGTAAAAAAAAAAATTCTATTGCATATTCTGCCAAAGTATTTTCCCTGAGATGTCATGTGGGTTCCTTTACAAATGACACCAATTTTGTTGTGGTCAACTTCATTAACTTGTGTCTTTCATATTCACTGGCATTGACAGATTATGGTAGTTCTATTCCAAATACTGGCTATTGAGATAAACATTAGAAGACAAAAATTATCTCTGCTTACTTGCAAGGTATTGTGAAAATTCTCATTCATTTTCTCTCTAGAAAAGCATCTAGAAGTAAAATTTCTTTGAGATTAAAAAGCAAGGCTTGAAAATGCTTAGTATGGACTTTTGTTTGGTGGATTGATTTTCTACGATTTATAACACTTTACAGGTTATTTAAAGCTTGAAAATATTTTTAGATTGTAAGAATTTTTTTTATATATAATAATTTAGTGATAAAAGTCTTACTAATTAATCCATAGCTGAGGGGAAAGAAATGAATTCATACCTAATCAGAATTTGATAAACAAACAAAAAATTATAGTGTGGCTGTAAAGTGGGGGATAAATTTTTTATTACAGTCAATATATAAACTGATCTCTCACTTAGTTTCTACACATGTATATTTCAGAGAATGTAAATAAATCTAAAAGACATACCTGTGTAGTTAATCAATATTTCATTGATTAATTGATTTGTTTTCTATGGCTTATCAACACTTTGCAGGTTATTTAAAGCCAGAAAATATTTTGAAGTTGTAAGAATTTGGGCAGTGAAGATAATAATGGCTTAGTGATACAAGTCTTATTAATTAACCTATAGCTAGAGGAGAATTTGTCCATAAGTGAATATAACAAACCCAGTGTAAGCTCTGTGATTATCAATTCCAAGCCATTATCCATTAAACCACCTGCACATTCAAGCTTACAGCACTTGATTTTCCTTGCAGACACCCATCTATATACTGACCAGGCTCGATGTTGCATAACTTCAGTGATTGAATATGATATGGCCATATTCTTTGATATGTATTGCGCAGTTTAATAGTTAAGGTACAATAGAATATAGTTCACAGTTCAACATTCCATTTATCTTAGCCTGTCCATATCTATCGAATATGCAATATCTAATATACCCAGGATTATGCTAAAATGTCATAAATTCATTTTTTGTGAAAACAAAAAAGAAATTTGAAAAGGGCCTTATGCAACAAAGGACCTTTGGTGGAAACAGAATGCAGATTACCACTACTGATAAGGCTACACACCCCTGTCAGTCAAAGTGACAATGTTTAGTGTGCTGTCTCTGCAGAAAGAAGGTAAATGACTGCCCTGCCAGAATAGAGCTGGTACGAACCTTGGGATGTCTGGTTATGAAGAAAGTCTCAGCCAGCTTCCCCATGAAATAGTCGGGATGGCTATCTATGCAAATAATTCCTTTTGCTAGTCAACTAAGCTCCATAAAATCAGGGACCTTTACTGGAAAGTAGCAGTCTGTCATTTTGCCATGTTGACTGCATGACGACATTACCAAGGAATTCTGTTCATGTAAACCAGGCATTATTTTGAATTCATTTGTCTTTTTTGTGGTTCCAGTGTCTTGACTACATTCATCCTATATGTGTGGTATTCCTGTGAAAGACTTCTTCATACTTGGCTTGTTGTAATCCAGTGTTTGATTCCGGTGCTGCCGTTTTTCTCTCCTTCTTTGTCAGCAGACACCCAACCAATAAGAAGAGAATTCCTTTCAGACTATTTTTGCATAATACAATGTTTTTTAAAACTGCGACTGAAGTTTGCTAAAATTATTTTTTAAAAGGAATTGATAAACTTGCCTGTTGTCAAGTTTACACTCCTCCATGGGTCTTTTGAACAGGAGTAGAGGTCTATACCTTGTTTTCTTTTTAAGACTGGATTTCCAGGTCATTCTAAAGTCTTCTCATTCTCTTTCACTCTCATTAGCCCCTTGCACCTTAGTGACATTATCGCCTTCTGTAGTTGGGATCATCGACCCAATGTAAACAATCCTTTCTTTAGCTGCATATTATGTGTTCTACTAGGGATACATACAATTTGGAATTCAGTGTTTTCCTTCTCCTAGACCAGTTGCCATCCAAGGCTATAGGATCCAGTCTTCCCTGCTATTCAACCCATAGCTGGAGGGAGAAGAGATGGATTCATACCTTTCCAAAAGATATAATTGAGTGTAATGAACTCAACTTGATTGGGGTGAATTGATTAAAAAATCAAATAAGTATCTGTTCAAAAATGGAAAAACATGCAAAAAGTGTATATATCAACTTAGGCTCTTTTCGAATCACACAGACGACATCCAAGATAGCATATTAGATATTTCAGTTTGGAAGCTAGAAACAATACAGTTTTGTCTGTATTGTGGCTATCTATATATTCAGATACTTGTAAAATCTTCACTTCAGTGTTTAGCAAGCTGATCTAATTGATATTGCAAGCAAATCTATCCCTGTCTGAATATTTCAGTACTGTAACTTTTGTTAGGCAAAACCCACTAAATGTCTGTTATTCAACTTGATTCTATATCCCTTTACTTATATCTTTGTAACTATTTATGTATGTCCCGCTCCATATATATTTCAGTCTGCATCTCTTTTTTGCACTATGTTTATACTTTTTCTTAAGGACATAGTGAAACGAAAACACACACATATACCGATGCATGTAGATTTTTGTATACAAATTGTGTACATGTATCAATTCTTCTGCTGAGCAACAGCTTATTTTTAAATCAAAGAACATCATGAAAACTGATCTTTGAAGAAGGCAGTTTCACCTTTAGACATTTAAATGGTGTAATGCACTTTTCTCCAGTTGTGTAAAATCTATAATTCTCTCTTCCAATCCCTAAACCTATCTTTTGTTTTACCTGTTTATTCATATATGTACAGTCAGAAAGATATCTTTTTTCACTTTATATGATTTTATTGGTTCAATAATTCTAGGGAAACAAAATCTATGAACCAAGTTCTTAATAAGAATTCAATAATCAGGCTCTATTTCTGTCTTTAATCATCAGATTTAGAAGGATTTATATAATCCAAAGCTTAGAAAAAGAGAAGACTATTTTTCTTCAAACATGGATTCTTTTTTCCTCTGACATGTACCCAAGGGGCAAATACAGTTCTATTATACAACATTTTAGATCAATTTATATTTATAAACACAAACACATATATTGCATAAAATTTGCTATTGTTTTTTACAATGATGTTCACTTTGAAAGCTACAGGCAGAGCATTACAGAGTAAGAGGTACAGTTTATGCAGATATCTGGAGAATAGAATGGTGAATCTTAGACTTAATCAGGTTAAGATTGCAGTGATCAGGGAAGCATCCTCTCAGGGGTTGGTTCACACAAAGCAGTTGCTCATGAGTAGAAGCTGCTTGAATGAAACTTACAACTTACCAAAGGAATAAAAATGGAATGAGGGTGGTTCGCTATAATGTGTGTAGCAGTTAGAACGATAAATAATGAAATGAAAGGGTACAAAAACAAATCTTTCCCTAACAAATTTGACAAAAGTTGCTGAATTTGCAATTTACTTTTTCTATGTCAGATTTTTGAAAACGCTTTATGTATAAGAGGCACAGTTTACGTAGATATGTGGAGAATATAATGGTGAACCTTAGACTTGAAAAGGTTAAGATTATAGCGATCAGAGAAGCATCCTCTTGGGAGTCGGTTCCACAAAGCAGCTGTTCATGGGAGGAAGCTGCTTGAGTGGAAAATACATCTCATTCATGGAATATGAGTGGAAGGTGGGTGGTTCACTGCAATGTGCATGGCTTGGTAAGCTTTAACTGTGAAGATTAGAACTGGTGGAAGAAAGGAATATATTTCAGCTGAACACTTTCCACGAAAATAGCAATAGAGCAGGGAGAGGCTTGCAATATTTTATCTGTGATAAAAGAATTCATCACTCCACAAGGATGCAAAGAGTACTCACTAATGGATAGTTTATAGGTAGAAACAGTGTAGATACAACCTGCTATCTACAGTGCCCTGTATAAGTATCAACCCACTGGACTTGTAGTGATAGCAACAATAAATTGCTAAATAACTCTCAACCCCTATTACTAGAATATGTAGTAGTTTGGAACCCAAATAATAATAAAAAATAAAAATTAAAAGTTATGCAATAAAAATAATTTAAAATACAGATAAAAATGGTAACTGACAATAATGAAAGAAAAAATTAGATTGTAAAAATAGTTAAATAAATATGCAACATAAGAAATGTTTTATAGCCAATCAGGAATCAAAAATTTCTCTCTATTCATTTTCAACAGCCCAATGAGGTAGATGTCTCAAACAGTTCTCTGATAGAACATGTTGCTACCAGGAGATAAACACAAACTTTTGCTTATTGTGTTGTGTCATGTATGCGATTTTTTGCAATTTATATAATTTCATTGTGCGGTGATGATATCTTTTAAACTCCCAAACAAAATTACATACTGTAAAAACCCATATAATTTATGTATATTTTTATTTTTTCACAAAAATAAAAATAAGCTTTAGGATGTGCATAAATTACATGAGTAAATCATTTCCATGGGTTTTTTAAATATTTCTTGTTAAAGATTGATTTGGTTTGTTTTGTTTTACAGCATATTAATCTCAATGGGTTATTTAATGCTGACAACTTTTTTTATCCTGGTAATATTTTATTTTGTCAAAAATCTATTTCTGGTAATATTTTTTTTCCTTAAAAATGTACAGCTGGTAATATTATTTTAAAAAACTTATTGATGGTAATATTTTTTTTTCCTTAAAAATGTACAGCTGGTAATATTATTTTAAAAAACTTATTGATGGTAATATTTTTTTTTCCTTAAAAATGTACAGCTGGTAATATTATTTTAAAAAACTTATTGATGGTAATATTTTTTTTTCCTTAAAAATGTACAGCTGGTAATATTATTTTAAAAAACTTATTGATGGTAATATTTTTTTCCTCAAAAATGTATTGCTGGTAATAGTTATTATTTCTTCAAAAATTTATTTCTGGAAATAATTTTTTACAAAGTATTTCTGTATTAAAACCTATTTTTTTTTTAGCACTTTCATAATTCTTTTTACCTCAGTTTCAAGGTTAACTATTTGCCCATAGCTGGGATTCTAAAAAGTGCTACCACCCTTGGTCAGGGTGGACCTGGGAACACCAGCAATTAAGAGATGGTTTCATACTCCTCAAAACCACCGGATCAGAGGTCTTGCTGTTGGATGTAGTCTAACGTCTTACCCTGGATACAGATGTAGTTTATCATCATACCCAGGATGGTTCTTGTTAAAAAAAACATACAAAATGTAAACATTTGTACCGGAAGTTGATCCATTTAATATAAGGATAAGCTTATACAGGCAAAATAAGCCCTGAAATGTAATTATGTTGAAATATGCTGTACGGTATAATACTTACTTTTTCTGTATAAATTTATTAAAACCATTAAATTTTTTGAAGTTTGACGTTCATGCTGTTATGATCCAGGCCATATTTTACCTATCACAATGGAGCACCATTGACATACATAAGTAAATTTGCAGATAATGCCCCAGTGACCAATTTTTAAAAAATGCATTATTCCTGATGAAAAAAAGTCCAATTATTACAAAAATAGCAATAAAAATTGAGGAAACTCTACTGTTTGAGAAATGTTGCCAAGCTTAGTTGGGTCCTGGGTACAGCCTGGTCACCTCAGTCAGGAATCTGTGAAGGCACTTGGTAATAGTGAGGGATTGACTTCAGGAACATGAATTATTGGCACGCTGACCAAAACATGTGGCGTTGCCGGAATATTGCTGACTGTGGGCAACCTGAGACCCAACTATGATCGGCAATATTTCTTAAACAATAGAGTTTCCTCAATTTTTATTGATACTTTTGTAATAATCAGGCTTTTTACACCAGGAATAATGTATGTTTTTAAAACTGGTTACTAAGGTGGGGGGGTGTTATCTGCAGATTTACCCATGCATAGTTATATGGATATTCTTGACTGGAAAAATGTAATGATATGGATAATCTTGACTGTATGGTTTTATTCTTGTCTGTTTTTCTTGTTTTGTTATGAGATCAGCAAAATTGTTGAGGATGGTAAGGAAAAGTATGTAAATTGTAAATATTTACAATGTTGACAATCACATTCCTGACTTCTACATGTGAGCATAAGCCAGGTCATATAATTTAATATCTTTTAATGTGATACATACCATTCAAACAAAAATTATTTTTATCCAAGGAAAATTTAATAAAATTTAATCGTAAGTGAAATTATGCTAAATACAACTAAACTGATAACCTCTTCCCCTTGGCCATATTGGCAATTCTGAAAATTTTGGGGTGTGAATTTTACAGGAGTAGAATTATTTTTTAACAAGTTTTATCCTGAAAATCACCTGCGTAATTTACACAGGTGCACAAATTACATACATTTTAATGGTATATAAAAAAAAAATGAAGCACATTCAGACAAGGCCAACATATCACCAGAACAACATGCAACAAACTTTTCCATACGTTGTCACATTACAGCCACAAGTTTAAATGCATTGGGATTTTATGTAATGGACCAACATAAATATTCTAGAGTAGGACTCAGTATACTTCCTGTTCTTCCCTACTAATGTGACAATGCACTGCTCCTACTTATAAATATGGCAAGTAGCCACATTAGAGTAGGGTTTGAGTGGTATTTGATTTACTCGAATATTTCCGTTTTATGTAAGTATTTAATAAACCTCTTCTTCTACCAAGTCTTCTATTCCTTTGATACTCTCCCTAACTGCATTCTTCCTAATTCTCGGTTATTTTGAAAAAAATTCATTATAACAATAAAATTGTGCATTATTTTGAAGTGAGAGGAAATGTTACATGTTTAAAAAACTATTTACAAACAAAAATCTGAAAAGTGTTGAGTGTATATTTGTTCATTTATCTTTAGTGTGAAACCCTTAAGTAAAATCCAGGGCAACCAATTTTCTTCAGAAGTCACCTCATTAATAATGAATAAAGAATGAAAAAATAGTTACGATCCTTGATTCTGCACTTTTCAGTTCAATAAACCTGCTCTGTGAAGGCCACAATTATTTGTTATAGAATATTACCAAATAGACAGCCTCGTGGAGAATAGGGATAAAGTTGTGAATGTGGCTTCCGTTTTGGCAGGTCTACCACTTATAAGTTAACGGCCATCACTGAATTTGCATATCAAGTTCTAGATAAGAACGGCTCAAGCTATGGCTCTAGACATCTTGAAGGCATTTCACAGGGTTTGACAGGGAGTCCCAGGGAGTGCTTTCTGATCCTTGCTATCTTATGAATATTTGCTTTGCTTCTTTTAGTTTGCCGCAACTCATGCTGGAGACACAGCAAAACATGAGGAAGAATGTGTATTCTATTTAGATGATTACCAAAATTGAACTTTTGGGCCTTAATGTAACAGTGTAAATTATGTATACTATTGTGTGCATTTAAGAGACTTAATAAAGAAAGAGCGCATTTTCTTTATTAAGTATCTTGAATGTTCAGGCTGGATGTATACTGTTTATAAAAACAGGACATGGATATCTACAAAATAACACTTGGAGTAGTAAGATATATATAAAGAGAGAATTAATACAAATATAAAATTTGTCACTCAGCTAATTGGTGTTACCTTCAACATCCTGACTTTAAATTTCGTAGACAAAGCCTCCAACAATCCCTCCATCCGGGATATCAACAATATATATATATATATATATATATATATATATAGGAAATGTTTATCAATCTAACATGTTAAAGATTATTCTTAATAAAAGTGAAAATTGTTAAATTGATACAAATTTCCTATTTATTCTTTAGCTTATCATTCTGTTGGATTCTAATCCATATTTGATCCATATTTGATCCCAACTCATATATATATATATATATATATATATATATATCAATAATTTTAGTATAATTTTTAGCAAAACTTAAGAAATTTTCTAATAAGGTTTTAGAAATGGAGGGCGATAATATCTAATTGATTAAAAGAAGTGTTAGTTTTAGATTTTAGATTTTAGAACCAGTTAGTAGTGTACGAGGAATCTTTCCAAAGGTTTAAGGGGTATTTTTCTAATATAGATGTGTTTATATATACACATATATATATATATATATATATATGTGTGTGTGTGTGTGTTTGTGTGTTTATATATATATATATATATATATATATATATATAAATATAAACACACACACATATATATAGATAGATGTATTATATATATACACACACACATATATATAGGTAGATGTATTATAGCTATATATATATTATGTATTATATATATTATGTATTACGTATTATATATATACACACACACATATATATATAGATAGATGTATTATAGCTATATATATATATATATATATATATATATATATATATATATATATATATATAGATAGATAGATAATATTAGTGGTAAATATACATATATATGCAAAATCCACAGGTGCATATATACACATGTATATTTTAGAATAAAAAATTTTCCGAGAGGATAAAATCCAGGTAGAACTCAATGTCCAGGACAGAGTAAGGATATAATAAAAAGGCTTAAACACTAATATTCCATGGTCATAATTTATTCCATTGGAATCGTACGATTCCAATGGAATAAATTTTGACCATGGAATATTAGTGTTTAAGCCTTTTTATTATATATATATATATATATATATATATATATATATATATAGCTATAATACATCTATCTATATATATTTAATTTAAAGAAAAATAGACCACTTTGAGGTTCCATTGTTATAATTTATTTCGCCAGAGATTTACATATATATACAGTTGTTTTGTAAAATTTGATCAGAAATTTTTATTGTATAATATTTGATCTATATGATTAATATTTCCCATTGAATTAAGTCTATTCACAAGTAAGGGGATTTTGTTGAAAAATATATGCTGCATTTCATAGCATATAAATTTTTTTAAAAAATATTACTAAAATAATTCCTACATCTTATATGTAAATTGGAAGCCTTTTATAGGCTAATTTCATCCTGAACACTCTAGGCTATAATTTTATTTCAGTTGGGCACTTCTACCTCGTCTGTTTTCACAATAATATTATTTACTATAACAATATTATTGTTTTATGATTACTAGTACCATAAACAGAATTATAACAAAGTACTAATGATGCTTGTCTATATAAACTGATGTTTCATATCTAAATACATAGCAACACACTCATATTATTAAGCAGCTAGAAACTACGGAAGAAAGAGGTGTATCTGAAAGGAAACAATGGTAATGTAAGACAAATAACATTAAGGCCACAGAAAAATATGTCCAACATATGAAACAGCCAAGAAAGAATGGCTCATGAAAGGTAAGTGTGTTCGGGACTGGTGCATTCCCAACCTCGAATCTATGATACAGCAGGGACACTCTATTACATTACAATTTTATTAAGGTACTATTTATATAAAATACAAATTTTATTGTAACCTAATGATGCATAATAATGGATCATACACAATATTTGTGAACAATTCAATTAGAAAAATTGAAAATAAATATAATGTATCTAAATACAAATTAGTGAAATGTCATAATAGATCATTCCATCTTGAATCAACAATCATTCCATCTTAAATATATCAATGGCAATTTTTTAACATCATCTTGACAGTCAGTCACAAGTGATGCATTATGGGTAAGAAATCTACTGTATTATCTTAGGGGTTATTGGATACATGGTAATAGTTATATTTTAGATAATTCTATAAGTTATTGAGTACAAATAATTGTGTACCTGAGTGCAGGTATTTGTATCTATTATATAGTATTGTTTCTTACCTTTTTACTCATTATTTATTATAGATTACTTATTTGTTTTTGATAATTATTACATTTACTTGTTTATGTGTGTATTCATAGTTTGTTAATTTGTCTATTTTTTTATTTTGATTTTTTGTTTGTTATTTTATCAGTGTACCTTTGCAAGGTCATTAGAAGTGAAGTTTTAATTCAGCATGAACACTGCAAGACGTGCATATTTCCTTAACATCTTCAGTTAAAAAGGAGAGATTTCTTAATTTTACAACATGCAGAAGTCTTGATACATGTGGATGACAAAATTTATCATGCAAATCGACAAGAGTCAAACCTTGAGAAAGTACAGATGCACAATAAACATGACTAAAAACATCCACATGTACATTACACCTCCCAGGTCAATATTTCTAGTTTACTAAGCTTCATTCTCCATTCATTGATTCTAGTGTGTGTTTTTTTACTTTAGTACACTTTTGATTATCATATATAAAAGGCATTGATCTGGCATCAATATATAATTGGAAACAGCATCATGATAACAGATATCTCCATTTACACATTGCCAATGATTCTTTCTTGACAATATTATATACCATTTTGCTTCCTCAGACAATTTTTGACAGAAACATGACAGGCCTTTCATTTTGACTTAGTACTGTAGATATAGCATTATCCGAAGCATCACAATCGCCATCAAAAGGTAAGGGTTAGGTTTAGGTCCTCAATAGCTTATAAAGGTGTTCTACATAATTCAGATTTTAGCAACTCAAAGGTACAAAGAACTTCTTTATTCAGTGGACACTGATTCACTTTAACTAAGGGATGTGTTTCATCTGAAAATTCAGGCATCCATTTTTTGTATTATACAAACATTCCCTGAACCTATTAAGTGTTCTCATATCTTTAGGGGTTTGCATTTCTTGTAATGGCTTCATCCATTCTGTATTATTACCTTTCAAATAGTTTTAGAATCATTTAAGGTTAAATTTCTTTTCCTTATGACTTTCAGACATTTCTTATTATGTTCCCTCTCTGTCTGACCACCAATGATAATATTATTAGGAATTATATCATATCTATATTTTTCAACCAATAACATCCCATCAGAAGGTTTGTTTGATAAACAATCATTACAAGGGCAATTACTGCCAATATACTTGTGAACGTAGTTGTAGACCTACCACATGTTATTTTTTAACCATTTTGAAAATAACAATAATAACTCCTTTCACCACTCCCACAAATTTGAGAAAAAGATTTTCACAAGCCAATGTGAAATTATTTTCTAACTAATGAAAACCTTGTATTCAAAAGTTTCACACCTATATGTGAAATTAGATTTTGGATCCCCCTTATGGATATAAAAATAGAAGCTTACTGCCTCTTAAGGTTCAAAACAATTTCAGAGGCCAGTTTGATCTACACTTGCATACACACAGACATGTACACAATTAAAGTGATGACAGCCAGCAGCAGCTAAGGCCTTGTCCATGCACACAATAGAAGAGAATAACTAGCAGCTGCTGACTAAGCCCTTGTCTACAAACTCACAAACATATTGGGCTGACTGTATTAAAGTATGTCTGCACATTTCACATTACACTAAGAACACTTAATTATTTTATAAAACAAACTTCACTATAAGGAAAATTGAACATTTTAATGTTATTGTATATTTCTGAAAAGAATGTTATTTCAACTGATGTTTTGCTTCTACTTTTCCTTCAGAGAATAACCTTTTTATGTTTCATTTAAAAGATGCGTTGTTGTTGTTAAGTGTTTGGAATCCTGATACTCAGATACCAACAAAAACCTGGGAAGATGGATCCCAACATTATCAAGATAAGAAAACTTATCTTTCCGCTTTTCTTCATTTACTGCCTGGACAATTAAATTGTTGAAAGGTGAGAACACCATTCGTTACCCTAATGGAAGTCAAGTAAACTGATAAAGTTGAGCATTGGCTTTGAAAGCAGTGTACTTTTTGTCAGATTACTTTAGTTTAACTTGGTGATAAGCACTTTTTAAGTCAAATGTTGAGAAATACATATACTTAGAAAGCTTTCTAATTCATCAATCCTCGACAAGGGGTAGGCATCAAGTTCAGTGTATATATTTATCATTTGCTATGCCGTTTGGTTTCATCTTTAACAATAATTTCATTGGCCAAAAGTTTATCTCCATATCAATAAAATACCAGTGGTCATGACTAAACCATTTAGATTTAGTTGTGATTAGTTTGAAGTCAGATGTAATATTTGGGAATAATGTTAGGTCCCACCATATTTGTAGCCTCTAAAGCATAACACCCTTTATTTCTTGTAACCTGCTCAGGGAGATGGCCACTATATATGAAAATAACTTCCAGGTGCTGACACTGAAAATTCCTTCCCAGTAACACATCACAACACAAGTCTTTCATAATAGTCAGGTGAATGGCCGGATATAGTCTATCATTAAGTTTGAGATTAACAACAACAAATCCACTGGATTGAATTCTTAGACTTTTTGGTGCCAAAGTTACCTGCTTTGATGAAGGAATAATTTTTTAGATTTAAGGAACAAACTGTATTTTTGCTAATAAAGCTTTCAGAAGCACAAGAATCAAGTAACTAATCCAACATTTTTCCTTTAATAGTTATAATTGTTGCAGCATGTGGGAGTGCACCTGGCATGGTAGCACTTGGGTTATTTATTGTTGAGACTGGCACACTCTAGCAAAGTGTCAGCTTTTAGAACACTTGTTACATATGCCTTCTTGAGCTGGACAATTTATTTTCTTTTGATATGGTATAGCACCATAAAATGAAGCCGGTTTTCCTATTAATGCAATTATTGTTGACACTTGCTGGGTTGTAATTCACTTCTACCATTAATGTTTCAGGTGGGTTTAAGGTACTATTTTTTATCACCTTTAACAAAAAGGTTACTTTCACAGACTGCAACTGCTAGAGAAGGAATAAGGACAACATAATTTTTGTTGTTCTTCTATGCCATATTTTAAGGGAGGAACTTGATAATAAGCTGACTCCATATCCAATGTTTTATGTTCTAGCAGTCTTTGGCATATTGTTGCAAAAGTCATTCTACAACTGAAAGAGTCTCGCACAAATTTGTCCCCACGTTCTTTACCTGTACAGTATTAATTTTTTGAGTTTTCAAAAGAAATCATCCAGAGTTTGACTTAGTCCCTGATTTCTGGTAGCAATTAAATGTCTTGCAAAAATTTCATTTGGAGTTTTAATAAAAATGACATCTAGTGCTTGGAGTCTGTGCAAATTTTGGTGAACTCAAATGCAGTAGGGCTGACAAAGCTTACCAGGGCTCTAAACTTGTGTAGAATTTTTGTTCTTATAATCCTTGACATACTTCATGAAAACTGTATGCCAATGACAGCAATTCTTTTGCTGCAGTTGATGAGCTAGTACCAATAGGATTTTGGGTCATCATCCTATATTCAAAATAGATTCCGTTATTAAATAGTTGAGTGAGTTGTCATAAATTAGATAATCATATAGAGACTTAAAATAAAATCCAGGTTTCGCTCAACTAATTAAGTACAATGGCTACATAAAAAAGGTACGTTGCAAACTTTTAGTTTAAGGTCAAATTGTGGCTGCTGCATTTGATCCTGTTATTATTTAAAAGAAATATGAACTCACATGGCCTATAAATTAATATATTACGACGAGAGAGAGATACAGAGATACAGAGATATAGGTCATCAGACAAATCGCAAGGGCATGAAATGCAAGATCACAAACTCACATCAATCCAACTAAATATGTTAGCTCTATCACTGATATTAAGTGCTTTCTAGTAAGTACCATGCATATATAATATATAAATAATATAGATAAAAATTATATATATATATATATATATATATATATATACACACATACATATATATATATATATATATATATATATACATTGAATTCTACCTTGATTCTATCCTCTTGGGATTTTTTATATATATGTGAATGTGAATGCATGTATGTATATATATTTATATATATATGTGTGTGTATTAACCACTAATATTATATATACATATATATATATATATATATATATATATATATATATATATATATATATATATGTATATATATATATATATATATATATATATATTAATTGGAAGTGTGGTCTGATGAGCCAGGGAAAAAGAAACTCCCTGGAGAAATAAATTATAACCAATGGACCCTTAAAGGTGTCTGTTTTCATTAATAAAAAATAATGTCGGTTTTTGACGTATTTTTAACGTCAAAAACCGACATTATTTTTGCACCAACCTAATATATATATATATATATATATATATATATATATATATATATATATACACACATATATATACACATATATACACATATATATATATACACACTTATATATATATACATACATACATATATATATATTAGGTTGGTGCAAAAATAATGTCGTTTTCTCACATATGTTACTATGTGAGAAACGACATTATTTTTGCACCAACCTAATATATATATATATATATATATATATATATATATATATATATATATAAATATATATTGTTAAATATAACACACAATGAATGTTTATTATGTCTGATCATGAGTTGTTCTAAACTTTGTATGGTTGCTTTAATTTAGGGTGAAAATAAAGACAAAAATTGTCCAACATTTGGATATTTCTTTATTATGCTGGTCCTTGATCTAAGCTTTCAACTTCAGAGTAGTTATACAGACATTTAATCAAAGATATTCATTATCAAAGATGATATTCTGTTATGTTGACATAGAAGATTGCTATGCAATAGTAACAGTCACTGAATAGCAGACACAGGTTGTAAGTTTATGATGGAGTTTCATGACATCATACCATACGAGAAGCTGAAATATTAACAACTGAACCATATATCTAGATGCATTGTAATGTATTGTGACTAATTTGAAATGCAATTTTGTTGAATGTGGGTTTCTTTGTTTTAATGTAGGTGGCCTCCAATATCTGAAGGTTCTTTTTATTCTGTGCATGTGTGAGCATTGTTGTGTCATCAACTAATATCTGTCCAATATTATGTACATGGATATATATATATATATATATATATATATATATATATATATATATATGAGAGAGAGAGAAAGAGAACTGACTGTAGCTACAATATAAAAGAATATAAATATAGCTTAAACAGAGATTCAGTGTTTTAAGTGTGTGTGTGTGTGTGTGTGTATAATGCTTTTCAACTTTAATGTTGTATCTTTTTCTCTTTAACAAAAGTAACATTTGGTAAAAATACTGAGCTGGAGTTTGTTTATTTGAGAAATTGATAATATAAACCTATTCTACTTCTTTTCTATGTTGTCTCCCTTTAGAATGCTGGGAGTCATGTCTCTCTGCGACTTCCTATCCTCTGTAGCTCTAAGCAATGCTTGTCTCCTTATCATCACTCTCAGTTCCTGTTCTGCCAGGTAGATAGATTTCTCACTTCAGTATGTCCTGTGAGTGTCAAATTCTCCAAGCCCTCTTTCTCATTATATATCCCAAAAACTTAAATGTCTCTTTCTGATTCTAAGCACAAGTGTTTTCTTTGCTTATACTGCCTTTAAAATTTTTTCACATGTTCCATCCATGGTACTCCCAGTATCCTTCTGTAGAACCAAATCTTAATTCTCCTCTTCATCTGTGAGGGAAACGTCCAACATTTACTGTCATATAGGAGGATTAATATTACATAACATTTGAGGATTCTTATATTTGTTTCCAATGTTCAATTACTAGATAAATGTCTCACATTTTAGTGCACTCAGTTGTATATAAGAATAGATAGGTTCACCTATTACCCTGTTCACACACCTCCCTGGTCTTTTGAACAGGAGCAGAGGTTTATCCCTTGTTTCCTGTTTAGGATTGGGTTTCCGTTTGCTTCTAAATACTATTTCAACTCTATTCTTATAATGTGTCCACCTAAAGGCTGAAATTTTATTTATTATTTATTTACTTTTTTTTCCTCAGTCAGAATAGATAGGTTTGCCTATTGTCCAGTTCACAATCCTCTTTGTTCATTTGAACAGGAGTAGAGGTTAATCCCTTGTTTCCTGTTTAGGATTGGGTTTCTCGTTCTTTCTAAATTCTTCTCATTCTCTTTCACTCCTAGTATCCTCTTGCGTCTTAGTGGCATTATCACCTTGCTTGGAGTGAACTGATTAAAAGAAATAATATTTATATATACAAATATATTCCAGCTTATTCAGTTATTTTTTCTATTGAAAACATTATTCAAGAATAAAATGAAAATACCGTATGGTTGAAAGTAAAAATGGTATGTTAACCATTACTCTATTCACAATTGATTGGCAATCACTTAATGGAATAAAGAATATTTGGTGAATAAAGAATATATCCTGGAATATCTGAAAGAATGCCAGAGGCAAAATCTTTTTCTCAAAAATACAAATGTACTATATTCTTAATAACAGGCTACAATTTTGCTGTTACTATCATCAACACTGAAAGAGAATCCACTTATCTCCTTTATTTGTTCTCATTTGTGGGAATTCACACACATGTTTTCTTAGCCATTTTCTTCTGTTTCAAAAGGTGATACATTTGTCTAATGAATCTATCATGCACAGCTGCATCAATGACCAGCTTGTACTTAAATACACTACTCTATGTTCATTTAATACACTAACGTGCCAAAAGACATGGATTAGCAGTATGTAAAGGTAACAGTGGGTGGTGCCACCATATCTTGATGCCCAGATCTATATCATACAGAGTATGATATTAGGTGCAAGATGGAGATATAATACTATATTTTTTAAATTGTGGGATCATCTGAATTTCTCAGTCTGCAGTGTGTACTGGAAATACCTAATGGAAGGTAGGCAACCATAGGTCCATAATATTTGCAACCAATGATTTCTGAATTAAGTAGCTACATTAAAATAGAAAGGGGTATAAGACTAGGATATGTCTCCCTACTCCTTAGCTTTCTTCAATATCTACAAGACTATTTTAAGGGACTTGGAGACCTTACCAGGATTTGTTATCAGTGGGCATAACCATAACAATGTAAGATATGCAGGTGGCATTGTGTCAATGGCTGACACAGAAAACTACAGAAACCCCTAGAAAGTGTGGTAAAAGAGGGTGAAAAAAGAAACTTATATCAACTGTAAGAAGACAGAAAGTATGGTAATCAGCAAGAGAAAAAACCAAGATGCAGGTTAAAAATTGGAGATGTCATCATCAAGCAAATAAAGAAGTTTAAATATCTGTAAAGTATTTTAACAGTGTATGGAAAATGCAACATTGAAATCCAAACATGCATTGGACTACTGAAAGATGTGTAGTGATCTTGCAATCACGAGAAATAAAAAAAAAGAACTAATTTCCCATAATTTCCTAGTAAAAAGGAAACCACCCTACAGGTGGGAGATTTAGTCATCCTCTTTCTCATTTACCTCTTGCCAAGAGAGCATGTGGATTTGAGTGACTTCAGTAACAAACACCACGAATAAGTTTTACACAAATATCAGTTTCTCATGTTTAATATTACCTTTTAAGGACAGATTTATTACTTGTAAATAATTTATTCATTCACTATGATATCACAAACAAAACAGAAACATTTAACAACCACATTACAAGAACTTTCATATATCTACTGAATTAATACAACCAAATCCTTTGATAACAAATTCTTCTATATATGTATAAATGTCTCCCTTTGTTGTTATGATGTATATGTATATTTTACTAATCAAAAAAAAAGGTCAAACAAGGCCCATGATAACAAATACATTCCAAATTGCTGAAAAACAGAAAAATTTCATGAGAAATAAAGAAAATAAAGCTGGATTGCTATCCATCCTCTTAAAGAGGGTGATGATAAGTTTTTAGCCACTCTTGATTACAGCAATTTTGGCTTGTGTAGTAACGTCTCTCCTTTTTTTCCAGACAATACCATGTTAGTATCAAGCTACTCTCATCTACGAACAATAGTTGACTTATATCTTGCAATGAAAGTTTGCGGAAGTAAGGAAATTAGTTAATTTCAACGAGGGCAAATAATAGGATGTCATCAGTGTGGCAAGTCAAATAGAGAAATTGCTAAGTTTTTCTAGGTTAATCATCAAACAGTTAATCATATTGTCAAGAAATTTAATGAAGAAGGCCATTGTCATGTGGAACAATGTTCAGGAAGACCAAGCATCATGTCTGAGTGAACAAAAAGGGCACTGAATAGGAAAATCATCAGAAACCATTGCCAGAGCATCAAATATGTTGCCAACAGCATGGAAATGTTGCCAAATGCAGTGAGAAAGACTCTGAAAGAGCTAGGCTATCAAAGAAGTGTTGCAAGAAAAAAGCCCTTGATTTCAGAGATTAACAGGAATCTTCATATGGACTGAGCAAGAAAATTCCAGAGCAAAGAATATGAATTTTGGCAGTCTGTAATTTGGTCAGATGAAAGTAAATTTGGCCAATATTCTAATTCAAGATTGGTTTATGTTTGGAGAAATCAGAATGAGACTTGGAGCACTGAATGTCTGCAGGTGACCATGAAAGATGAAGGGATTGGAGCAATGGTATGGGGCACTGTCTGGTTTGAGCTGATTCTTGTTGACGAGCGGTTGAATGGACCAAAATACTATCAAATATTAGAGAAAGGACTACTCCCGCTATTTGAAACTAATCAGATTGACAAGAACGTCTACCTTTTTCAAGAAGATGGAGTACCATGTCATACAAGCAAAGTAGCAAAGGCCTGAAAGGAATCGTAAGGAATCAAGTCACTGCCATGGATAACCCAAAATCTTGATATGAATTTAATAGAGCACATTTGGGAGCACCTTGACTGAAGACTTTGAGAGTGTGCAACCAAAATCTCATCAGTGGCAACCCTTAAAGAAACATTGCTAAAGGAGTGGCAAAATATGGCTCAGACAAGTGTTGATAACTTGATCAAATCCATGAAAAATTGAATACAAGCACTGAGAATATGAAATGGAGGGCCTACTCTATACTAGTTCCAAATGTGATTCTTCACATATCAATATACTGTGCAGTATTATTCACATTATTTTAGCTATAAATGATTAATAAATATATCTTTAGAATTGTTATTGTTGAATTAGAACAAGTTCTTTTGCCCATAGCAATACAAGATTTTAAGTTGGCAATGCCAAATCAAAATCTTACTTTTAAAATTAATGTTGACATTTCCAGAACTAGCAATTGACAATTGCATCATCAACAACATTTCCACTGTACAGACAAAGAAAATTTTTTTTTAATCAATTCACTGCAAGCAAGGCCACTAAGACAGAACGGGAGTGAAAGAGAATGAGAAAAATTTACAAGGTAAAGGGAAACATCTTCCTAAACAAAGAAAAAGGAATAAATGTGTGCTCCTTTTGAAAAAAACCAGGGAGGAAAAAAATAAATAAATAAAATTTCAATGTTTAGGTAGAGACATTAGAAGTATAAAGTCGAAGCAGACTTTAGTAACCAGGAACCCAATCCTAAACAAGAAACAAAGGATAAACCTCTACTACTCTTCAAAAGACTGGGGCAGAGTGTGAAGCAGATGACAGGCAAACCTATCTACTCCTATTAGCTATTAGTGTGAAAGTGAATGCAACAGAGAAGGACACAATTTGAACTTGGCTCGCCAATTCCAAACATTCATCACCAGAAATATTTATTATGCAGATTTTTTTAAAAAGGTAGTAGTGGAGTTTTAACTGTTTTAAATAATTCATACACAGAAAATTTTTAAATTAATTCATGTGATTGCCTCATTGAATGAAATTGTTCCTTCAAATATAAAAATTGGAAAAAAACTGTGTAGTCTTCATTCTAAAATAAAATTACAATGAGGTTTAAATTAATCAGAATTTAAACAATTTTTGTGAGAATTTTTTGAGATGAGGAATTTTTATATGCTTTGCTATTCAGACCAATATGCTCATCTTGGTCATTATACTCACAACATTTTGGCTGTTGTACTCATCAAAGATGGAGAGCCTAGAAACCATCATGACTCACCACCAACTTTGATGGGCTGGATACCTTGCCTGAATGCCAAACATCTGTCTACCTAAACAAATCCTCTTCTCAGAGCTCACATCTGGCAGGAAACCATGTTGAGCTCCATTTCATTAATTCAAGGATCAGCTTAAAAACACCTTGCTGAGAAAAGAAATCAATCTAGTCAATTTGGAGAGAGAAGCTGCAGAAAGAGCTAACTGGAAAAGAGTATCCTACAAAAAATATCGTTTGAAAACATGAGAAGACAGATAGAAAGGAGACAAAGAGACCAAAGAAGAGCCAGAGCTCTCCATCCCCTGAACCTTCCAATCCAGTGGCTGCAGACATCTCTTCACAGAAGGAAATGTCAATGAGTACTCCAATACTCAGCAATGTGTTCCACTCTCTGGCCCTTCTCAAGTGTCTTTCTTTGTAACCTTCTTGGAATTTCAAATAGATTCCTTTATTCAACACATGCTGATAGATTGTTCTCATTCTGCTTGCCATGTTTAGGGGAGATATCAGTTAGGGAAAATATCAGTTAGAGAAAGTATCAGTTAGGGAAAATAACTCATCTGTCTATATTTCTGAGATGAGGTATTATATACACTATTTTCATTATTGTCCTCATCTTTGTGGTCAGCCACACCTGATTTTTCCACTTACCCTTGTGATACAGCTTTTTGGTGTTCTTGAAGCTTTACCTTAAGAGAGCAGCTTGTCTCCCCTATATATATATATATATATATATATATATATATATATATATATATATAAATATAAAGAGAAAAGGGAGATCACCACCCTCTGTGGGATCAGGCTGAAATCATAGACAAAGAACATCATTGGAAAATTGGTAAAATTTAGCACATATGCTAGGCCACAAAAATCTCGTGAGCCGACCAAGCATAGAAATGAATACAAGATGGAAACCAATAATAAGGAGTACCAGAGAAAAGCAATAATAACAATGAAAATTGCAATAAAAACAACATGCAATAAAACAGCAAAAATTGCAATATGAGCACTGGTAAAAAATTGTTGGTGAAAACATTAAGTTTATAAGTCCCAGAAATTCATACACAGATGTCCTTAAGGACATGACAGTGGATAAAGGTGTTGGTTAGATTCAGTGATGGGACCCAAAGAGTTGTGAGTTCAATACCTAGTTAAGGCAGTGGAGAACCTGGAGAGGGGAATTAATAGAAGATACATGGCATGTAGAACCAGCAAGTGAAATAAAGGCTTCATTTCATCATTCCAACCACCTATGGCCGAAACCTTGGGATAAATATGGCAGTGAAGATAATACATATCAGTTAATACTCATCAAACAGTAATATATAGATTTTAATATATAGATTGAACTAACAGTTGTGAGGGAGCCAGATATGTTTTAACCAGCACTCTAACCCACTAGACCATGTCTCTCTTGGATAATGGTGAAATGTTGGGAGTATAACCATCAAGATGAGCATGATGATCTCAGTAGCAAAATATGTAAAAATTTAAACAGTAAAAATTTGAATAATCTGAAAAGCAGTATTTAAAATTAGTTGTTTTTTTTTATATGAAGGCCATTTCATATTGTTACCGTTTTACAACTGGATTTTTTTATCAATGCCAAATTCTCTCAAAGATTAAAATAAACAAACTTTTTTTTATCTCAATTCATATTTCAAAAACACTATTGATTTCCTTCATGAGATTGCAGAAAACATATGCAGTGAAAAAAAGCCATTTTATCTCAGATGCCTACACCAATCTTAATCAAGCATCATTTGCAGTGGTTTTGTATGAGAAATATATAAACCAGTAAATATATAAAAGAAATAAAAACACAGAAATAAGAAATAAATATAGAATTAACTTCAAAACAGCTAATCATTATTGGCTATTTTAAAGCTACTAAAAATGGGAATAAGTCTGCCTGAAAATGGGTCAAGTTCCAATATTCCAGATGGTGGTGAAAACACTGGTTTCCATACGATCACCAAAATTAAGCAATATCGAGCCTGGTCACTACTTAGATGGGTGACTGCTTGGGAATAAAGTTTAGATATGCAGATGGAATAATGGATAATGGTTCAGAATTGTTAATCAAAGAGCAGAGTTCCAATTCCAGTTAGGTTCGTTATATTCACTTAAATACAAATACCCTTGGGAAAAGTATGAATCCACCTCTTCTGACACCAGCTATGAGTTAAATATTAAAATGAGTATCACTAAACCATTATTATCTAAAAAAAATCCTTACAATCTAAAAATATTTCTGGCTTTAAATAACCCGCAAAGTGTTGATAAGCCATAGAAAACAAATTAATCAATTAAAAAACTTATTAGCTACACAGGCTTCTCTTTTAGATTTATTTACATTCTCTGGAATATAAATGTATCAAAACAACTGTGGCCAAAAAGTGAGGGATCGGTTTATATATTGATTGTAATATAGAATTGACCCCCCCACTTCATATAGACTACATAATATCTTGTTTATTTATCAAATTCTTCCCCTCCCAGCTATGGGTTAATTAGTAAGACTTGTATCACTAAATCATTATAATTTAAAAAAAAAAAAAATTGTACAATCTAAAAATATCTTCTGGCTTTAAATGACTGGCAAAGGGTTGATAATCCATAGAAAATGAATCAATCAAAAATTGTGATTACTATTTTTCACCTGCAAAATTAAAGGGTACAAGAAAAAGAATAAAAAAGAAATTGATTATTGTAATTTTCCATTTGCAGTAAGACCAGTATTTATTCAAATTCATACTTACATGTTAATCTTGATTATGTAGAAATTCGCTCAAAGGAAGAAAATGTTCAGACAAAGATGAAGAAATTGTCCCAAAATGTTCAAGTGATACGCAGCCATTCTTTCAGTAAATAAAATTTAGAAAGTGAATTTGGCCTCTCCAAAGATGCTGCTGGGCTCATGGGGTCTTGATTAAAAAGGAAAAAAAAATTATCCAAGAACAATATTCTCTTGGTACTGAAATAGAGATAAAGATCTTGTTTCCTATTTCAGCAAAGATGGGTCCTTGGTTAATTGAACTGATGTAATTTGCTGAGAGGAGAAGTTTGGCACAGATTACAATGCAGATCAACAGAGATTATTTATAGGTTCATTTGGAAGAAGTACTTCTTCATAATGGTAAATACAATAAGATGAAAACATTTTAAATGAAGTCTTATAGTGTTCATAGATGCAGAAATAAATCATTATACAGAATTGGAACAAGCTTTAATGACATTTTTTGTACAGTATTTACACTAGTCGGACTATTGTCCTCATCTTTGTCGCCATATTTATCACAACGTTTCGACCGTTGTACGCTCCGGCCTTCTTCAGGTGGTTGGAATTTCGAACTGAACCCTTTATTTCGATGACTGGGATAGACTGTTCTAGTTCCACGTGCCATGTTTAATGGATGTCAGTTATCAGTTATCTCCTGCTAATTTCCCTCTGAAAGTTCTCCACTGCCTTAACCGGGTATTGAACTCACACTCTTTGGGTCTGTCACTGGATCTAACCAACGCCTTTATCCACTGTGCCATGTGTCAGGACTTTCAGAGGGAAAATTAGCAGGAGATAACTGATAACTGACATCCGTCAAACATGGCACATGGAACTAGAACAGTCTACCCCAGTGAGCGAAATAAAGGGTTCAGTTCGAAATTCCAACCACCTGAAGAAGGCCAGAGCATACAACGGCCGAAACATTGTGACAAATATGGCGACAAAGATGAGGACAATAGTACAACTAATGTAAATACTGTACATAATACCTCATCTCAGAAATATAAACAGACATTTTTTGTGCTATTTAAAAATATAATATATAAATATTTATATTATATTTTATATAATATAAAAATATTTAAATAGTGAATACATTTCAAATCAGTTATTTACTAGTAAGAATAAAATTTTGCTTGAAGAACTTTTAAAATATATTAATTTCTAAATTATTACTGTACATGTCTGATACAATGGTTTCATACTTTGTTGGATAATATTTTTTCTAATTGAGATGTACAACTAGGTATGTGCAATAAGCATACAAAATAAAAGCAACCACTCTCATGGGGTGTGCAAAGTTGCCATATAAGAAGCAGATTAAACAAAAGAGAGAATTTAGCAGGATTGGGATTAAATACTGACTAGTGATGATCTCATGATTTTTAATAGCAATACCAGTTGTAAAATAAAGGAGTTAATTCATATATTATTATAATTTTGTTGAACTAAACTGACCGTCTAGTTGATTGAGGTACAATATGTAAAATAAGTATCTTCCATGAGTTATCTGTTTATAGAGAATTTAAATTGTTGTGTTGCCAAGTGGTTGAAATATTCACCTTTGACTATGAGATTTGGGATCAAATCTCACCATGGTTGGCTTGTTAAAATGGTGACTTCTTGATGGTATCATCTTGGGTAGATCCATGTATTTGTTTAAAATTGGCTGAAAATTATACCATATCATGGGTTAACCAAGCCTTGTGAATAAAATTGGGTAGACAAAATTGTTTGGAAGCTGTCGACAGTTGTGCTAACCTTAAATTCAATGCGACTGAGTGTATACTGGTTGTGTTCAACCACTAATCATACCTGATTATGAACTCACTCCCATAAACTGTAACTAAGATCCACTCAGCATAGTTGCAGTATGAGCCACAGATTGGCTTTGTGGATGATGATTGAGTGATACAAATTTTACTAATTAATCTATAGCTGAAGGGAGAAGAGGTGGATTCATACTTTTCCCAAGGATATTTGTATGTTAGCAAGTATAATGATCACAACAGAAATTGAAACTCAGCTCTCAGATTAACAATTCCAAGCCATTATACATTAAACCAGTGGCACATCCAAACTTACAGCAGCTGGTATTCTCAAGTGGTCACCTATCTAGGTACTGACAAGGCTCAACATTACTTAACTTTGGTGACTATATGGGGACCTGTGTTTCAATGCAATCTGGCTAAAGCTATGTGGATGCTGAAGAAACACAAATGTGCCTGAGTAAGCTCCTGCAACAGGGATCAGAGTGCCATACAAGTAGACTGTATCATCTGAAACTGATGAATGTTTATTAGGGGATTTATTAAGATATTCATTTTGAGTAAATGAAAATAAAATAAAGAAAAATAGTTTTCAGATTTAAGGCAGATAACAAAACAGAATATTTAATTGTTTCTTTCTTAATTTTAAATGTATCATATTTCATCCCCCATAGGAGATTAAAAGCTAAAACTTCTGTTAGACTCTTTTGTAGAGCATGAGGTCACTCTAAATGTTAGTCCTGGGTATGACAATAAACTACATCCAGCAACAAGTCCTCTGATTGGGAGATTGGAGGTTTTGAGAAGCATGGAACCACCACCACCATTGCTATTGTTCTCAGGTCCACCCTGAAACACAATGGCAGCACCTGTTAGGGTCCCAGAAATGGGCAAATAGTGACCTCTCACCAAAACCAAAAACTATGAAAGTATAAAAATATGATTTTATAGTAAAAATACCAGCCATATTCTTTATATGAAAAATTACCAGCAATACATATTAATAGTAAAATGACCAGCAATACATTTTATCTGTAGTTGAAGGCAGACAATTTTGTCCAAAATATATTTAGTTGAAGCCATAAGATTGTGTTCAATTTATTTAGATTTCAGCATTAAATAAGCAATAGAGGTTGATATGTAAGTAAACAAAATCAATGAACCAACTCTAGATGTTGGCACAGGCGTTTCATTTCAACAAGGTTTTTACAGGGTGAAGCTATGTCCAATTGTTTTTTCATTCATAAATGTACTTCTCCTAGACTGGTTACTAGACAAGGCTAGAGATCTCAGTCTGCCATAGTGTTTGACCCACAGCTGGGGGGAAGAGATATATTCATACATTTTCCAAAAAAGAATGAAACAAACTTGGTCAGAATTTGATCTTGGGATACCAATTCCACTTTATAACACTAAAAATTGCTAGGCTGTTTGCATAATCTCCAACACGACAACATCCACATCTATTTTGATGAATTTTCTATTTAGAACCACTGTTTCTTAAACATCTAATGAAAAGAATCAAGTGATAATAGTAAGGTCATTAGTGTGGAATAAAATTGGGATAAAAAGACATGGTGAATATATCGTTGGCTTTATCTTGCATCCAAGAATTTAATTTCTTCTTTTCTGATCGCTTCATTTATCATGATGGCATTGATGACCAAGTAGACCAATTTTTGGATGGAAGAACTGATGATGCTGACTGCATAGTAATGCTGGTGGAGGACAAGGTTGATTTTGTCGTACCATTCACCATTTCTAATGGCTTTGAAGTTTTAGAATAGAAGAGTCATGGTTTCCACATCAAGTCTTATTCAGTGAGAAGACCACAGGGTTGCCCTCTTCAAAAATACAAGGACTAACTCAAAACAACACTGAAAGCCACTGGACTTGAGCCTAAATCATTTGAAACACATGCACAAGATTGTACCAACTGCAATGTTTCATTGCTAGCAGTATAATATATATACTAAAAAAGTGTATAATTTTTCCCTCTTGGCACCATTATTAATGTATACTCTTTTGGTAACTTTTATTGTTTTAAAAAGCTATTTTCACAATTTTAATAAAATCCAAACATTGAATTTTCTCTTTTTTCTTGACAACAAAAATATAAAACATTTTTTTATTAGATTTTTTATTTACAAGAATAATTTTATATTTACAAGTTAATAAAGTATAAAAACCAACTCCAATGCAATTATTTTTTATAATATTATATAGAAATAACTATAAAGACTAATTATTTTATTCATAAATTTATAAAAATCTGTGAACAAGTCTGATTGTTTTTCTACGGCTTATCAACTCTTTCTGGGTTATTAAAAGCTGCAATATATTTTATATTTTAAGACTTTTTGACGTAGGGAGGGAATACTGCATTAACATTTTTTTAGAATAAAAATAATTTTCTCAGATACAAGTACTACTATTTAACCCATATCTGGGGAAGTTAATGGATCATACCTTTAGCAGATGCATGTTTGAAATTGAAACTTGGGATTGAAATTTGAACTTGGTTGTCTGATTTCTCATTCTGAGTTTATATCCATCTGCACATCCACGTTTGAACAAGAAAATTTAAATAAACATGTAACTACAACTAACAGTAATTATAAATTTTTTTAAAATGCATTTTCTGGACATTTATTTCATTTGCTCTTGCCACATAAATTAATTATATTACTTTGTGAGCATCTGAATTTTTTTTTCTTGAGAATAACAGCAAAAATGCTAAACACTTAATTTTACTTTGTTTAATAAACTAGTTTTTAATTCTTTTGTTGTGTATTCTAAAGAAAATAAGAGAATGCGTAAATCCAGTTTCACATGCTTGGATTTTATGAAAATTCTAAAAATAGCTTTGTAAAACATTAAAAATTGTCAAGAAAGCATACAGAAATAACAGTGTCAAGAGAAAAAAAAACATCCGTCAGATGAAGCATATTTTTTTTCAGTAAATCATGTTAAACTTTACTAAAGTTTACTATTTACTAAGTTTTGCTTTATCAGAATAAGACTACAAACTGCTTATAGTACTTTGCATTCTAGAAGGAACATCAATACTCAGATTATTTTTAAATCATTACTAATAGAACTTTAGTATCTATCTTACTAATGCCAGTACTAATAGAACATTAATGTCTGTTTATGTCCTATATTATATGGCATCTGTTGGACTTTGAGAGATTGTTGTGACACTATTTAGCTATGGTAATTGGCTAACTAATTAAACATAGAAATTAAAAACAGGAAAGACTTAAGGTGAGAAAGAGTTATATTGAAATATAGACTGAACGACATTAAAAAGATTTGATTTTATTTACAAAGAAAGATACTTTTTGTATGAGACAAAAAATCCATAAGAAAAAGCGAGATATGAGATTCTGTCAAAACTGATTAATGTCATGGTAAGGGAATGATGTGCCAAGGGAAACAGAATTCAGAAAGAAAAACAAAGCCGGCCGACACATGGTGGTCATAAAAAACTTTTAAGGCATGAGAAAAATAAAGAATTTGATTCTCAGGTAAAACACGGATCCTCCAGTTAAAAGTTGACTTAGCAGAGAAACCAGATGTTGGGTTTTGACAGTGATTGATGAGTCAGTAGAGAGACCTGACTAAGTGAATTTTGGGTGTCCCCAAGAAAAAGACGTCATAAGAATTATTTGGCAATCCGGAGTTTATGAAAAAAAAATGTTTTGGCTGATGGAAAAAAGAAAAAAAAGATTTTGTAAACAAAATTCTGGATAATAATCTTAAGAGAGTCAGTCTAGCCACACACCCACACTGCCAAGAGATCATTGGTCAAGTGGTAGCATGGGTGATAAGCGGAGGTGAATGTATGAGAAAGACGGAGAAGTTGTTAAAACGCACTGAGGGGATTGGTATAAGATACCAATGTGAGAGAGGAAGAGTCTAGGAGGATAATTCTCCTCCGACCTTCCCTCACGGACGAGGGAGAAACCCCCGAAATGGAAAGTAATTAATCTTCCAAAAATGGGAAGTAATTAATTTTCCTGGCCTAAGAACAAAAATAATTCTTGTTGGGAATTGAGAATTATTGAGGAACCCAAACCACGTCAGGCCCCACACTGGGTTTTGGTCGGTAGCCATATAAACAAACGTCTCCAGGCAGTTTCAGTTGGAGTTGGAGTTCAGTTCTGGACAGAGTCAGAGTGTTGCCTCGAAGAAGCTGACCGAGAAATTCCATGTCCTTTTGACTTCGACTTCCTACCAAAAGCAAGTTATATTGATGAACAACTTAAGATAATAAAACTTGCTTAAGAAATGCAAAAGTGTCACAAATCCATGGAAACGGGCAGGGAGAGAAACACACTCCTGTATATAACAGATGGATAAAGATAATTTGTTATTTCTCAGCATATTTGAACCTCTTGAGTTTGTTTTATTGCTTCTTTTACATACGCTTGTGCGATATCACCTTCATCCTGGATTCAGCTTGCACTACGGCCCGATGTCTGATTGATTTCATCTACCTAAGATCAAAGTCACAACGTGCATAGGTTAGACTTGAGATCAAAGTAGTTACTTAAGTAACCAGATGTTGGAAGTGAGCTGGGAACGACAAAGCTGGTATCAAACCAGGAACGACCAGATCGACCTGGACACAGGCTGGTAGAAGCGACATGGAGTCAACCCCAAACGCTGGTGGAAGAAACCTTACTGCTTCACACCACAACTGGGAGTTGACCACAGGCCGACAGTGCAGTGTCACATATTGGCATCGTGACCAGAGGACATCACATATTGGCACTGCAACCATCAGTGGGTGTCACACCGTGGATCTGCGCTCAAAGTATTATGACTCAGTTGCTGATGTTATTGTTGTACATGCCTATACAGGAGTTGCTGTCTTGATTGCAAAGAATGCATGTGAAGATGCTCTCCCCCGATGTCACCATGATGTTTTCTTTCTATCAAGTATGCTTTTTCCTGGTAGCAAACCTCTGTTTCTTCTCTCCATGCTTCAGCCGTCAGTGTAAATTGTGTCTCCAGTATAAGCAATTATTGGCAACGTTTTCACACCTCTTGATGTCCATGCCTATTGCCCTCATATCCCTTTTGCAGACATCCTTGAAGCAAAGAGCCAGTGGTGTTGGAGAAGGGCATATAGGTTGAGTATGGGGGGGGGGGAACTATGGCATTGGCAACCCAGTCAGACCAATTAATGCCTAGAATGCATCTTAGACAAAGATGAAAGGTGTTGAGGCATAACTCCTGTCTGGAGTAGATCCAAGTCTCACTGCTGTAGAACTTCACACTGATGATGTATCTTCTCCAGGGTGCATGCCTGAGCAGAATCTTTTGAGAGATCAGAAGTTGCCTATGCAGCACTTCTCCCCTCTCCATACCACCAATGTTGACTACAGGAAAAGTAGAGGCTAATATAACCTGGCAATAGCATTGCCACAGGAGTTGCCAGAACAAAGTTGAACATAATATCAGTCTTAATCTGGCTGAGGATTTGTCATCAGGTTTTATGTCCAAAGCCTTTTCTCGGCAGCAGAGGTTAAAATTCAGATTTTTCCTTCTCTTAGATAGACTACCCTCTTGGGCTGACAAGTTCCATCTACCCAAAGTATATATATACATGCATAAACAAACATATATATATTTTATACTTGTCAAAATAAATAGTTTGTCATCAAACCTCTTTAAAAATTATTATTATATATATCTTAGAAATCAATAAATAAAAAAAATATTTCTCATATTTGAAGATTTTGTATTCTATATTAGCCACTAATTAAGTATGACAATTTTTCTATTCATCATATCAATCATTTTATATACAGGGGTTGGACAAAATAATTGGAACAGTTGCAAAATCCACTCCTAGATTTCAACAGACCTATTATATTAAGAACTTTAACTAAAACTTTGTAATTGCAGATTATATCTATTATAAATACGTTTATTTATTTAATTTACTGTCTTTGTCTTATTTATTTTTAGAATTTAGTAAAATTTAAGCTAAATGCATGACCTCTCCAAGTTCGAAAAAGAGTAAATTGTTGGAGCTCGCATAGCAGGAGCCTCAATCCCTAACGTTGCTGAACTGTTTGGTTTTTAAAGAACTACCATATCAAGAACACTGATGCAATTCGAGAAACAGGGCAAGACCTCTAGCAACCGTAGCAATTCGGGCCAGACTTGCAAACTTACTGACATGGACTGACATGCATTGAAACGCAATGTGGCAAAAAATCATCGGACAAATGCAGCCAAAGTGACTGCTGAGTTGAAGAACCATCTGAATAGTTCAGTTTCTACTAAAACTGTTCATCATGGGCTCCATAAGGCTGTATATCATGGAAGAATGAACCGCTGTGAGGAAACCTTTTCTCTCCACTCGCAACATTCAAAAGAGGTTGAAGTGGTGGAGAGATCACAATGCCTAGTGTGCAGACCAATGGAAGCAAGTCATATTCTCAAACAAGTCCAGTTTTTCTCTTTTTCCAACTTCAGGGCAAGTTTATGTGTGGAGGCAGCCCAAAGAAGATTACAACCCTGTGGTGAACAGTCCCGTAGAAGCAAGCGAGCCAGAGTGGCTTGCATCTGGTGTATAGGAGAATAAGGGTCTTACCTTAACGGGCAGCACGTGACATCAAGTTTGCTTTGTGAAAATGGCATTACTCTCCCGTCCAGCAATTCTAGCAGTATGTGCAAGAATGAGGTTTTTTTTGTACAGTTTGGAATGCTTCCACCAATAGCAAGTCGTGTGCTGATTGGTGGAACTGGAGGAGGCAATTTGCCTGTGTAACCGAGAATAACAGCGAAGAAAGCTGATTGGCTAGGAACCGCGGTGTTGGCCTGATAAAAGTGTGCTGGAGCCATGAAAAAGGGGAGAAAAAAAAACGTTGACTATAGGTAGTGACGCGTGAAGACGGCGAGAACGGTGAATTGAACCAGCGATATTGTGATTTGTACAAGTGACTGCTGGGAGTGCAATAGACTTATTTTTACTACAAGCTATTTCGGCGATTTTTCTTTAATCATAGCTGACAGAAGTTTCGATATCAGGCTGATACCTGAATTCAGTGAAGCTGCTACCGATTTACCGATTGTAGAGTGGATTGAAAATGCGGAGTTGGTTTGTGAACTTTGCGAGATGAAGAAAGTCGAGCGGGTATTGCCACTGCGCTTGCGAGCCGGGGCTCTCTCTGTATATCGGCAACTGACAAAGGAGCAGAGGTCAGATCCAGAGCAGATTAAGCAGGCCCTTATAACTGCATATGCAGTGGATTCATTCACTGCGTATGATCAGTTTGTGTCACGACGATTTCGGCCAGGTGAAACGGTAGACGAATTTTTAGCAGAGCTGAAACGGCTAGCTTTGTTGGTTGGCGGCCAACTGCCTGAACGATGGATTACGTGTGCCTTCGTTTCTGGACTGCCACAACAAGTCAAGCAACTTCTCCGTGCATCATCCAGAATGGACACTATGACGTTGGACCAGATCCTGACTCGCGCTCGGGCCATTATGACCGATAGCAAAGAGCCGGATGAGTCAGTTGCCGCAGCAGCTCAACAGACGAATATAGCAGCTCAACGGACGGACGGCATTGTGTGCTTTAAATGTTTTGGTCCCAACCACCTGGCAAAGGATTGCAGGCAAGGCTACTCGGAGAAGACAGCTACCCACACCCGACGATCCCGCCGCGGGATACGGTGTTTTCGGTGCAACAAGGTTGGACACATTTCCTCAGAGTGCCAGGGAAACGGATCCGGGGAACAGACGTCAGCGCCGGTCTTTTCTCCAAGCAACTAAAAAACGCGGCGCTACCTATCATTGAGGTGGCCGTAGACGGAAAGAAGTGCACGGCCCTGGTTGATTCGGGGTGCTCACGGACGTTGGTGAGCAAATGCGCATGTCGCAATTGGCGACCGATGAAGACGCAAGTTTTAACTGCCGACGGTAAGGTACTAAAATGCCGTGGACAGGGCAATATTGCGTTGAATGTTAGTCGTGCTCAACCCGTGTACATTGATGCCCTAATTGTGGACGGACCACTACTTGGGTTCGATCTGCTTCTTGGGATTGACGCAATTAAAGAATTAGGAGGAGTGCACATAAATTCCTCGGGAGAAGTTCAATTTCCTGAAGAAGAAAGTAAGCCCCAATGTGCTGCTATTTCTATCATTGAACCCGACTTTGGTGTGGGGTTCGACCGTCATAACAAAGTATGGACAGCCTCATGGAAGTGGACCAATGGACAACCACCTATAACCCTGAAGAATAGAGTGGCAGAATATTCAGTACCTGACTATGCACGGGACGAATATGAAAGGGAACTGCAGTCCTGGCTGGATAATGGATGGCTGCGACCATACCCCGAAGATTAACTTGGTCCACCGAAGTGTCTAATCCCATTAATGTCAGTGATACAAGAGAGCAAGCAGAAGGTCCGCCCAGTACTGGATTACCGCGAGTTGAATGGTTTTGTAGAACCATATACTGCTAACGCAGAGGTTTGTGCACATAAGTTGCGAGAATGGCGACGATTGGGGGCCGATGTATCTTTATTGGACTTGCGGAGGGCGTATCTGCAGATACATGTGGAGAAGGCGCTATGGCCCTATCAAACTGTTATAGTGAAGGGGGAAAGATATTGCCTCACTCGACTGGGTTTCGGTTTAAATGTGGCACCTCTCATTATGAAAGCCATAATTGACGCAGTATTATCGCAAGACAAAACCATTGCGAATGCCACATCGGCATATGTTGACGACATTTATGTCAACGAGAGTCTCATTCCTGTTGCACGTGTGAGAGAGCTCCTGTCCAATGAACCAATGAGATTAGAAGACGGAGCTAAGGTGTTGGGCTTACAGGTCTGGAGTGACAATGGAACTCTCCGATGGAGGCGAGGTGGTGAAATCCCCGATATCCCTGCGAGGATAACTCGCCGGCGCGTATTCTCGTTATGTGGAAAACTTGTGGGCCACTTTCCCGTTTGCGGCTGGCTACGAGTGGCCACTGCATTTGTGAAACGACAAGCAAGCGCTTTAACCACAGGATGGGATGACGAAGTTGAGAATGTCTCTATTAATTGCATGTTAACCGACATCATAGCCAGAATACGCGAGGCCGATCCAGTAGGAGGAGACTGGTGTGTGAGTGGCCGCGAAATGAACGTATGGGTGGATGCGAGTTCCGTAGCCACAGGTGTCGTATTAGAGGTAGATGGAAACGTTATTGAGGATGCATCGTGGCTACGCCCGGTTGGAGATGCTAAGCACATCAATTTGGCCGAGCTAGACGCAACGATAAAGGGTATAAATTTGGCTCTTCAATGGCAAGTGTCAACAATACATCTTTTTACTGATTCAGCATGTGTTCATCAGTGGATTTCGAACACCTTAACTGGCAAGGCTCGAATAAATACGAAGGCGTCTGGTGAAATGTTAGTGCGGAGACGGCTAAACACACTTCGCGAGCTTGTAGCTGAATATGGCTTGACGGTGGACATAATACTGGTCAAATCCAACATGAATCTGGCTGACCGGCTGACCAGGGTGCCAAGAAAGTGGTTAAACTTACACAAGGAGGAAACGGAGCCAGTGCATTCAGTATGTGTTACTGCAACAACCAAGATGGACGCACGCGAAGTGGCTAATGTCCACCAAAAAACCGGACACCCAGGCATAAAAAGGACCCTGTACTTTGTCAGGTTGATAGACCCTTCAGTATCATCAGAAGTGGTAAAAGCCGTTGTCAAGGAATGTGAGGCGTGCCAAACCATTGACCCGGCTCCAGTGCATTGGCGAAAAGGAAAGCTGAACGTGCGGGACAACTGGAATAGGTTAGCGATAGACATCACTCACCATGGTGGTAAGCATTTTCTGACAATTATTGATTGTGGGCCTTCTCGGTTCGCAATATGGCGTCCACTACGTCAACAAGATTCTACTGGCGTAGTTCAGCAGTTAGAGGCAATTTTTTATGAACGGGGTCCACCACTCGAGATATTGACAGATAATGACACAGCAATCACGTGCAAACATTTCAAGAATTTTTTGAGTGATTGGGGTGTACGGTTGCGGTTCCGGTGTGACTATGCACCTGCCGGGAATGGTATAGTAGAAAGAAGTCACCGAAGCATCAAAACCATTGCAGCTAGAAAGCAGTGCTCTATACCAGAGGCGGTTTACTGGTATAACGTTACACCTAAAGATAATCATTCGCCTAGCACTGCACCTGCTGATGCACTTTATAGGTACCATACCCGTGTCTGGGGCATCGAGGCTATGTCCCCCATTGAATCGCAGAATATTCAAGGAGCATATGAAGTGGGAGACGTCGTTTGGGTGAAAACTCCACATGGGAGGTGCACGACTAAATTTAGAATGGGTCACGTGACTCATGTTAATAGCCCACAGTCAGTGCACATTGATGGAGTTCCACGTCATGTGAAGGACTTGCGTCCCTTTATAGGAACGGTCCCGACAGATACACAGGACAGTGATTCTGAAGAGAGTGAGCGGTTAGTACAGTTGAGATCAACCCCGTTAGGAGACACTGATCACTCGCTTGATACTGAATCTGTTATAGACGACTCCCCAACTGTTAGCGTCCAAAATAATAATGTGGTACATCCTGCTAGCTCCCCTGATGACAGTTCATCTGAAGATGAAGCTTGTGTTGCTCCACTCCCTCGACGAAGTACCCGGCAAAAACGACCTGCTCGCGACTGTATGTTTTGTGATCATGAGATCAGGGGGAAGTGTGGTGAACAGTCCCGTAGAAGCAAGCGAGCCAGAGTGGTTTGCATCTGGTGTATAGGAGAATAAGGGTCTTACCTTAACGGGCAGCACGTGACATCAAGTTTGCTTTGTGAAAATGGCATTACTCTCCCGTCCAGCAATTCTAGCAGTATGTGCAAGAATGAGGTTTTTTTTTTTTGTACAGTTTGGAATGCTTCCACCAATAGCAAGTCGTGTGCTGATTGGTGGAACTGGAGGAGGCAATTTGCCTGTGTAACCGAGAATAACAGCGAAGAAAGCTGATTGGCTGGGAACCGCGGTGTTGGCCTGATAAAAGAGTGCTGGAGCCATGAAAAAGGGGAGAAAAAAAAAACGTTGACTATAGGTAGTGACGTGTGAAGACGGCGAGAACGGTGAATTGAACCAGCGATATTGTGATTTGTACAAGTGACTGCTGGGAGTGCAATAGACTTATTTTTACTACAAACCCTGCTGCCTTCTTCCAACAGTGAAGCATGGAGGTGGATCAGTGACAGTTTGGGCCGCCATATTATGGAAATGTCTCTGTCCAATAGTTGCCCTTCATGGTAGAATCAACAGCTAAGATTACCTGAACATTTTGTGAGATCATGTTCATCCAATGGACAAGACTTTATTCCCTGATGGTGACTGCATCTTCCAAGACGATAATGCTCCACATACCGCTCGAGTGGTTAAGAATTGGTATGAAAAGCACGAAAGTTAGCTAGAACACATTGAGTGGCCTCCCCAATCTCGATATCAATATTATTGAACATCTGTGGTGCATTTTGGAGCAACACGTTCAGAGCTGCTATCCTCCACTGTTGTGTCGTAAAGAGCTGGAGAAGGTTTTAATGGAAGAATGACTGAAAATTCTTCTGGATGAAGTCAGGAAGCTGTATAATTCCATTCCTAGATGTATTAAAGCTGTCTTTGAGGCTAAAGGAGGACCAACTCCATATTAAATAAATTTTCTTTGAATTTAACAAGTGTTTCAATTATTTTGTCCAACCCCTGTATAAATCCAGCTTTATACTTTAGTTTATTCTCATAATTAATATTAGTATTATGTCAAGCATGTTATTTTTGAAATACTATTAAAAATCATTCTTATGGTATTCAGCATTATTTCATTGAATATACTTCATGTAAGTAGTAGTAGTAGTCATATTGTTGACTTTATATAAACAAGAAAGCAAATTTTACAGTTCACTGCTTGATCTTCACAACAAAAACAATCTTATAAGCAAAGTTGTTCCAGTTCAAATAACGTAATGATTTGCTGTCAATTTTAAGTATTTGTTCTCCATTTTTCTATTTTTTTAAAAATCTTTACTTTTCAATCCATGTGTCATATAATGTTGAAATTAGTTTTTTAATTAAACTTGTGTTTATAGGTAAACATTGATCTTGTTTATGAATCTAGAGGTAAAAAGAGGTTTGGTTTATACTTGAGTCAATAGGTAAACATTGGTTAGGTTTATATTAGTCAATAGGTAAACATAGATTTGGTTTATACTTGCATGTAGAGGTAATCATTGGTCAGGATTATACTTGAATCTGTAAGCATTTACTTGGTAGTTGGTTCATTTTAGTGGCGACATTAGGGTTATTAGAGTAGTTATAACACGCTAGGAATATGAGACTATTATCTACTCAAATGGGGATTCTAACAAAAGAAAGAAAAAAATAGTCCAAAAAGCTGACAGTTAATACTTCTGTACAAGGACAAGTAGTAAAAGAACCGTTTTTTGAATAAGAAAACATTTATTTATTTATGACTGGCATGAATGAACTAAAACAGTAAATAAGTTATTTTGTTTTTACATGGGGAGGGAGAGTTATCTCCCTTTCATTTTTACATTTTGTTTTTGCTTTATCTGTCGTACATATCTTTTCTAAACAAGATATGAACACAAAGAGTTGTAAGATTGTTGTGTCGGAAACCTACCACCCCTCTTGAAGATGAACTTATCTGCGTCTGTGAACAAAGACTTTAAATAGTGGTATGTCAGTTGACATGAGGAAGACAGTGAGACAGAGAAGTTCTTAGCTGAACTAGTTATTGACTACTCAGGCGATTTCTGTACCTTTTTAAGTTTTTATACCAACCTATTAAAACCCTTTTTATTGTTACGTGTTATTTGGCGTTTGTCTCTCTCTCTACTAACCCCAAATCAACATCATAACAAAGATGTATAGAAAAGTGAAACAGCTGCCAAAAATATAAAAAAAAAAAAATCTGTTTAGCTTAAATGTTTCTTTCAAGTACTTTGTACGAAAAGGACAATCCTTAATACTCCTAGGACCTACATCGATTGTCTGCTTAACATTATTAATATTAATAAATAATACATTAATATATTATTGTAAATTAATATTTATTAAAAAAATTAGAAATTGCAAGCAAATTTTCTATTTCTTCAGAATAATGAATTAAAGCAAAAAGAAAAAATAATTTCTATATCCTCATCATTTTACCCCAACCAAAGCAATAAAGCCCCTAAGACACAAGAGGTTACTGAGTGTGGAAAAACATGAGAAAAAGAAAAAAATTATTAAAGAGAGTGAAAAATAAAAAAAAAACAATTAAACCAGCAAGAGTGAAATTCTTTGAAAGCTGTTTGAGAATATGAGAAAAAGATTGCCATTGTAAAAAGAAAATTGCTCACATCTAATGATATATGTGTACACTTCTAGAGATACACCCATATATGCATGTGTGCATATATATATATATATATATATATATATATATATATATATTAAATGCTCAGATATATATTAAATGCTCATTGTCATTTGTCAAAATTTAGTACAATTTGCACATGTATAGATGAACATATAACAAACAAGCAAGATAATATTAACATAAGACAAATTTTAGGAGATAACATCAAAATTTTATATACGGCACAATACAAAGAAAGACTCACAATTCTGGAGGCTGTTGTAATAAAATAAAAGTAGGCAACATTAAATAAGGGTATCTTTCTCCAAAGGAGAATGTATATTGAAATCTGTTTAAAAGAATAATGCACGTAAAAATTTTAGTTTGACTTTTTAAATGACATCACCTTGAGTGACTTGAAATTGTTTACAGCAAATGTGAGAATGTCAGAAATAAATAAAAACAGTTGCAGAAATATACAGAAAACATAATCCTTGAAAATGAATGTAGCAATATTCAAAAGTGCTCAGATAAAATAAAAATAAATATGAACTATATATATATATATATATATATATATATATATATATATATATATTTTAACAATAAAAAAATATTAAAAAATTAAAATCTTCAGACACACTGGGTTGTAGATTAATATTCATTTGTTTTTTTTATTATTATTTCATTTAGATTCCTCGACTAGTTTCGTCCAAAATGGCCATCATCGGGAGGAGAAATATTTCTGCTTGCTGCTAGCACTAAACTACAGAAATGAATGTCTTGATGGAGAAAATGAACTTTTGTCTGTAGTTTTCATTTGTTTTTTTATTTATTTTTTTCATTTTTTTAACATGAATCTTTTAACAATCCTTGTGTTGGTCAAACAGTCTCTTTTAAGTTGTTATTTGAGATAAGAGCTGGATGGATCTATGCTTCCCTGAATTCCCCTGGCCAATTTGACAGTTTTATTGGTCCTGTAGAGGGGATATGTCTCTGTTAAGTGTTTGTGTGTGTGTTATTTGGTTCTTAGGGAGTGAGTGAGTATGATATGTGTAAGCGCGTGTATAGCTGTGAGTGTGTGTTATCATTTGGCTCATTAGGGAGTGAGTGAGTATGATGTGTGTAAGTGTGTATATTCGTGTGGGTGTGTGTATAAGTGTGGGCCTCAACACCTCCGTAAGCATATCAGTCTTGTGTGGGTGAGAAATGTGGGTAGGTTTTGATTTGTAGAGTTATATATTAGTACTATCTATATTGTTAAATTTATGGTTTAGCCCGGCTGGATAGTGTGTTTTTAGACGTTGTATCCACTTATTTTCATGGAACTCTAAAATCTTTCTAATTTTATCTGCTCTGAACTTTTATTCCTTCATATCTTAGAGTTGACAAGGGATACAGGTAAGTCTTGTGGGTCAAAATAGCTATTCAAATGAGGTAACTTTGGATTTTTGTTCCATGTAATATTAATATATATATATATATATATATATATATATATATATCACTTGATAAGACACCAGAAGTGTTGAAACAAAATGGCTATTTTTGTAGTGATTTTATAACATATTTATGTTATAATTTTCGAATAAATATATATATATATATATATATATATATACACACAAACATACAAGATAATGATATCTATTTTTATATATCAAGAACATTATTGGGGGAATTGTATGAAAATATACTTGTGAAACATTTTGTTCTTCAGGACTTCATCAGACTAAATTCGTTGTTATGTTATATGTTTGTTATGTTGGTAGCCCTTTACATATTGGAAGATCTGCCAGGAATGGAGAAATGTTTTAAGATTTAGAGAGCAAGCAACCTAATAAATTTCTATTCCAATCATAACAACAAAATAAAACCGAAGAGTACTAAAAATATGCAGTTTCGACTATTTCACAAAGAAGTGAAACACTATCGAACTTCTTCAGTAATCTAATTATTTCATATTCAATGCAAAACAAAAGCCCCATAAAATATTCCAAAACAAAAAAAATGGCTCCTCCTGAAAAAGCCAATGAATTAAAAAAATTATATCACCCTGCCTACTAATTCTATCACATCTACAATCAAAAAGAATCTATCTAAACTCAACATAAAAGTTGTTACTACTACAACCAAAACAATAAAAGACATAGTCAATATCAAACAAGACATTAAGCTAAAACCTGAAGGAGTTTACTTCATTGCTTGTAATAATTGTAACAAAAAATACATAGGAGAAACCTCAAGAAATCTAAATAAAAATTTATATGAACACAAAAGTGACATTTTACAAAATAATCATGTGTTGACTTCCTATCGTAATGAGACTGACTACAATTTTGACATACAAAATTCTACTCTGATAAAAGGAAAAAATAATTCACTATGACATAAATGTCTAGAGAGTATCTTAATCACAAGGTCATCTACAGTAAATTTGAGCCCTGGTTCTTACAACATTTCACCATTCCTGGCAGATCTTCTAATATCTGTGTAGAATAGCTATTTAGAAAAGTTACAAAAAGAAAAAACTCTAAATGAATTTGGCTAGATAAAAAAATTCTAAAATTTCCAGCACCCCTCTGTAATGCACATGTTTAGTCATACCAGCATAACAAATTTAGTCTGATGATGTCATGAAGGATAAAACGTGTCACAAGCAAACTTTTTCCACTTTGTAATATATATATATATATATATATATATATATATATATATATATATATATATATATATATATATTAAAAAGAGAGAAGCTGCAAACGTTTTTGATTATAATGTGGATTTTTAAATAAATATATATTATACTTTATTTACCATATTTTTGCTACTCATGTTTGCAACCTTGTTGACTCCAAAAATGGGATTTATGCACTCAAGTGCACAAAATGCAACAAGTCCTATATATGTATCAGCCAAGCACTGAACAACAGAGTGTCCCTTCACAAAAGCAAAATCAAATTACCAGACAACAGAAAACTCTTTGTATCACAACATATCTACGAATGTAATCAAGGTAAATTTATCATTATGCCAATATATCAAACAGATAATTATTCTTAGCTACAAATACAAGAAAAAAACTTCATAGACAAATTTAAATGATCACTAAACAGATCATAACCCCACACACATAAACACGCAGCATAATGGCTGAATACACTAGTCAGACCACAGACACACTCACACACATACACACACAAATATCTATGGAGAACAAATATATATACACATACTGGCAAAAACAAACAAAATAGACTAACCATAAGCACAAACACAAACCCTACACAACATAGGAGGTGTGTGTCTATATATATATATATATATATATATATATATATATACAAATTCCTTATAATAAAACATTATATATGTATGGAGAGGGAATATGTATACACATACCAGCAAAAACACACACAGATACACACAATACCCAAAAATAGAGAGAGGTTTAAGAAAATACATAGTTCATAAAAAGATAAGAACAAAGACCTCCTTCCTTCGCCCTTCCTCTGACCAATCCTAATTGTTTTATTACCCCTTAAGCAGAAGAACATTTTCGGCACAAGTCCAAGAAAAATTTGGATTACTACTACACACAAAAGACAATGGTTAAACATTGGAAAACATAAGGAAAATTAATTCCTTTTTATAATATGTCGAAATAATCACCTGATGAGAATCACATGACTGGAAGGGCGTGTAGCAAAAATATGGAAAAATAAAGTATAATATATATTTAAAAAAATTCACATAACCAAAAGCGTTTGTGGTGTCTGTCTTTAAAATATGCACTTTTCTCCCATTGGAACAACTATAACCTCTCTCTTATATATATATATATATATATATATATATATATATATATATATATGATTCAATTCTAAAATCAAAATTTTGACAAAAATTAGTATTTGTCAAGAAATGGTTAAATTAATGAAAACGTGGTCAATACAATTTCAAAAATGAAAACATAGAGCAATATAAGAAATCAAACTTTTAGAAAACCAACCTTCTTGTTATCGATGTTCCTACCAATTTGGTATCACCAGGCAGTCAAGTTCTTCTATACCAAGACACTCTTGTACACATAAGCATTTTACATTCCTCCTCCTCTCTAAATATTTCCTCTTCCCTTTTATAAGAAGCATGTTTATGCATATAAGAGTATCTTGGTATAGAAGATTAACTTTACTGTCGGACAATATACCAAATTGGTAGAAACAGTGGTAACCGGAAGGTTGGTCCTCTAAAAATTTTATATGCTATATATATATATATATATATATATATATATATATATATATATATATATATATATATATATCCGATGCAATGAGAATGAAAGTAATATATAAATTCCAACGTTCACAGCATTAATTCAAAAGAGGGCTCGATACCGATAGTAGAGCGATAATTATTTCTTTATTGTAATTTTATCATATAGACAAAATCATTTTACTCACTACAAAGATGCAACTTGGTTTCAGTGCATTTCAACTGCACTTTGACAGGTCAGAATCGAAAATGGTTATGAACAATATTTTCAATTCTCACTCGTCGAAGTGCAGTTGAAATGCACAGAAACGAAGTTGCATCTTTGTAGTGAGTAAAATGGTTTTGTCTATATGAAAAAATTACAATAAAGGAATATACATATATATATACTTGGTTTAAAATATATACTTAAAAAAACTATGACACCTTCTTTGATGAATTTGATCTTAATACCAAGAAATTGATTAGATAACTGGAGAGGATCAGTAGAAGTAGACACAATATGTCTATATGTAATCATCACTTCTATCCCAACAGTTTCTTTTCTCGCACTTCCTGGCAGGTGAACTCCCTTTCATTTACTTGCTTCCCTAAATCTACAATCTGCAAAAATTTAAATGCAACATCAATCACCATCTTCTGTTACCTTGAATCCCATTTGTCTTTTATCATTATGTCAATCCCAGCTATACCCAGTTTTTTCTCTGACCTGCACTCTCCGTAACCCCCTGAATACTAGTGGCATTCTCGCCTTACTTGGGTGAATTGATTAAAAAATAATTCAATGAAACATGTTTGAATGAAGATATGCTGCCTAAATATGCACACACACACACACATATATATATACATATAAAAGGGAACATAGAAGTCAACACTTAGTCTGTTTCATGCTATATGTAATCGTGAATGTTTGCCTGACAATTGTGCCTAGCATGAAACAGCCTATTGCCTCTGCGTGTTGACTTCAATGTTCACTTTTATATTTATATTTACATACTCTCTATCTCTGATATTGAGCACTTTATCCCATAAATAGAGCACACCTTAAAACTATATTTCTTCATATAAATATATATATATATATATGTGTGTGCGTGTGTTGCCTAAATATACATATATATGTGTGTGTGTGTGTGTGTTTGTGTCTAATTACACACCACATACACATGTCCTGTCAGCAGGACTTAGAATATGGCAACTACATCCTCTGCAGTAGGGTAAGACCCCACCCCATGAGAGAGGAACATTTTTATTTTTCAGGTAGATACATGCAGACTCACATGTAAGCTAGAGTTATGCCTACCTTTTTGATTTGCATGTAAATTGGGTCAGAATCTTGCTTTTTGTCTGTCGTATAAAGTAGACATATATCTGAATATCTATTAAGTCCTTATGATTTTTGTTGTACAAGATATTTTCAACAGTAAATAACTAAGAAAGGTTAAATTAACCAAATAACACATACACAAATGTGTGTGTCTGTGTGTATTTGTGTGTGTGTGTGTAGCATAAAGAAACTGTATAACTTCTGACCTGATTAAAATTTGTTATTTTCACACAATCATATTCAGTCTGAGTTGCCTGAACTTTCTTACACTCCTTTTCCTTTCACTTCTGTTTCTGCATTTCTCTCTCTCTCTCTCTCTTCTTTTTTTTTGTCTCCTAATGAGCTTTTTTCATCCACACCCAAAATACCAATCAGTCATTATAAGGAGAATAAGGACTATCAGCTGCAGATTTTGGAAATTAGGCTGGGAAAGGAAGTATACCATGTCAGATTTTATTATGCAAGCCAACGTTTTTCACAATGAAATTGATATTCAACAATTGACCACAGCAAAATTTCCAGAACATATTCCGTGTATTTAGGCAGCAAATATTCTTTAACACAAATATTATTAAGAACAGCATACATTTTGTGTTGATTTCTGATTAAATTCCCTCCTTGTTGGAGAAGGATTATTCATAATTTGGAAAAGTCAATTATTAAAATTCATTGACACAAAATGTCTGTTTTGTATATTTACCTTAAATATATATACTTTCTTTTTTAATTATATATATATATATATATATATATATATATATATATATATATATATTAGGTTGGTGCAAAAATAATTGCACACATAGTAACATATGTGAGAATGTATGTTCATCTACCACAACCAGTGTTTATGTAAATACATTCCCAAATCAAACAACAAATGTAAATAATGTCTACTAGACATACAAACATACAGACTTATGAATATACATTGTAATTACAAAAGTATACAGGTGTAGGCTGTAAGAAAGCTTTATTCAACGGAGAATACAAGGTTTGTGTATAGTGTCCTCTTATAGACCCAATAAACAGAAATAGGTCTCTCAAAGGGAAGAGTAAGTAACAAAACAAGGGTTGACCAATCTTGATTATTCATAACATATATTATCACCTGAATACTAACATAGAAAAACTAGAATTATGATACACAAAATTATAAAGCAATATTTACATTTTTCATGCTTCAATATAATCTTCAAACATGTGTGACACATGTCCTGAAGATTGTGTTGAAGCATGAAACAGATTGTCACCGGTTGGTGTTGACTTCAGTGTCCCCTCTTATATATATATACAGTAGCGAGCATAAAGATCAGAACGATGTTAAGAAAAAGTCTAAATGTGAAATAACTTTTTATTTTAAAGCTTCAATGAACATTTTATCAAGGAAAAATAAGGATATAAAGGTAAATTATATAATTCCAAAATATAAAGCTCAATAAACTTATTTTGATAAAGTTATAAGAATAATGATATAACATTCGAAAAAAAATAGATGATCAAAAACATCAGAACGATTAATAAAATCATACTATTATAATGGATACATCATATCCAAATGAAAATAACATTTGTAATTCATTAGTACTTGATGTGTAGAATTTTACTTGTAATAACAGCTTGTCATCTTTTGCTACATGAGCAAATATTTTCTCCCATTCTCCTTTCAAATTAGTTCATAGTTCTTTGACGTTTGCTGAATTCTTTTTCTTAGCTCTTTCATTTAGTAACTTCCAAACATTCTCAATAGGATTCATGTCTGGGCTTTGAGCAGGCCACTCCATAACAGTAACATCTTCCTCAGAAAGAAATGTCTTAACAGACTTCTCTGTTTGACATGGTGCGTTATCTTGCATAAATACAGCGGGTTGATTAATTGCAGTTTTCAAATTAGGTATAAAGTTTCTTCAATATCTCTTTTTATACAGTTGCGTTAACTTTACTCTGTAGCCTAACAAGAGATCCTGTACCAGCAACTGAAATCATGCCAAACAACATCACACTTTCTCCTTCAAATTTAACACTGCTTTAATGCACTAAGGTGAATATCGTTCCTTAGGACTGTATCAAACAAACCTTCTCCTGTCACAACCGAACAGGTTAAACTTTGATTCATCGCTGAAATGAACACAATCCCACTGTCCTTCAGTTCATATGACGTGTTCAGTGGCAAATTTTAATCAGCTCATTTGGTTCTTTTTAGAAATGTAAGGCTTTGTAGAGGCTACTCAACTGTTTAAATTTATTTCATTAAGTCTTTAGGAAATAGTGTGCCTTGATATTTTAATGCCAAGGTTAGCATTAGCTCTTTTAGAGATAAAGTTGCTGTCACAAATCAATCCTTTTTTGATTCATTACCAATCCATCTGTCTTCCCTTGCAGTAGTTTTCCTAGGCCTGCCAGGTGGTTTCTTGGCTTCACGTGACCCAGTTTCCTCAAATTTTCTTAAAATACTACGAATAACACTTTTAGATTTTCCCACACTCTTTGAAATATCCCGAATCGAGAGTTTATCTTCATTACGTAACTTGACTATCAGTTTTCTAAGTTCCAATGACGTCATAGATTTTTTTGCCATTTTTACAATACCAGAGCCAATAAAGAGATGGTGTAATTTAGTAAAATACCCTTTTATATTCTTACCCTAAAAAACTTTCAATAATGCAAAATAATTATTAAATTTTATGGATTTATTTAATCGTACTGATGTTTTTGATCATCTATTTTTTCGAATGTTATATAATTATTCTTATAACTTTATCAAAATAAGTTTATTGAGCTTTATATTTTGGAATTATATAATTTACCTTTATATCCTTATTTTTCCTTTTATAAAATGTTCTTTGACACTTTAAAAGAAAATGTTATTTCACTTTTAGACATTTCTTAACATTGTTCTGATCTTTATGCTCGCTACTGTATATATATATATATATATATATATATATATATATATATATATATATATATATATATATACATAATGCAAGTAAAAGGTTTGTCACTTAGCTGATTGATGTTACCTTCAGCATCCTGACTCCAGAGAAACTATAATATCAATTTTATTTTTGAAATATTTACTTGCATTATAAAATTTGACAGTGTTTAGTTTCAGTAAAGTATTGCTGACCACTTGTATCTGAGGCTATATATCTGCAAGGGTGGCTATCTAATCTCTATTGCCAATGCCTTTTTTTGCATATTTGCATTTGTCCAACACTTACTGTGTCAACTTGTAATTTATACTGAGTGGGCCTTAATTACAGTTTCTCATCTATGTATATTGTTAACAATATTTAGCTTTTAAATAACTGAATTAAAATTATTTTGAACAGACTTTACTGAACATAGAACAGATAAGAACATAAGCTGATGAAAAAGTGTGTTAAGCCATAAATACAGTTAGCACAAGCGCAGAATTCCTGGATCTCACAAACCCGAGTCTATATGTTCCGATTAAAAATATTTGAAATTGGATAAAATGCTTTGTTTAAATTAATTTAAATTTCTGTAAATTTTGCTGCAAGTTAATGGTAAAAGTAATATTAACTGTTTTCTTATAAGGAAATATTTGGCACTCATTAATCAAACAGCTTGTACTACTGTTAATTTAAATTTGTAAAATCTTTCTCTTAAAACAATTTTTCAAATAAGTAGGTTTAAGTCCAGTAGCTGTTATCTCTCTTTCCAGTAATATTTGGTGATTTCCTTTCTAACCTATTTTTGGAAGTAGTGTGGAATGTCAACATCTTGATTATGTCATTCTTTTCCGTTCGAGTTACATGTGATATCTATTTTAGCTGTTACTGTTCAAAGTTCTCAAGTGATGGGATATGGAATGTTCAATATTCATGTTTCCATAGAATAAATCTAATTTTCATATAATTTATTTTATCTCTGGCATTAAGATGTATGATCCTCAATTGTCATGATAGCTGCGCCATTTTGGGCTCAAATAAAAATGCACTTTAATCACAATAAAAAGTGGTGGAAAAAAATGGGAATTTTCTTTTCAATTTGAAATGACTGATTTAATTTTTGACTGAGTATCAAATTTTAGCCTTGACATTGGATAAAAGTGCAATGACACTTTTGCAAAGCCTTTAGAAAAAATAAAAAAATTTCAAGTTGATAAATTTTTAATAGCAAACTATTCACATGAGATGTATGGTAGATATTACAAAAATATTTAAAAAAAAAAAAAGAATTCTTGCCTATCTGTCATTTTCAGATCAAACTTGAGTGGTTTTGGTGACAGCTGCATTTTGTCAAGTAAACAACTTATTGATAACTAAAAAAAGAAAGAAAATATGCATTATAATTTGATTGAAAATAAAAGTAACAGCTGTATATGAATTTTTTTTTTCATTTGAAGGTGGGGAATTGATAATTTTTTTAGACATATCAATATTTTCCCTCTTTGCACCTTGTATCGTGTTCTTATTAGCTTTACTATTAATATATTATAATATATTCTTCAATAATCATTGTATATTGGAATATACATGCACAGATATACACATATAAATGTATTCATTTTTATTAATATGTTTTGCTTAACAATTACCATAAAACTTTAATATTGTTAATTAAACACTGAAAAATGCTGTCTTAATCAAATATTGAGTTTATTAAACACAACCAGATGTCTATGAATTAAAATTTGTTTCAAATATAAATTGTATGACTTCAAACCAGCATAGTTTTCAGCCCAACATGTGAGCTATATATTATAAGAAGACAGGATTCATGATTGTCTGTAAGAGAGACAGTCGAAGTATCTAGGTATTATAGTAACAGAGATCAGAAAGAGTGACACAGAAATCTGAAGATGAATAGAAATAGTGAAAGATGATTTCCAGAAAATAAGCAAAGTATTAAGAAATAGAAAAATATCCTTTGTGCACAGTGAATAAAATAGAAAACCACCAAAAGACAGAATTTTATGCATATATATATCAAATATACACTCATCAAAAGCTGATAGCATTCAGGCCTAAAAGCCACACCTTTTGCTCACAGAAAGGCAGGGGGCTGGACGGTTTTTATATATATAATGATGGCCCTAGTTATAACTTGAATTTCACACTCATGTGATCTTTTGATGTTCAAGTCAACTGAAGATTGCAGAAGTGAAACTCGGGTTACAACAAGGGCCATCCTTTTACACGAATTAACGTTGTCAAGCATTTTTTGCTTTCTCTAATAATCTAGACATGGAGCACTGTACTTTACTGAGTAGCTAGGTGTTTGCTTTTAGATCTTTTTGTTTTTTTTTCTTTTTGCTGTCCTTGTTTGAGAATTTATCTTGTTTAAGGGTATTTATGTTTTTGGCAAGTTGTCTTTTGTTGCCACCAACAGTTTTGATCCTTCTTTTATATATATATATATATATATATATATATATATTGGAAATCCAAGTGAGCCTTCCTCAATACCAAGAATATGTCTTGTTTATGGAACAAGACACACTAATGATTATTTAACATGTGCTTGGCTATCCCCATTACAGGTTTATGAACTCGCTTATGTAAATTATCAAAATTTCCAAATATTGATTAATTATTATTTCCACACTCTGATCTATTCCATCTATATAGTCAGCATGACATCGACATTTAAAATTATAAATTACAAAGTTAATATACTAAGTAGACAGAACATTTTTATAATGATCTTAACATTGGCTGTACAGTAAAGACAATACATGGATTAGCAGACAAATAATTTTTTCCTACAAGCAGAAATTTGCTTTACAAACATCATACTAATGTGACCAATTCATGATATTTGCAAATTGACAGGATAGCTGGGGACTGTTTTTTTTTTGCTTTTTTCAGTTCTCAATAAAGCTCTGACGATAGAGAAATGAAAACAGATAATGCATTTGTTTTTTTGATTTTGTTCTCGTTTTTGTTTTTCAATTTACTTTTTTAAAGCAACAATAATATATTTTGTTACCCTTTTCTATTATTTGCTTTTAAAATCTCCATTTTTATTGCTATTATTAAATTTTCTAAGCCTAGAAAATACTTAACTACTAATGACCATCAGCATAGCTTATGGTCATATCACACTGAAACATTGGTTCCCATATGATCACCAAAGTTATGCAATGTCAAAAATATTTTTCTTCTCTGTGCTATGTCCCTTCAGGACATTAGTGGTCATGACTCTCCACAATTTCCTGACCGTTGCAGCTGCTAATAAATTTTTTCTTTTTTTTTTATCTCTCCTATACCTTTCTCTGCCATCCATTTAATCAAGCTTGTTCGGAGTTTATGTGTTGTTCCTATGTCTCTTTAGCCTTCAATCTATCATGTGAGTATCAAATTTTTCAAGCCTTCTTTCCTCATTATGTGCTTCAGAAATTTCAACTCTCTCTTTTTGATGTTGAGTATAAGTGTCGTTTTTGTTAACATTTTCTGTGGAACTTCTTTGTTGCTCAAGTGTTCACTCTATGGTATTCACAGCATCCTTCTGTAAAATCATCTTTCTGTTGCTTCAAGTCACTTCTTCATTCATGAAGGGATTGTTCAGCATTCGTATACGATGACTGGTATTATGTAACAATTTTGTACACTTTTCCTTGTTTCTAATGATTTTTTTGTTTCTTAATACTTTATTTAGCTTTTGGAAAGCATCTTTCCCTATCCCAATGCACCTTTGGACTTCAGTGTTCCTTTTTTGTCCTCTCTTAAAACACTTCCAAGATATGTAAATTTTTGTACTTTTGATATCTTCAATTTGTGATTTGCATCTTAGCCTGTTCCTTTTGCTGCAATCATGAATTCTATTTTTTGCAATTAATGCTTCGTCCCTTTTTACTTGCTTTCCTTCACTGTAGGAATTCTTGTAGTTTCTTTTTGGTATCTGCTATCAACATTGTGTCATTTGCATATTTTATGTTGGTAAGACTGTGGCCACCAATAATGAACCATGGTAGAAATTCTAATTCTCACAGAATCACCTCACTGTACAGGGTGAATAAGTTTGGTGAGAAGACCCATACTGGATTAGTCATAATTCACAAATTATTATAAAAGCATTACATATATTTACATGTTATATTCTATAAGTATTCAGAATTTTTCATGCAGTTTTACATAGAGAGCTTGAGACTTCATGCTAATGAAAAGCAATAGTTAATATATTTATGTAAGAATATATTTTTATCTAGACCCAGCCAGCTGATTCAATAATTCATATAGTATTTCAGTTCATTCAATATTTCTTTCTTTTATCAACATGTTCTCTCTGACCAAGCAATTCAATCTGTATTGTCTATACATTGCTTTTTCAATCAATGCCAGTTTCGATTTTGGGGCAGCAAGGTAGAAGAGGAAAATTTCTAAACATAGGCAAAGCTCAATTCCTGGCTGCTACTAATTCAGTTGTGGTCAGCATTATAAACTCATTTTAACCAATGGCTTACTAGAGTTCTAATTTACTTACTTCCTGTTACATGGCCATGAAAATGTGTACATGACAGGAAATGAAAGCTGAAACTGTTTTGTTGCTGAAATGGCTACAAAGCGCTTTTTTTTGCTGATGTTATGAACCTATTTGTATATTTGTTTGTATCCATCTTGAGGGTCAGTGTTGTATTTGTTAAGTCTATAAATATGATGAAATATAAAAGGGTTCTTTCAATTTCTCCCTTTTCTCTAATTCTTATTTTTTTCCTGTTATTAAACCCACTGCACGTTCTTATTTATATAAAAGGTTTCTTTCCCTATCTCTTCCTATTGTCAGTTTTGTTTCTTTTTCTCTTCATTTTTGCTCTCTCTTTCTACCCTCTCTCAAGAAATAGTGTGAACTCTTCTTTTCTCTATACACCTACCCACAATCTCCTTTATCTCTCAATTCTGATTCCATTTGCTTTTTATCTCTCTCATCTTTCTCTTTTTAACCATCAACAAATGATCTGGCTTTTTTTCTTTTTTATACAGAACCTAAAACCAACAATCAATAAAATATAATAGAGAGGTGTGGCAAAATCTATGGAATTCCTTCCCAAACAATAAACTGTACAAAATTAAACCTAATATAGAAGAATAGCATCAGAAACACCAAACAAGAAGAGACAACATGATTATGTCCAAGTTCTTATATTGAACATACTACCATAACCTATTCTTATTTCCTAAAAATAGAAGATCAGCCAGTATATGTGGCATGTCAAGAGGCATTCACCATAAAACATATACTGACAAACTGCAGCCATTTTAATTTAATCTGCTTAAAATACCACCAAGCAAGAAACTTAAAATATATTTTTCAAAATACTAATTCAATTTACATATTCCAGTTTCTAAGAAAAGTTAAACTGATCTAAAAATATAATTTAAAAAAATATAACCCTAACTATCAACAGTCTATTTGATGTAATGAAATAACCTGGCACCCCTTATGAGTGAGGTAGTGACTACCTATAAGTGTCTGTAAGGCAACTGATGATGTGAAACTTGCTGGAATCTGTTGAGTATGACTTACTCAAGAACTATTCGACCTTCCAAACAGCAGCACTTGCTACTGGTTTTACAATAACCTTTATTTAGTTATCCAGCATGTTGTTCCAATGATATTTCTATTAGCATGGAATAAAACATTATTTAAGGGAATAAACATTTTTTGACTGTTTAAATACAATGCTTTATTTAAGAAAAAACATTAAATTCTGGCATTAAATGACCCAATGGATTGATATGCAATAGAACAAACTTCTTTTTTTTTTGTCTCTCTCTCTCTCTCTCTCTTTTCATTCTTCTTATTGATATGAAAATTTACTTTTTCTAATTCAGATCAGTTAATACACTTTTTCTTCTTCTATGTGCTGTGCCCCTTCAGGACATTGGCGATCATGACTCTCCACTATTTCCTGTCCTTTGTAGCTCTTAATAACTTGTGTCTTTTTGCAATCTCTCACAAACCCTGCTCTGCCATCCATTTGCTCAAGCTTGCCAGGTAGGTGGTGTGTTTTTTTCTTCTGGCCCTCTTAACTTCAATATGTCCTCTGACTATCAAATTTTCCAAGGCTTCTTTCCTCATTATGTGCACCAGAAATTTCAGCTATCTCTTCCTGATGTTAACTATAAGTGTTCTTTTTGTTGCCATTGCCTCTAGAACTTCATTATTGCTCACATGCTTAGTGTATGGTATTCTCAGCATCCTTCTGTAGAAGCACATTTCCGTAAAAAGATGCATTCAGATTGTCTGAACAACTCCAGCTTCAATCATCACCTTTTTGTATTAGGTTGGTGCAAAAATAATGTCGGTTTTGACGTTAAAAAAATACGTCAAAAACCGACATTATTTTTGCACCAACCTAATATGTGCCTTAAGAACATACGTGATCATGGCTCTCTACATCTTTCTATCTAATGTAACTCTAACAAATGTTTATCCCCTTACAATCTCTCCCTATTCTACAATCCATTTATATAAATTCTTTAGGTAGGTTTCTTCTATCCCTCTTGTCTTCAATATGCCCTGTGGGTTTCAAATTCTCCAAACATTCTATCCCAGAAATTTCAACTCTCTTTCTGTTTTTTGCTCCTTTTTCCCAGAGAGCAACTTTGTTGTTTATATCTTCCTTCCATGGTTTTCTCAGTACCCTTCTGTATAATTGAGATGTTGAGTGTTTCCGCGTGAGTGTATTGAAATAAGGAAAAATACATACGTAGGGAAAAATACTGGTATATTCGAAGAGGTATTTACAACAGAGAGATTAGTAGTCAAACGAATGCAGGTTAGTCAGTAACAACCAGAAAGAGTATAAAGTCCAACTGTATCTTCTGGTAGAGAGACGGAAGTGTGATGGTCACCTGATCTCTCCAGAACTCTATAGAACTGTCTTATTAGTAGTAGAGAGATCAGTCCATTCTGATGAGAAAGGTGGGTGCACCCCAACAATAATGATATCTCTGTTACCTCAAGTCTCCTCTTCATCTGTGAGGAAATTTCCCAGCAATCACTGCCATATAGGAGATTAGATATTACACATGACTCTTTTCTTTGTAATTGTCACTGTAATATATATTTTACATTAGTTAAAAGCCTCTGATGAAAACAATCATTGCATTGGATGATGATAGCTCTCTACAGCTTCCTATTTTTTGTAGCTTTAAGCAATGTTTGTCCCATTACTCTACCTCCAAGAATCTGTTTTACCATTCATTTGTATAAATTCTTTAGGTGGGTTACTCCCAAATTCTCCAAGCTCACTTTCTTCATTATGAATCCCCCTCTTTCTAATTCTAAGTATGAATTTCTTTCCTTGCTTCTTTTCCTCTGTGAACAACTTCATTGCTCACATGTTTCCTGCATGCTATCCTCAGCATCCTTCTGTAGAATTTCATCTCTATTGTCTCAAGCATTCACTTCATCTGTGAGGAAATTGTTCAACGTTCAATGTCATACTGGAGGATTACCTTTTAATTGTTACTGTAATGTATATTTCGCATAGCAAAAATTGTCTGATAAAAGCAGTCATTGCATTTGGGAGATACTAGATATATTTATACTAGATATTTTTATTTATTTATTTTTTAATCATTTCACACCAAGAGCATAATAGATTGCGGCTTGAATTTAGGAATCAGAAAGCCAAGTTTCAATTTGAATTCATTACATTCACTTAGGTGCTAATACCCTTGAGAAAAGTATGAATCCAAATCTTCTCCCCCATCTATGGGTAAATAGTAGGACAGATTGGGTGTTATAGCCTTTTATGCCAACCGATCTAGAAGAAAGAAAACTCTGAATTCAAAACTGAATGTAGCCCTGGCAAAGCACATAATATACAGCAAAGGAAATGATCATTCACAATAACTCAATGATCCCAACTATGGTCAACTCCTTTAAGGCAATAATGCCATTACAATACAAAGGGTCGCTGGGAATGAAAGAGAATGAGAACAATTTAATTAGGAAAGGACAAAGGAACAGGTTTCAGGAAAACAGAAGATGGAGTTTAACATTAGATTTAAATTTTTGAAGATTGTAGGTGGCAGGGAAGCAAGGAATCAGAAGAGAGTTCCACAGATGAGACATGTCAGAAAAGAAACTATTAGAATAGAACTTACATTTGCATCTATCTATTATAGTTCAACACTAAAATGGTGAGACCTAGATGCCAATCTTGTGTCCTGCTTAAATTCATGTAGTCGAGGCCTAATACAATGAGAACACCGGGGGTTACTGGGTGCGAAAGAGAATGAGAAGACTTTAGTGAGTAGAAGTAAGGAAAAGCACAATGAAGGAACAGGATCAGGAAAACAGAAGATGGTGATTGATGTTGCATTTAAATTTTTGAAGATTCTAGGTTGCAGAGACTTAGTTGCCAATCTAGTAGCATGTTTAGATTTATGTAGCTGAGGCACCAGGGAAAAAAATCATTAGAACATTTACTATAAAAATATTTGTAAAAAGACAGAGGAAAGCCTTGTCACATCTATGAGAAAGTGACTGAAGTCTAGATGTCAGCTCAGGATCGATTACATAACAGAACCTTCTCTGAATTTTGTCAAGAATCTCAAGATATACATCAGGATCATCAGACTAATATTCAAAGCATGGACAATTGGTAGATTTATAAATATGCAAGATGGATTCTTATGAGAAAAATTTTCCAGCATGACACAAGTGTGCCAACTTTCCTAGCAATAGACATAGCAATTGATTCAATTGTTATTGGAAAACATGAAGGTGAATAGTATAGCTCCCCTGAAATCTAGTTCTCTGTGGTGATTAAATGAAACCATTTAGGTGGCATTCAAATTTAGAAGCCATTTCTTGCCCCAGTTAACCATCTGGAAGGAGAATCAGAAAAGAAATAATAAAAAAGAATCCTTATAAGCTTATGCAAACATAAAACAATGATAAAGCAACAATAAACTTTTGAAATATTATATAAGATCTTTTAATAAAATAGATTTATTGAATAATTCATATATGAAAGTTTTAGCAGATTATTACAGTAACCAAAATTTATTTTATCATTTCCACATTAGATAATTTACAAAATATATTTTTTTCCATAATGTTCAAACAAAACTTTGACATTACCTATTATCAGATGAAATATTTTTTTTTAATTTTATAAAGACTTTTTCAAATAAAAAAAAATAGCTGCTATGTGGAAATATATAAAAAATGAACAGCAATCTATTCTTATCAGCTATATCATCAAAAAATACAACACTTGACAAAAAACAATATTCATATATTTATTTATTTATAATATATATATATATATATATATATATATATATATATATATATACCCACCTCCTTCTGTCACATAAACCCAGTGTCGTAGGAGTGCTGCATGGTGGCTTGCTCAGCAAGAAGCATCCACTTGATCTGGTCATTGGCTAGTGCTTAGGTTTGGGCAAAACTTTCACTGGTCCATTTGACAAGGCTGTCTGACCTTCCCTTTCATCTCTTTCTTTGGTTTCCCTTTCTCATTCTCACTTGCATTGTTCCTTGTAGGATGGTCTTGAAGAGGCCTTGTGATCAGGTTACATAGCTGCACCACTTCAGCTGCCTCTTCTCTGCGTTGCGTAGCACATATATATAGCCATTTATTGAATGACTCACTCTTCTGCACAGCTCTTCATTTGTGACACCATCAGTGTTGGAAATACCAAGCAGATATCTGAAAGATGTAAACCCTGCAGTATAAATCTGTCTTTGGAGTCTAGTGTTAGAGTATATATATATATATATATATATATATATATATATAAATAAATATAGTCTTAAGGTGTGCTATATTTATGGAATAAAGTGCTCAATATCAGGGATAGAGCGTGTGTAAATATAAAAGTGAACATAGAAGTCAACACTTAGAGGCGACAGTCTGTTTCATGCTATATGCAATCGTCAAGCCGACGATTGCATATAGCATGAAACAGACTGTCGCCTCTAAGTGTTGACTTCTATGTTCACTTTTATATATATATATATATATATATATATGCATGTGTGTTTGTGTGTGTGTGAGGCAAATCATTTTCGTAAACAGGGTTTTATTATTGAATTTGTATCTTGCTGATCTTTAAAATGTAAATCAAAATTTGAAGGCAACAAGACAAAAAATTGAAAGAATTTATAATATTTATTCAATTAATCTATTTTTTGTTTGGGAAGAAACAGGATGTCTTGTCTAAGAAAAAGCAAACTGTCTTGTCTGGGAAAATGCAAAATGTCTTGCCTGGGAAAATGCAAATTTTCTTGTCTGCGAAAAAGCAAACTGTCTTGTCTGCGAAAAAGCAAACTGTCTTGTATGTGAAAAAGCAAACTGTCTTCTCTAGGATGAAGCAAAATGTTTTGTCTGGTAATAAGCAAATTGTCTTGTCTGTGGAGAAGCAAACTGTCTTGTCTGGAATGAAGCAAACTGTCTTGTCTGGTTAAAAGCAAATTGTCTTGTCTGGGGAGAAGCAGACTGTCTTATCTGGAAAAAAGCAAACTGTCTTGTCTGAGAAAAAGCAAACTGTCTTGTCTGGGAAGAAACATATTTTCTTGTCTGGGAAGATGCAAACTGTCTTGTTTGGGAAGAAGAAAACTGTCTTGTCAGTGAAGAAGCAAACTGTCCCTGTCTGGGAAGAAGCAAACTATCTTCTCTGGAAAGATGCAAATTGTCTTGTTTGGCAAAAAGGAAACTGTCTTGTCTTGGAAAAACAAATAAGGAAGTTTGCAAATATGATCAGTCATGCTTTAGAACTAATAAGTTAACAGCCAGTAAAAATAGAAACAAGATTTGATATATTTTCAGTTTCTTTCATGTGTATGTTTCTATCGTAGTTTTGCTGAAAGTGATAAAAAATTTATTTATACATTTTTTATATAGATATTAAATAATCAAGTCCTTGATTTCTCATTTATGTTCTTTTGCATGTCTGTCATATAAAAATAATATCCTGAGCAATAGCTGTATGAAGTTCCGCTGTCTTAGTCGACTGCTCATGTCCTAGATGTCATTACACATGAAATCAGTGAGGCATTTGATAATAAATTCATCAAGAAAGCAATCTCCTTATATATCTCAGCCTTTGATAAGATGTGACCTAATGGGTTGCTACGAAAAAAAAAAGCTTCTGAAGCCCATGAGATCAATGCAAGTATCTCCCAAGGCTCTCTCTTTGGACCTTCCCCACTTTCTGCTTTATATTAATGATCTGCTTAGGAGCATTCTCAGATCATTAGTAAATATCTATGCAGATGATACGACAGTGTATGAGGCACATCCAAAAATCTAGATGACCAGAGCCTGGCAGCTGATCTCTCTTTAGACCACGGCTAAGAGCACAATGAGGGAAAAACTAGTTTTTAACTTTAATATCTTATAAATTTTCATCATCACCAAGCTGACCCTGACTTCTCACCAGTCATGATAAATGGTTGTACTCTCAAAGACGCTCCTTACTTTGGTTATTTGGACTCAAGTTCATCACGGTTCTTAAGTGAAACTCATATATATGATTAATTGCTAAAGATGCTGAAAAAATGGTCAGTTCCATGGTATCTCTCCAGAAAGTACCATGATCTATCTTTAATAGAGTTAGATCAAACCAAAAATGGATTATTGCTGCCATATCTGGGAAGGAGCTGCTCAATCTTTCCAACCTTGAAAAAGTTCAAATGCATCTGTCGGGCATAGTGGGTGATGAATTATTTTCTGCCCTGCAATCCCTTTCTCATAGATGAAATGGTGCAAAAGACTGGACCAGAGATGAAGTTGTAGAAAGAGTGGCTGTTTGATTGATGGATTTGTTTTTTTACAGCTTATCAACCCACTGGTGGTTATTTAAAGCCAGAGAATATTTTGGGATTATAAGAATAATTATCTCTTTGTCACTGATCAACAATTTTTGGGAGAAAACAATGATTTTTTTCAAGATACAATTCCTACTATTTAAACAATAGCTGGGGAGAGGGAGAAGAAATGGATTCATCGCTTCCCCAAAGATAGAAAGAGAGAGAAACCTAAATACCAGGTAGGCTAAGATAATTTTGAAGCAGCAAGGTGATTAAAGTTTTCTTGAAAAGAAAATATAAAGGAGAAAGATGAAGAGAAAATGGGAGAGATAAAAGTAGAGCAGAAGCAACAAAAGGTTTTTTTTTTTTAAATCAGATTAGATGAGAATGAAAATGTGTTTGGAAGAGAATGCAGAAAAAGGTGCTCAGAATAGAATGAGGAAGGAGGTCTATGGAAGAGAATGAAGAAAGAACTGTATGGATGTTAATGCAGAAAGAAGTGCATGGAAGAGAAAGCAGAAAGAAGTGTACGGGAAAGAATGCAGAAAGAAGTGTATGGGAGAGAAAAAGTGTATAGAAATGGATGCAGAAAGAAATTTATGGAAGATAATGCAGAAAGAAGTGTCGGGGAGGGAATACTAAAAAGTGTATGGAAGAGAAAGCAGAAAGAAGTGTATGGGAAAAAATGCTGACAAAAGTGTCTGGGAGAGAAAACAGTAAGAAGTGTATGGGAGAGTGAGCAGAAAGAAGTGTATAGAAATGGATGCAAAAAGAAATGTAATGAAGATAATGCAGAAAGAAGTGTCTGGGAGAGAAAACAGTAAGAAGTGTATGGGAGAGTGAGCAGAAAGAAGTGTATAGAAATGGATGCAAAAAGAAATGTAATGAAGATAATGCAGAAAGAAGTGTCTGGGAGAGAAAACAGTAAGAAGTGTATGGGAGAGTGAGCAGAAAGAAGTGTATAGAAATGGATGCAAAAAGAAATGTAATGAAGATAATGCAGAAAGAAGTGTCTGGGAGAGAAAACAGTAAGAAGTGTATGGGAGAGTGAGCAGAAAGAAGTGTATAGAAATGGATGCAAAAAGAAATGTAATGAAGATAATGCAGAAAGAAGTGTCTGGGAGAGAAAACAGTAAGAAGTGTATGGGAGAGAAAGCAGAATAGTGTTTAGAAGAGAAAGCAGAAAGAAATGTATAGAAATGAATATGGAAAGAAATGTATGGAAGATAATGCAGAAAGAAGTATACAGGAAAAAAAGCATAAAGAAGTGTATGGAAGAGAAAGCAGAATATTGTATGGGAGAGAAAGCAAAAGGAAATGTATCAGAGAGAAAGCAGAAAGAAGTGTATGGAAGACAAAAAAGAAATAAGTGAATGGAGAGAAAACAGAAAGATGCCTATGGAAAATAATGCAGAACGAAGTGCATGGGAGAGAAAGCAGAAATAAGTGTATGGAGAGAAAGCAGAAAGAAGCTTATGGAAAATAATGCAGAAAGAAATGCCTGAGAAGGAATGCAGAAAAAGTGTATGAAAGAGAATTAAGAAAAAACTACCTACAAGAGAATTAAGAAAGAAGTGCTTTAAAGAATGAAGAAATGTTTAAAAAGAATGAAGAAACAAAATTTTTTAGAAAAGAATGAAAAAAAAAGGTCTTTGTAGAGAAAGAGAGAAAATGAAAAATGTTCATATTCACATTTGATTTAATTATAGATATGAGGTCAAGTTTCTTAACAAAATTAAATGTCTTGATGAATTTCAAAATAGAAATATCTGCATTTGTGTTCGATGGCTTCAAATAAAAAGAATAGTGGAGAAGCTATTTTGGAGTTCTTAACTGAAATCCTTAGCTTTTGTTTTTGCTGGAGTTTCTAATTCAGTACTGATCATCAAGAATATCTATCGAAAAATAACTTGAAAATAAATGTGTATGTTCAAGATATGCAGAGGAAATGATCCAGCTATTTAGTGTTAAGAATAAACCTACCTAAGGTAGTGGCACATTAATCATTTTCACAATGTCCTTAGCAATTTCATATGCTTATCTCAACATTCCTATTACTTTTCAAAACAGTCTGCAACTCCTCCTTTTGAAATCGAGCTGTCTCCTTACGTTCTCTTTTCTCTACAGTATGAAATCTCTTATATTTTAACAGAAATTTGAATATTGGGAATAAGCTGAAGTCTTTTTCTTCTTTTATATGCCATGTTCTGAAAGCTATAGGCTATCTTTACAAGAGTTAGATCGGACCAGGAGTACTGCTGCCATAACTAGACTGGAACTGTCTAGTTATCACTTTTCAGTTTTGATAGAGTTAAAAAACATCTACACAACTTTGTGGGTGATGAACTATTTTCCACCTTACAACCTCTTTGTAACAGAAGTAACATCATAATACACTTGCTCCTCTATTGCTATTTCCATGGCAAATGTTCTGACAATCTATATTTCTTAGTTTCACCATTTCTGGCCCTTCACAGATAAGACCGACCATACCACATGCACTAGGACAAATCATCCCCATTCTCTTTGTATTCCATTAGTAAGGAGAAAGTTCCACTCAGACAGTTTCATCCCAAGAACAGCTAATTTGTGGAACAGTCTTTGGAGAGGATGCTTTCCTAATCACTAAAATCTTAACCTCTTTGAATCTAGGGTTAGCAGTTACCTTTCTTACATATCCTCAAAACCTGCACTTCTTACCTCTGCATCTTATGCTCATACAACAACCTCATTCAGTAAAACTCTACCTTAGATGGCTCTTGAGGTGGGTGAATATTATTAAAAGAAATACTTATTAACCCACTTCCTTCATCCTTTCTGCTAAAATATTATATAATAATTGTGCATGTCCATCCCTCCCTTAGTTTGCACGACCATTACGCTCTGCCTATACCTCATAAATAATTATTATGTTTTCATTGCATAGAAAGCAGGGAAAAGATACTACTTAGTTTCAGTGAGAAAATAAAAACAGAAAGAAGGGAAGATAGAAGTGTTTAATGTCTCCTTCCAATATGTCATAAATAATGAATGATTCTATTTTGATTACATAGAAAAACAAAAAAAAAATATCAGAGATGCTATGTGGCTTCAGTAAGAAAATAAAAGAAAACCTAGGGATTGAACTCACAAACACTCTGACACTAAATTCACAAATACTTCTATCTAATAAACCCTAACCTCTACTAGGTCATTGTCCTGTAAGACACTTTGTGAACTTGAAGCTTTAAATCTAACCTGCCTTCTGATTAGATTGCAACTGCAGCTAGAGTTGCTGCTGTTCTGTCATGATTTCTGCTGCTGCAGTTGAAGACATACTGTCATTGGTCTTTCTTTCTTTATCAGCAACTTCCATATTGTATTTATTTCTATGCTAAATAAAAATAAGAACTAGATTGGTTTCATTTGGTTTATTTTATTTTATGGCATATCAAACTCAAGGGGTTATTTAATGCCACCAAAATGTTTAATATGTATTCTTTGTAGATTACATTTCATTTTTATACAGAGGGTTTTTTTTTTGTTTTGAAAGTTAAATGTTTTACTGATAATTTCTTTTTCTAAAATGTATTGCTGGTATTTTTACTATAAAAATCTCTTTTTATATTTTCATAGTGTCTTGATCCCAGTTATGGCTGGGGATCTTAACAGGTGCTACCACCCTAGGGTTAAGGTGGATCTGGAAACAACAGCAATTAAGAGTTAGTTCTACATTCCCTCAAAACCTCCCAGTCAAAGGCCTTGCTGCCGGATGTAATTTAGCGTTAAGAACTAGACAATATACCGAAACATGAACAGTTGAACAAGATCAGTCTACACTCATAGATTAAATAAAGGGTCCAGTTCAGAATTGCATGTAGGTTACTACCGATTGATAGACCTGAGGAAGGCCGGGGGGTACAATGACCAAAATGATCTGATAACAACAACAAAAATGTAGATAATAGTCTGCAATAATGGAAATAATAATTAACATTTTTAATTATTATTATTATTTTAATTATATTTTAATTAATTATATTTTAATTAATTATATTTTAATTAATTATATTTTAATTAATCATATTTTAATTAATTATATTTTAATAATTGTTTCATCTTCTGATTTCATTAGGCTTACGGCAATATCAATGCTGAAACATTGTTTCTTGTATGATCACCAAAGTTAAGAAATAGCGAGCCTGGCCTCTACCTAGAAGGGTGACTGCTTGGGAATACGAGGTGATGTAAGCTTGGATGTGTGGGTGGTGTAATGGATAACATGTTGGATTTGGAAATAAGCTCTCCGATTTCCAATTCCTGTCAGGTTTGTGATATTCACTTAAACCTCTTCTACCCCCAGATATGGGTTAATTAGTAGAACTTGTATCAATAAATCATTATTATCTAAAAAATTCTTACAATTTAAAATTTTTTCTGGCTTTAAATAACTTGCAAAAGATTGATAAACTGTAAAAAAAACAAATCAATCAGATTTCATTACTTAGTGTCTGCCAATCTGTGTGCGTGTGTGTGTGTGTATGTATCCAAGGGCTCTTATCTGAACATGTTCCTTACATTCTAATGGTCAATATAAGAAACTCTCCAACTCTCTCTGGGGTAGGTGTTTATATGTCTGTCATATTGCTCTTTCTATACTAGCAGTCTAGATGCAGCTGGGCTGAGATATTTTCATCTGTTGGGGATGTCATCTATATCATGTGAATTGTGAATCCTCATGCCAGGTTTGGTAGTCATTTCAGGCTAACTCTGTACTTGGCTTCTCTGAAGTGTATACTGGATCTCACTTTATATATGATACTGGAATAGACTTTGCACTCAAAGCCTCTTCCAGTATCCTCTGAATAAATGCTTAAACTAGGTTTTCAAATGATCATAGAGTAAGAATATATGCCAGATAAACTGATAGCTACTTTAGAAATTAAATCCCTTTATATCAATGTTCTTGCTAACAAATACTTAAATATTTTAAAAGAGCATCTTTCACAAACAAAAGTAAACCTCACACAACCAATATCTAAAATCATAAAAATTTGCCAACTCTTCACCAATCAATGTGATTTCACTTTTAAGAATAATTTTTATAAGCAAGAATTTGAAATACCAATGTATTCCACTGTGAATGGGATTTTAACTTGTCTTTTCTTAAAGAGTTTCTTGAATTTGGTTATTTCAAGAGTATTTTACCTAAACAATCACCATATTTATGATATATTGAACAAACTCTATTAATATATCCTTGTAAAACTACCTGACCTTGTAGATAAACTAAACAAACATACAATATATATATATATTATTTATTCTTCATTATTATAGTTCATATAAATGCCACCATGAGTGGCATGTAATTAATGTTAAGAAACTTCCTATTTATAGAATTTATATCATAATTATTTGCAAATGTTAATCATTCCTTACATTGAATATAATTATTATTATTAGAACATTTTCAATGGTATGCCGCAATAAACTGTTGAACTGTGGTATTGCACTCAATTTGAAAATTGGAATTTGATATGATAAATAACAACACAAAATGTTTTTTCTATGTCCTTACCATTTTTTGAGATGAGTTTAAAAATTAGCTTTATGTCAAAAATCATAGCATTGTAATTTAATTTCAGTGATCAATGAAAACCTTAGAGCACAGCCTTGTAAAATTTATAATTACGAATTCTATATGGACAAGATGCATGACACAAGCACATTATTACTAAATCATTTTGCCATCAAATAAGACCTTCATTTACTTCAAAGTGAAATTATATTGAACAATTCAGCTATATTATGATGGAATATCTTATACAGTGCAGTAGTTTTAGGCTGATTTTCAATAAACAATGCAAATTTAAAATATTTTGTCTTATAATTTGTGTCCCACAGTATTATGGTGTTATATACACTTTTATCTATTTTTTGGTTTTAATAATTATGATCTAACAAATGATCTAATAAATGATCTAACAAATGATCTAACAAATGATCTAATAAATTTTATTCATTGTGTAGCCTTATTTGTAATCTTTTACAATTTTTTTTACACAGTTTTTATTTATGAATACAGTAAAAAAACTGCATATTCTGCTTGGGGTGATTCATAATTAGAATTCTGGTTTGAATATATTTTTTATTCAATGCATCTAATACAAAAAATATCAACTTTATTTGGATTTATTCTTTAAATAGTCAAATTTTGAAGTCAGTTTGTAAGCAAAAACCTGTGGGAATTAAGTATTTCTGTACGTGTTTCAGATGATCGTTAAAACTAAATGCTCAAAAATTGATAAGAGTTATGAATCTGACAACAGTACTTATCACATCAAACTCCAGGTTTCACATCAAGTATAACATTGATTTTCTAAAATAAGTGAAAAATCAACCTCTGCCCTAATACCACAATGATTAATGGTGAAGGTTGCAGATAGCTCAAGGATTCTTCCCTGCTTATTCTTCTTATTTTCTTAAGAATATTTAAAAAATATACTGTTTTATAAAATATGATTTCCTTCATTTTTTTAGTCATTAATCTTTCATATTGTATTCTGCTCCTCCCCTTACTGCTGGGAATCTTATAAAGTCTCTGTGCCTTAGCAATGCTAATTTCACAGTCATTTACATATCGTTACAGATTTTGTAATTAACAGTTAATATATCAGGCACTATCCTCTTTTTGTCAATTTATAATTAATTAAGAAATAGAAACTTGTTGCCCAACTTTATTCTCCGAGCATTTTAACAGTATTTTTGCTGAGTTAAGGTAAAACACACACAAAAGATTTTCTTCTTCTTTGTGCCATGTCACTTCAGGAAGTGGATGATCATGGCTCTCTATAACTTCCTATCCTTTGTAGCTTTTAACAATGTTTGTCCCCTTACTATCTCTACCACTCTGTGTTCTGCCATCCATCTACAAAAATTTAAGTTGCATACCTCTGTCCATTGACTTCAATACATCCTGTGAGTGTCAAATTCTCTAAACCCTCTTTTCTTTTCAACCGTCTCTATTTGATTCTGAGTATGTGTTTTTTTGTTTTCATTTTTCTTGTAGCACACATGCATTCTAATATAGATATAGGAATTTCTTTGTATTTCATTATTAAATTAAAACAGCTTCAATTTACCATTCCCAACTTCAGAATGGGCAACAGAATGTGAGTTGGCAATTTGCTATAGCTGTTTTTTGGCCTCTGTTTATTTGTAACAAAGTGAAGACACAATGAGGCCAACTGTAACATTTAATTCAGCCAATAACACAATCATCAACAAATAAAAAATATTAGATTAGATAGACCAGTCTTTTCAGTGAGACATTTATATTGGCTGAATTTACTTGGACGAAAAAGAATATCATTAGTTTTTTGTGAAGAGCAATAGAAAATTGAGATACCAAAATCAAACAAGGACAACAATTTAAAGACAAAGTTTGACCTTTGTACCTGTAAAAAAACTCAAACTATCAAAGATATGGTTTTTCCCTTCATACACAACTGTAATTTTAACTACCTTCACTCCCTTGGCAATGTTTACTGTTTTAAAAAGCAATGATTAGAATTTCAATAAAACCATAACATATGAAAAGGAATTTATATGTTCTCTTTGTTCTTGAGAATTGACAAAATATAATAAACACTATTTATTTATTAGATTATTTATTGGAATGGTAGGCTAAACAGCTAAATACCAATTGACACAAAGTTTATAAAATGGTAAATAATATGTATTTCCTTATATTTGGTTCATATATTTTAATAATTAAGTAAATGTTTATAAATTTATAAATAAAAAATTGTTTTTATATTTATTTCTTTATAAATTGGTAAATGGTGTATATTGCATTACATTAGTGTTAATTGTATTAGTTTTTACAATGTTGCAAATACAGAATTATTCTTGTAAATAAACAATCTAATAAATAAATAGTGTTTAATATTTTTGTAAATGCTAAAGAACAAAGAAAATGTATAAATTCACTTTCATCATACACTTAGGCTTTGTTACAATTCTAATCATTGCTTTGTAAAACAATAAACATTAATAATGAGTGAAAATAGTTAAAATAATAGTGGTATCTAGGGAAAACCATCTTTTTGACACTCCTCTTTTTGTGGGCATGATAGTCCAAGTTTGCCAATTTAAATATCTGGAAAGTGTTTTAATATAAAAAGATAAACATGTAAGTTGGGCAAAAAATAATAAGATAAAAACTGATTTGTCAACAATAATTTTTAATGAAAATATAAAGCTACATTGGATGGATGAGAAGAGTTGCATCCTTTATAAAAACAGTCAAATAACATGACTTAGTAAACAAAGAGAAAAGGTGGAGTAATAGTTTCGGATAGTATTATAGGCAATAAAATTATAGGGACATCATCAAGATAAATGCAAAGCAATATAAATTCTTAGATAAGTAATATTTTGAGTGGTACACGTTGCAACCAAAAGGGTTTTAAATTAAAGTGTATAATCATACGAGGCACTGCTCCATCCACATTCTGCAAAGCTGATTATTGTCCACCTTGCCAAAAACTGATTCTAAAGATATCAAATTAATGAAATGTCCCTCAGCCTCTCCAGATATTAATCCAACAGAAAACATGTGAACCATCAATAAAAGAGATGTTTACAAAAATGGAGAACCATATTCAAGCAAAGATCTCAAGGAAATAATAAAAACTACTGCAATGTTAAAAGTCAAAACAATAGAAAAATTAATAAAACGAATGAAAGACGGATAAAGGTTATAGAATGTCAAGTAACCCAACACAAAATAATAAGAAAATTTATTAATATATACGAGATATTTTGTTAATCAAATTTATATTTCTATGACCTATATCTTTTGGATTTATAAATAAAAATTATTGTATGAGGTTATCTATATTTTCCAAAAATACATATGAAAAGAAATTCACATAATACATATAGTTTTCTATACAACTGTTCAACCACGATAAGGCCCAAGAACTACTCAAGAGAGAGCATTAGTGAATAAGGTTGCTTTATGGGCATACAAAGAAGGAGTAAGACATACATATTATAAAGATTTGTAGGATAGACAACAGTTGATCCTAGATGTTAAAATTCTATTGATTGGGGAAGCATCCTCTCAGGAGTCTTTTTCACAATATCACAGTTCTAGGGAAGATACTGCCCGAGTGAAACTTCCTACTTACAAATTTAATACAAAGGGAATTAGGAGGAATCAACTCTATGAATGAGGCATGGCGGGTACTAGCTGCGAAGGTATGGCCTGGTGAAACTAAGGAATGTAGCTTATTTGAACATCCAAGTTTATTAAGAAAAGGTTGTCCTGTATAACAAAATCTGACAGTGTATGAATCATTACATTCCCTAGAATCTGAATCAGAGGACACATCTTGTGTTTTATAATCACTAAGTTTCAATCATTGTAGCCTATGGTACCTAGACTTTATGGATTTAAGATTGGTGCCAAGGTCTCATCATTTTACAGTTGAAATGACAAGATGTAGCCATAAGTTCTATGCTAATAGTTTCTTCTATCGCACTACTTGTTTGTGGAATTCTTTTCTGGCTTCTTGCTTCCCAGTCAACTTTGATCTCCATAAATTTAAATGCAATGTCAATTGTCATCTTCTGTCTTCTTAATTCTTGTTCTTTTATTGTCCTCTCTCCTTAATAGTACTTTTTCATATTCTCTAACACTCAGTAACCCCTTGCATCCTAGTGGCTTTATTGCCTTGCTTGGGGTGAAATGATTAAAAAAAATGTGTGAATAAAGAAACTGTTAGAACAGATGTGGTGGTTGTATCTATCTAGTTCAAGAGTAAAACAATGAAACCTTGTTGCCAATTTAGTTGCATGCTTAAATTTATATAGTCAAGGCACTAGGGAAAAAAACTCATCAGAATAGTTGCCATGAAAATAATTTTGAATTACAGTTTTGAAGACTGAAAATTTCACTGAAATATGTTGGAAAATTTCCAATTTTTTCATCAAAAACCATGAAAACACAAACTTATGGAAGAATGCAAAGTGATGCCATGGGAATCTGGTATAAAGCATTGGTTAAAACATATCTTGTTCCCTGCAGTTTTGATTTCAAACCTTGTGTCTAGTGGATGAAACAAACAAATGACACAATAGTGAATAAGTTTAGTGAATATTGAAGAACTAGTTTGGTATAAAATTTCAAGATTATCCAGTGATACCACAGATACCTGAAGAAGGTCAGTGGGTACAATGACCAAAATATTGTGGGTATATCATCTAAGATTCTGCTGGTCTACATATATATATATAATACTAATCGTAATTCCTCATCTCAAAAATTCCAACTTAAATTATGGTCTATGAAATATTCATATTAACACAAAATTTATTTAATTTACAAGGTCCGATCAAAAAGTATCAGGAGAGGTACTATATTAGAGAAAACTAAAACACATATCAATTCTCCTTCGAAGTAGGGAACCACACACTTTATCCAGCATATCTCGGCTGATTTGCAGGCAAATAAACTAACATACTCAAGAGCGAGAGCTGGATGTGAACGGGACAAGGCCCCGTCACAAAATGACCATATTTACGCGTTTACGCATATTCCCAACACACGAGTTCCGGTCAAAAATATAAATAATATTTTAAAGTGTTTCTATTTATCGACCAATAAAAATGCTTCCCTCCGAATTATACTCACGTTGTTTTACGAGCATGTCAAGCTATAAAAAAACGCCATAAAAGGGGTCATACGGTCAGCCAGAAGCAGTCAACAGGAGGCCAGGGAAGAGACCTGTCACGGTCAGGGTGAGTGGTCAGCAGCAGCCAGCAGCAGTAGCGCCATGCCAACCAGCGAGAACTACTATGAGAGATCAACCAAGATCTTCAGCCGGCCTATGAACTATACCACAAGGTAGCTGTCCCAAAACCTCACGTTCCTATTGAAATAAATCACATAAATCTATTTCTACTGTTGTCGTATTTCTTTCTTACAATCATACGCTTGTCTATAACAATATCTTGTCATGATATAGGTGATTATGGCTCTCCACATCTTCCTACCCATTATAGCCCTAATCAATGTTTGTTCCTTTGCTATCTCTCCCAGTTCCTGTTATATCTTCTGTACAGAAACTTATTACATAGGTTACTTGATATTTCTTTCTGGACCTCTTGCTTTCAGGCTTATGGTGATAACATGCTGAAACACTGGTTTCCATACAATCACTAAAGTAAAACAAGGTTAAGCCTGCTCAGTACCTAGAAGGGTGACCACTTGGGAATACCAGGTGCTGTAAGCTTGGCTGTAGATGTAGTGTAATGAATAATGGCTTAGATGGTTCATCAGAGAGTTCCGATTCCAATTGGGTTCATTATATTCACTTACACGCAGTATTTGAATATAAGTGAATATAAGAGGAATGAATCCACAAATTCTCCCCCTAGTTATGGGTTAATTAGTAAGATTTGTATCACCAAATCATTTTTATCTAAAAATAAAACAATTATTACAATCTAAAAATATTTTCTGACTTTAAATAACCTGCAATGCATGGATAAGTCATAGAAAACGGATGAATGAATCAATCAAATACTGATTAGCTATACAGGCATATCTTTTAGATTTATTTACATTCTCTGGAATAGAAATGTATAGAAACTACCGTAGCCTAAAAGTGAGGGATCAGTTTATATATCGATTTTAATATAGAATTGATCCCCCACTTTATATCTACATTATAATGTTTGTTGATAAGCCGTAGAAAACGAATGAATCAATCAATGAAATACTGATTAGCTACACAGGCATGTCTTTTAGATTTATTTACATTCTCTGGAATATAAATGCATAGAAACTATCATGTTCACAAAGTGAGGGATCAGTTTATATATTGATTGAAATATATAATTGATCCCCCACTTTATATCCAAATTATAATTTCTTGTTTGTTGATAAGTCATAGAAAACGATTCAATCAATCAATTAGCTACACAGGCATGCCTTTTAGATTGATTTACATTCTCTGGAATAGAAATTTATAGAAACTACCATGGTCACAAAGTGAGGGATCAGTTTACATGTCAATTTTAATATAGAATTGATCACCCATTTTATAGCCACATTATAATTTCTTGTTTGTTTATCAAATTCTGATTAGATATGAATCCCTCTCTTCTCACCCCAGCTATGTGTTAATTAGCTGTATCATTAAATTATTTAAAAAAAAAATTATAATCTAAAAATATTTTCTGGTTTTAAATAACTTGGAATGGGTTGATAAACCATAGAAAATGAATCAATCTATCAATCTTGCTTTCCATCTACTTTTTTGTGTCAAATTCCTCTTTCCTTATAATGTGCCTCAGTGTTTTCATCTCTCTCTTTCTGATTCTAAGAACAAGTGCCTTTTAGTTCCCATTTTCTTTAAAACTTCCCTGTTAATTACATGTTCCATCCTTGGTATTCTCAGGATCCATCTATAGAGCCACAAATCTGTTACCTGAAACCTCCTCTTCTCATCTCAGGAAATTGCCTTACATTCATTGTTACATAGGAAGATTGATATCACATAACTGTTCAGCACTCTAAGAAAATTCCTTTGTTTCTTCATAATTTGTCTAACTTTTGAAAGGCAACTTTGCTATTTCAATGCACCATCAGATTCCAGTATTCGACTTTCTGTTTTTTTTTTGTTTTTTGCAACCTTCATACCTCAATATATATGGTCACTTTTAAACATATTTGCAGTCCAAATATAAAGTTAGATTAAATTTCTGATGAAACTCAACCACCATGAACTTGCCCATAGGTATGAAATATTATGACAGCAAATTTATCATTATTTACATTATTCGGACTATTGTCCTCATCTTTGTTGCCATATTTATCACAACGTTTCGGACGTTGTACACTCCGGCCTTCTTAAGGTGGTTGGAATGTCGAACTGAACCCTTTATTTCGCTCACTGGGGTAGACTGTTCTAGTTCCCCGTGCCATGTCTAATGGATGTCAGTTATTGGTCATCTCCTGCTAATTTCCCTCTGAAAGTTCTCCACTGCCTTAACCGGGTATTGAACTCACACTCTTTGGGTCCTGTCACTGGATTTAACCCACACCTTTATCCACTGTACCATGTATCCTTGAGGAACCAAAGAGTGTGAGTTCAATACCCGGTTAAGGCAGTGGAGAACTTTCAGAGGAAAATTAGCAGGATATAACTGATAACTGACATCCATTAAACATGGGACGTGGAACTAGAACAGTCTACCCCAGTGAGCGAAATAAAGGGTTCAGTTCGAAATTCCAACCACCTGTGATTACGATGTTATGCCTCCATTCATTTTTCCCATAGGGCCTCAGACTCAACATGGACACCTACATCAAGTGCCTTGAGGAGGTAGTGCTAGCCTGGATCAAGAGGGTGGCTGCTGGAAGACCCTATATCTGGCAATAGGACTCTACACAATTCCACACAAGCAGGAGAACGCAATCATGGCTGTCAGTCAGTTTCTGCAACCACATCACCACTTACATCTAGCCACCTAACTCCCCAGACTGCCAGTCCCTTGATTATTATGTGTGGGGTGGAGTTGAGCAAGAGAACAACAAAACTGCTTCTAACACTAAAGATAAAGTGAAGGCAAGGATTATGGCAGCTTTCACCAACTTAAACAAGGAGGACATCCAGAAGAGTTGCAAGGGATTCCAATGTTGTCTGCAGGCCAGAGTTGAAGCTCATGGCAATTTTATTGAATAAATTTAGTCTTTATTATTTCAAGATATTTTTGCAAAATATATTCTGTCATTTTCATTTTTGCGTAATTTGGATGACAGTTTTATCCATCACACCCTGGTATATATAAGAGAAAAACTATGACAAAATGGAAAAAGTTTTCATATAATACCTTTTATCCTTTCAGATTTCATTGGTCGAAACATATCACACAAAAACTTTTTCCACTTTCTCTGTTTTTTTCCTAAAATTATTCTTGATGTATAAAAATTTATATATCGTTTTCTCATGCATATATAAGGATGAGCGCTCAACATCAGAGATAGACCATTTATAGATATGCACAATTTGGGCAAATGAATCACCATTGCATTGTAACAGTCAATTTGATTTTCATCTAATGATTTGCACTAAACATGAAACTGACAGTCACCATACAGTATTGATTCCTATCTCCACACTGTCTGTCTCACTCATGCATATATATATATATATATATATATATATATATATATATTGTCATCCACAGACAGACTGTTTCGCTGTATCACAGCTCATCAGTGTGGCTAGACATCCGGTTGCCTCTAGCTAGGATCGAAACGCAACTGAATTGCCGTCAGTTGGGGATTCTACCACTAAGACGTCGGTGCACGGCAGGGATGAAGGTGAATTTAAGTGTATTTATTTTTAGATAAATACTGAGAGAACTCAATTCGATTTACCAAAGAATTGTATATTTGGGCAGCAATCTTTCTTTTATAGAAGTTTCATTAAAAATGACAGAAAAGGTATTGCGATTAAGTTTTTTATTTAATAAAAGACTTAACTGCAGTACCTTGTTAGTTGTCTTTAATGAAAGTGATATATATATATATATATATATATATATATATATATGTGTGTGTGTGTGTGTTTGTGTGTGTACAATACACAACTTTGTATATTGGTGTGATGAAAGTGTATGCATTTGTATTCAATTATTAAAGTGCGCACATAGTTATAACTCCGGTAATACTTGCTTTTTATTGCCCACGTGTATTGAATTGCTCACGTTTAGTAAATTATCACAATGAATTGATAAAGGCAACTGAACGTATACACACACACACATGCACACACACACATATTGTGTACAGATGAATTCACACATGATGACTAAATCAGTTTATGAATGAAAGCAGGTGCTTTTATGTACTGAGACACACACAAAGGAACAATGAATGAAAGAAAGAGACAAAATAAAAATCTCTTCTTTCTGAATTCCCATTAAATTATTTCACTCATTGGGTAAAAGTGATTTTTCTTTTTTTTTTTCTTTCTCATGTTTCTTTCTTCTAGAATTCCTTCCTTCTGTTTGATTAAAAATGTGTATTTATAGCAAATAAATTAATTTCTCAAGTGGCAAATCTCCAAGAAGGGTGGTGCAGTCATTTGAAGAAAATAATGATACCGTTATTTTCTTCTGGAAAGATCAGAAACAGTGACCCATTTTATCTCCTTATAACAGTTTATGAAAAATAATTGCTTTTTTAAAAAAGAAATTTGATTTAAAGAAGTCATGTTTTAACGAAGCACAAACTTTACAAGGCATTAGATAGGAAAAGAAATAACTTCCATGAGTATATTGGATCTTAAATATCTTCCAAATATCAAAGAAATATTGTTATTAAAGTAATTTTGGGATACTTTTTCTGTTAATGGTTAGATTGATTTCACAACATATCAACCCTTATTTAAATTATTTTTACAGACTAATTTTCTCTTCTTTTTTATCATTATCACATTTTGATCACTCTGTTTTCCAACCATACTCAGGTGTTTTGCCATTGTGTCTATTGGATTTAAATATAAATGGAATTTTGTATTCACATATAAATAATTAATGTAGAAGCAACAAAAACAAAAACTACAGACCGTTTATTCTTTTTTTTTTAATAAAAACTCTAGGGTAACAGCATTCTCTTGGGTATATTCTTTCTCTTTTTCTGGTCCAGAAGTAAGTTCAGATAAGTAATGATAAAAACAGTTATAGTGGTTGAACTCAAATCAACTTTGTGCTGAGTTGGAATGACCAAAATAAAGTTTAGTATTTACTTCATTAGTGGAGAGGTTCTGCAAAACTGGACTCTCTTCATGGAGAATTTGAAAGAGAGCAGTTTTATCCTTTCTGGAAGTGAGGTCATGACTAAAAACCCTTTCCACTTCCTTTATTACTAGCCTCAAGGAAAACTGTATTTCTTTTAACTTTTTTAAAATCCTTTTTTATTATTGATTTTATTTTATTTTCCCACATGTTTTTCAACCTTCTTCAGGTGTTTAACCAAAATATTGTGATAACAACAACAAAGATGAGGACATTAGTCTGAATGTAAATCATGTAAATAATAATAAATCCTTATTCAGACAGAAATTTCAAACCTTGTGAGGTTATTTAATGTCAAATTTTGTATGGGACACCTAGTGAGGATTAAACTCACTACTCAGTAGTAATGGTCAATTAGCCTGGTTACCTATTAACCCATACAGTGGTGCTCACTAATAATGTTAACTGGATACCTCAATTATTATTTATGTTTGTATGCATACTAAAATAATTCACACATGAGGAAGCTTATACATTTGACACTAGTAATAACAATATCTCTTGAGTTATGACCGAGTCAGACGTACTTAAATACTTTGTTCTTTCTTGTTTGTTTCACAAACCAGAACCTACATCTGAGTTTTCTCACACTGTTTGCAAACTGTTTGCTTGCTTAGAATTCTATTTTAATAACAACAACTTATTTTCTAAGGCTTTTCCTTACATTCCAGTCATTTTCTTTGTTTTCTCTAATATTTACTTCTCTCTTTATTGTGCACACCTCAGCTGATTCAGAATAGTTTTGTTAGAACCAAGATTTTTGCATCTAAATAGTTTTCATCATATCCACAAATCCATAAAGCTTGCCAAATATAACAACACTTGTTCTTGTTAAACCAATCTTATGATCTTTATACATGATATCTGCAAGAATTTAAACTTTGTCAGGGCCTAAAATAATTTTGCCCAATGAGCAGAAGATGATACCGTTATATTATTTATAAACTTTCTATCTTGAATGTTGACTTCCCAGTAGATTATGACATGACAAATGTGTACCTCATTTGAAGAATGATTTTAGATCTTTCACTTTTGTTCTAATTCTGAAGCATCAGTTTGCCACCCCCCCCCAAAAAATCTTAGGTTGTGTAACTTTTTTCCCTTTTAACAATAGTATGTATTCAATGCTTGTGCAAATATAAAATTGAAAATAGTGATGTAAAAATACATTTTTTTTAAAAGTCAACTAATTAGTTAACAAAAACAATAAAAAAATTATTTTCAATAAATATAATTAAATTATTATTATACTTGTAAACAATTTTTCATAACTACATTATTTTATTTTAATTTCGTTGGGTGATATATAAGAGTTACGATCAAATATGGATCAGAATCTGATACAATAATAAGATAAAGAGTAAATAGGGAATGTTTTTCAATTTAACATGTATCACTTTTATAAAAGCTTCATCAGAGAATGATAAAAAGATGAAATTTATGATTTTTTTTCCATATCTCATTCTCTGATGAAACTTTTTTAAAAGTGAAAGATGTTAAATTGAAGAAACATTTCTTATCTGTTCTTGTCTATCATATATATATATATATATATATATATATATATATCCAGGTAAGATGAGAACAAATGAAGTATAATTTCACTGTCTGTAACATTTAATTTAAAAGAGGGCTCAATACAGAGTAGAGCTAAATATTATTTATTATAGGGTATTAAAACAAAAGCATGTTAAAAATCACTACACTATGGTAATTATATTTTGGCCATACAAATGTGTCTCATCAGGCGATGGTAAACTACTGGCAAGTGAATGATTAATTTAATTTCGAAAACAGAATATGCGTCATTTTTGAGAAAAAAAAACAGAATTAAAAATAGGTTTGTGGGCTTTATGGTAATTAACCAATTAAATGTAACCTATGCTAAATTCAAACTCACTAAAAGAAAAATTTATTATATAGGAATGGCACAAAGTTGTCTGCATTTAAATCCTAGACAATTTTATTATGGACAAATACAAATGGTTACATTATTTTGTAAGATGTATATAAGTCTGGAGTTCAACTTTCCTAAGAAGTAAAAGCAAAATAGCTGTGGAGGTAATTTAACATAATGCTAATTAGTTATTTACACACTTAGCTTTGTACATAAAATTTTGTAGTTGATAAATAAAAGGCCCCTTTTAAGAAACTGGTAAATAACTTAACCGTTTGAAAAAAAAAACAGATCATAAATACAAAATTACTTTGGCAAATTAATATGCAACTGTTAAGTAAAGAACATCCATATAAGATGTTAATAATACTAACTAAACATCAATACAGAGCTATATTAAATCAAAATGAATCTTAAAAATAAAATGGTAAGTCATATAAGGTGCACCAAAGTTCATCTACTGATTATTACTATAAGAAAAGAGTATTATCAAATTCAAAGTTTAAAAATATTGTGCAGTAAAAGGTAGACTATGCATACAATTTACAGACAATTCACTTCTTTGGTTTAATAAGAAGTTTTATCAGAAAATCTGATAATTTCTAATTTTTCATATCAGCATAGGAAGCAGGGTTCATTTAAATATCTACATGTTCTAGCTTTTTTTTTTTAAATTTGCCGTTTTACCTTAGGAGTTTTATTAGCTTCTTTTAAATTTCAAAAGTATTTAGAAAGAGATGTACTATTTATGAAGGATAACATATGCTGGTACTACCTAGTCTTAAAAGAAATCTTAGTACTACCAATATAAAATTTTTCAGCTGTCATATTCTCTATTGCAGAAATAGTACTAAGATAAACAAGAGAGTTGGTTAAACATTTCTTTTGTAGTGGGCATTCATTAGAATTCTTGCAAATATATTGGTTAATATTATCAACAGTATTTATCTGGGAATGTGCATTATTATCAAGATTTTTAAATTGATTTAAAAATTTATTATTGTGTTTCTTTATAATCTTCTCAAGATTATCGGTGCAGCTATAACTTAGTTTTAATGTGTTTCTGTTAAATATTTTACTAAGAGGATTATTTTTAAGAAAATGTTTATCAATTAAATAGAGGAATTTCTGGCCTAACTTAGTACTGAACAATTGGTTAAATGGGGTGCATACCAAATAATTTTCCTATTCCTATTTCTTTTCCTTAAATCAGTATTATCTTATTTTTTATACTTGATTTCAGCATATTTGTAAACACTATTTTTTAAAGCAGTATTATAAATACTGCTATATTTATCAAACACATCTTTGTCAGATGAGTTGTTGCTAATCCTACATTCTATAGATGGGGGTATATGTCTGATTACAGATGGAGGGTGGTTAGAATTAGGGTTAATATATATTGGGTTAGCATTATTTTTCATATAAGGTTAGAATACATTATTAACAAGATCTAGTGTAACATCAAGAAAATCTACTCTAACATTAGTAGTTATCTTAACCTTAAGATTTAAGCTTTTTAATTCTCTATGAATCATTTTATTTAATTTGTAAACCTTAATTTTAGTAGAATTTCCTACTACCATAAGTCTATCATCTCTGTATAACACTATATTATCAACATTAACATTATCGTAAGTGCTAAGATAATATAGGATAAATAAACCTGAAAAAAGAGGAAGTATTCTGCTTTTGAAATTAATCATTCACTCACCAGTAGTTTACCATTGCCTGAGGAGACACATTTGTAGTGTTGAAAAATAATTGACATCATGTAGCAATTTTTAATATGTTTTTGTTTTAATATCCCAAAATAAATTATATATATATATATATATATATATATATATATATACTTGTGGGAAAAGGAAATAAATAAAATAACAATAATGAATAATAAAAAATAGAAATACATTTTCCTATGATGCTAATAGTAAAGGAACTGGAAGTATGATAAATCGACTTAGCTTTATCAAGCACTGGTTAAGTCTATAAAAAGGCAAATATTTTTCTACCTTATTCTCATTTCCCCACTTGCTCCAAGATGTAGCACAACATGGAAATGATGTTCCCACTGTGAGAATGTTACACTGATGACTCTTTTCCCTTTTCAATGCAAGGTGTTTCACCTGTGTCTTCCAAAACTGCCACCTACAAAATAAATCAACCTTTTCCTTGGTCATTCCAGTTCAATATGAGGCTAACTTGAACCCAATCATTATAACCATGTTGACCATCCCCTGATGAAGTAAGACCAGAATTTCTTTGATTGCCCCAAACTCTGCACAAAGCTGACTTGTACTCAACCATTATAATGATGATTATCTTTACTTACCCTAAGTTCAGGACCAAGAAAAAAAAAATGGACATACCATAACCGTTTAAATCTTCCAATGATAATGTAAGAAATTTTCTTTGGTTCTTCCAACTCTGCACAAGGCTTACTTGAGCTCGACCACTAATACAATACTTACACTAACTTCAGGGATGATAAGAAAACTGACATATCCAAAAGACATTAAAGAGTTTCTCTACACTTTATATAAAAAATGAGAATAAACAGTCTGTGGTGGAAAATCAAGTTTGATATCCTTTTTATTTAAATGTTTACATATGAAATAAACACCAAATACATAAATATTAAATTCCATAGGCTTATTGAAATTGATACATACAAGGGTTGGCTGAAAAGTTTATAGGCTAATCAAGATAAACCCAAGAAATGAGTTTATTTTCAACAGACCCCTTTTTGGTCTACACACTTCTTCCATTGGTGTTGCAGTGCTTGGATCCCATTATTGAAGAAGTTTTTATCCTGTTGGTCAAAGAACTCATCACTGCAACAGTGTTTTTCATGTTGGGAAACAAATGATAGTCATATGGGGCCAAATCCGAAGAATAGAGAGGTTGATCAACCATTTCAAAGACATGATCATGCACAGCAGCCATTGAAACGAAGAACTTCTGTTTTGGACCATTATCCAATGAAACAAGGCCTTTTTCATCACTTTTCCTTGGTGTTTAATCTTGGTAATTTTGTCCCTGCTTCAGCAAGTTGGCATAGTATGCACAATTGAATGTGTGCCTTTTTGAAGATAGTCAATAAACACAATGTTTTTTGCATCTCAAAACATGAACCCATCACCTCCCCTTCATTGACTGTCTCTTTGTCTTTGGCTCAAAGTAATGAACTCAACACTTATCCTGAATTAAGTGATGTTCAAGGAAACCATCTGGATCTCAAACAATGTCAGATTTTCCCATAATATGACCATCCTGGGGCACTTTTGATCAGATGTTAGAAGACATGGTACACACCAAGGAGAAACCTTCACCATGCCAAGTTCATTTTATTGAATATTCTCAACTTTTTCATGGGATATGCTAATAACATTGGCTATTCGATTGATAGTCAGTTGCCATGTGTGGCTGTTACAGGAGATCCACATTGGATCATCTTCAAGACTTTCCTTTTCCCTCCTAAATTCAGCTGCCTACTTTTGCACGGTTGATAAAGCTGAAACATCGTCACTTAATGTAGCAACTACGAATGTTCTTGGGAGTCAAACACTTTTCCTGTAGGTATTTCATTAGGCCAGTTTTCAAGAGAAATCACTGCCAGTTACTTTTGAAGTCTTCTTTGAACAAACAGATGTCAGTTTACCAGGAAATAAACAATACAGTTATTAATAAGAAGAGTTGAAACGAATACTTGCAAGATTTCACAGCTCTAGCATCACTCCTTCATAGTCAGCCTATGAACTTTTTAGCCCACCCTCATAGCTGGCAAGAAACAATGGAGTTATTAAGAAGAGTTGAAATGAACGCATACAAGATTTCACAGCTCTGGCATCACTCCTTCATAGTCAGCCTATGAACTTTTCACCCCACTGTCTTACCTGGAAAGAAACAATGCAGTCCAAAAAGGACTACCGACTCATATTGCTAATAGATTACAACGACATGGAACCATTTTACTAAATTACAACTTTAAAATGGAATTCTTACCATCAAGTAAATTAAGTCATGCAGACGGATTGTCCAGACTTATTCCAAGGAATAATGAACCTTTAGAAGACACGGTCATTGCTCTCTACAATCGGAAGTAGAGATAAAAACGTACTATGCAATACTGTACGAGAACTACCTGTGACGTTGGAGGGTATAAAAAGTAAAGCGTTGGAGGAGAAATTTATTACTGAAATGAAGAAAAAACTTACGTATATTGGAGTAGCATGGATAGAGACATTGAATGCCTGGGGAAATCATGCAAAGGCTGTACTTTGGCTGCAAAAGCACCACTAGTTAAGTCCAACGCATGGCCAGAAACTAACCGCCCATGGTCACTTCTGCATGTTGACTTTGCTGGCCCACTTAATGGGACGTATTATCTAATTGTCGTAGACAGTTTTTCAAAGTGGCCAGAGATATTCAAATTAACCATGCAAGTAGTAATTCAGTTTCTACACGAACTTTTAGTAACTCTCATTTCAATTTCAAACATTTTCTTGAATTTCATTGGTTATTGTTAAATAAAAAATAAGCTCAAGAAATTTCCATAACAAAACAGTCAAAATTTGTGCAAAAATAGGCTCAACCGACGTAAAAGAATCTTTCTCAAATTCACCCCTAATTTAAATATTTTAAGAAATCCTATTGACTAAAAAAAATATAAAATACAACATTCGCCCACACATTTCTCAGAAAAATTCGCAACAGCTACTAAGCCCCGTTGGAGCCGATTTCGTTAAGAAAACTATAAATAGAAATAGTAAACGAATTTTCGTCACTGTTGAGACTCACACGCGCGAAAGGTACACACGGGAATTATATGCCGCCAAAGAAAGAAACTTCCTTTATGAGAGATTAGAAAAATTTACACAACAAACTTTTTCACTCAGTATCTTTCATACAAAATCTTTCGTCTAAGTTAAAATTTAACCTTTTTAATCAAAGGCAGACAACTTTTTAGATACTGAACATTTCCGAAAAAAACAAAGAAGTTTTTTCTCTAAAATATACCTTTGCACATACCATTACAAACAAAGAAATTGTAAATTGTGTATATAAAATTTAATCTGTTGTTTCAAACATGTATTTTTTGTCGTGATAGAATATCGTTGCCATTTGGCCATTTCTTAATTTATGTTTGTGAATATTACATATTTTATTTACAGCACAATCTTAAATATTCACGCAACTTTCTTAGATCTACTACAAACTGTTCGTGAGGTTCGGAGTACCAGATTCGATTGTATCGAATAACAGCACCCAATTTACATCGAAAGAATTTTTGCACTTTGACTCCGGCAGAAATTGTTTGCGCGAAAAATACGATCAGTTTTTTTGCCAACTTTATACCCAATAAAAATACATGATCATTCTGTACAAAAACCTGAAAAAAAAATTCATAAAATTGGTCAAAAGGTTGTTTGCCGTATGTAGCAGTCAAATAAAACATATTGGGAAGTCGAAGAATTAAAAGTAAAAGGCCCTGAAATGGTGCACAAGAGGCACTGTAATCAAATTAAAAGTAGGTATTCAACTGAAGAGAACACTACTCTAGACGAGGTTGAATCTATGGAGATTTTTTTTATATTTTTGATGTATTCCTTAGATTGTGGAATTCACTTGACTCACTTCTAGCAGTTGATTACTTCTTCTACACGCTGCTGGCGAATCTTATATGTGTTGTTCTTGTCCTAAGTATTATCGTTCATTACCAACTTTCGTGTGATTATTCTATTCAGTAACCTTCCCTAGGTTAAAAACACCTACTGAGCCCAATTAACCTGCATATATGGGGGAAGAGCGAGACCTCGAATTGCCAACTATGTGCAAGGAAAGTTTCTTTACAACACTTTTCTACTCGTTTTTTTTTGTTGAATATTAAAATTTGGAGTGTCGGTATTCAATACATTAATAAAATATCGTTACAGGGTCGCTCGTAATTTGACCGTCTAAAATAATCAAACGCTTTTCATTGAAGGAATAAAAAAAATTCAGTAGAAAAGCCGACGTAGTTTCAACAAATAAACATTGATTATAACGATAGGAATACAAACAGTTGATAATAGATTGGAAAGTAATGTCTTTTGTTTGGGTTGATAAAGTTTCTGAAATAAAATATAAACTGTTTTTGCGTACGTGTGTGAAAAACAATAAAATGTGATATGTGTGTTTGTATGAAAAAGTCAATATGTGTGTGCGTGATTCATAATAAAAACGGATACGAGAAATACGAATTGTTTCTTACTGTTGCCGTGGTCTGGAGTTTGTCAACGCTGTCGTTTTTGACATGAGGTCATGAAGGTCATCGGTGAGAGGTGTGTGTAGCTTGCTGGCAGCCGCGTGTATATTGTTTTGGGAACGGATTTCGTATGTTTTTATACACATTTTCCGAACAATATCGGCTCCAGAATTAAATTATTTATTTATTTCTAATTGGCCCTAAGACGTCACATGGTATGTCTTCTACTACGTCCGTACGATATTTGGTCGGTATCTACCTAAAAATAATTATGACTAATTAATACAACAAACATTCTGATTTGTAATCTATGATTTTATTGGTGTGTTTTAAGATGTAAGTGTTTTCTTGAGTGTGATTGGTTTATAAATATTGTAGTTGATATTTTAGTGGGCACGACACATACATTAGAGGCGTGTGAACGTACATACATGTTTGTTTTGATTTTTTTGTGGAATTTCGTTTGATTATGAGTATAAGGTAGTAAGAATAATGAATAATTTTTTTTAGAAATGGTACTATAAGTGGTAAGTTTTATTTAAAGAATCATGGGATTCTTATTTAAAACGTAGGAAACATCGGGTTTCTATGCAAGTCCAGCTTACCTCGTTATGGATTCCAGGGGAAATGGCTTAAATCAAAACCGGATGGAGTAAAGAAAAAGGCAACTGTATGCGAGAGAAGCATGAGAAGCCTATTTCACTGGCTGACGTTGGTTGACTGGCATAAGTCAATAAGAACGGTCGGACTCCTAGGCATTTTTCTTTGCAATGTCGTGGTGCGTAGCACGACGCTATCAAGGAGGCGGACTGACTTTTCTGGAATCAGGTCAGGGTAGCTGTCTGAGCCAATATGATGCAAACCCCAAAATCGGCGATGAGGACAGTGCATCACTGGAGACCACCCTAGATGCATCTGAAATGTATTATGTAACTGCAGTTATTAATAAAAAGAGTTTAAATGAATGCATGCAAGATTTCACAGCCCCAACGTCACTCCTTCATAGACGACCTATGACCTTTTCAGCCCACACTGGTACCTGGAAAGAAACAATGCACTTATTAATAAGAAAAGATGAAATGAATGCATGCAAGATATCACAGTTCTAGCATCACTCCTTCATAGTCAGCCTATGAACTTTTCAGTCCTCCCTAGTGCACATACCAATGTAAACAGATATGACTGAAACTTATAATTTATTAGTTGCACACCTACACTTTCAGATGACTTCAGGAAACACAGATGAGTTAATTCTAATTAATTATACTATTATAAAGGTTTTATATCAGAAAATATTTGGCTGTTCACAGAGTAAAACCTTATTTAAAAGCTGCAACCGTAACATAAACAATGTTGTCCCATTGTATATGAAATGCTGTTTATCACAATGATCACTATTTTTACTCTGAAATGACATTTTAATTTTTATACTGAAGATTTTCCAAGACAAGGCTCGTGAGCCACTGAAGGTAGGGGGCTATTGTTAAAGTGGCTATAATGAATGAGGTGTGATAAAAGGAGGTGGTAGGAGGTAAAGATTATAAGGATAAAGTGGATAGATAATGATTGATCATTAACAGGAAAAGATTAAGACTGTAGTGTTCAAGGAAATATCCATGCAGAGGTTTGTTCCACAAAGTAACAGTTCTTGTAAAAAAAGCTATCAAGATAGAACTTTCTCCTTACATTTGAAATATGGGGGAAATGAAGGTGATCTGACTCCTTGAAAGTAGTATGACATGGCCCAATGGTAAAAGTTTGAACTGGTGGAACTAAAGAATGGAACTCATTTAAACATGGAAATAGCAATAAAGTAGATAGATATTTGACTCTTAATGAGAGTACTTCTTTTATATGCTGTGTGATCATGGCTCTCCACAACTTCCTATCCTTTGTAGCACTAATCAATGTAAACCCCCTTACTATTCTTCCTAGTCACTACTGTCATCCATTTACACAAGCCTGTTAGATGGGTTGATCATAGCTCTCCACAACTTCCTATACTTTGTAGGTCTAAGCAGTATTTGTCTCCTTACTATCCCTCACAGTCTCTGTTCTGTCATTCATTTACACAAATTCATTAGGTATTTAATTTGCTGCTTCTATTTGCCTCTCTTACATTTAATATTCCCAGTATCAAATTTTCCAAGTCTTCTTCCCATGTTCCAGGAATTTCAAGGATTGGCAGCTGATCTCTTCTCTGATTTAGCTTTAACAGCTCAGTGGGAGGAAAAAGTGGTTGGTCACCTGCAATGCCTCAAAAACCAAACTGGTAACATTCTATCATTATCAATCAGGCACAGAATTTTCACCAATATTGATGAAAGGATGTTCCCTCAGGGAGACCCCAATAGGAATTCTGCCTTGAACTCCTATTGGCACTTAAACTCAGCTGAGACTTCAAGTGGAACTTGTACATATGATCAATTGTTAAAGATGCTGGAAAAAAGGACAACTCTCTGTAGCGTTCCAGTAAGTACCTGACTTCTCCTTCTATCCTCTACCTAAAGGTAGAGCCAGATCAGGCCGAAAATAGTGTACTATTGCAACACAGGCACAGGAGCTGCATAGTGTTGTGGGATGGTCTATGCAGTTCCCAGCTTGTTTTGGGCATTAATAGCATAGATGTTTGAAACTGAGAATAACACACTGTCTCCTGAAATACCCACAACGAACATGGCAGACTTGGGATGCAAGTCCACATAAAAAAAAATGTAAAGAAAGAACAAGAACTAATATATATGTACAAACAAATGATAATGTATTAACAACAAAGGTATACAAACAACAAAAACAATGATGTGCGTAAGAAAAGAATGTGAAAACCTTTTTAGTCCAAAGTATATGTAGTGACTGAATGTATACACATACATGTGTGTATGTGTACACATACATGTGTGTATGTATTGTTCATGCATTTTCCAAAGGGAAGTGTGTTCTCTGCGTGAGGTTACATTTTGATGGATAAGATAAAAAGAGTATCATTGAGTACTTATAGTCCAGAGAGCATCCCCTGTGGGCAGTTTTGAAAATTAGGAGGGGTTAATCCAACATTAATCTTCACTTTCCATTCTCGATAGAGTTCAAAAGCGTCTCTCTATCGCTATTTCATTAAAAGTGCTCAGATGAACTACATTCCTTGGTTCTGCCAGGTCTAAACTTTGCCATTAAGACCCACCATGCCACTTATCTTGTAGCAAACCAGCCACATTCCCTCCATATCCCATCAGTAATTTCCACTCGAACAAATTCTTCCTATGAATCATTGTTCTGTGGAACCGACTCTCAAAATTACGTTTCCCTGATCATTACAATCTTAACCTATTTATGTCTATGGTTAAACATTATCTTCCCCTAATTTTTGCTTCCATTTAATTTAAAAACTTCCTAGTTGCTTACATGTTCTGCCTATGGCATTCTCCGCATCCTTTTGTAGAACCACATCTAATTTCACTTTTCTTGGTAGGCTATTATCACAATGTGAGATATTTAATAAAAAAAGTGATAAAAAGAATAATCAAAAAAAGAAACTAAATGAAATTGGCAAAACTATATAACCAGAAACATCTAAAAAAAAAAAAAATTAAATTTAAAAGTTTAAAATTTCAATATGCCAATATTTTCTACATTTTTTATCTGTGCAGAATTATAATCAATGTTTCAATTTTGAAGTTCCCACTTCCCTTCATACATATGTGTAGTTATATCAACAGAAATGTCACTTTAATCTGATGAAGTTCTAAAGAACGAAACATTTCATTTAAAAATAATTTTCCACTTTGTCATTAATTTTCCTAATTTTTATATATCAGAACAATCTGGTATATAAAAAATTATATATCAGCTCTGATATTAATAAGAATCTCTGCTCAAAAATATAGTTCAAAGTTAAAATAAGATTTTTTTGTCTGTGTTATCTGTAATACTGAAGTTATCTCTTTTACATTGGTGATGCCATTACCAAAATAGACCATTTAATGTTTACAAAATCAGGAGATAAAAAAAAATGATTCCATGAACAAGCACAGCATAATAATGATAATTAGAAAATATTTTAGATACTGTCATTTTTGTCTATATAGTTTCAACTAGTTTACAAAATCTAACAATTTCTAGATGACTGCGCACTCTAAAATGTCTTGATAAAATTAAAAGAAAAATAAATAAACACTTTTCTTTCAAGATTAAGTTCTGTGGTGACACATTTCTTCAGTGCAGACAACCAGTATTCTTGATGCTTGAAAGTGCAAAAAAATAAAGTTGGATAAATGCAGTCTGTTATAAATATATTTTCACATTGCCCAGCTGGCCTTGGAACAAAATAAAAAAATATCTTTTATCAAGGTAATAACAGAAATGTTATAATTCTTTGTAAGTATACATTTAGTAAACCTTAGTTTTCTAGGTATATGGTGATAACTTTTACATGTCCAAAATTAAACTACTCTCTATTAATCTCCTGAGAGACCCCTCTCTGTCTTCCATCAGTATAGTTGATGCTGATCTCCAGAAGAGTGACTCATTCCACCTTCTTGGGCTAACATTCTCAACTGATATGAAGTGGAAAGACTACATTGAATACATTGTTAGGTCAACTGCTGAGAAAGTTGGTTCACTGTATTGTGCTAGACAAGTTTTCTTTCCAGAATCTATCTTACATATCTATATGTCTACCATTCTTCATGCTTAGAATATGTGGTCTGATGCATCTTATATTTATCGAGAGCTCCTTGATAAAATCCAAAGAAGAATAAGCAATATTATTGGCTGTGCCCTGCCGTCACAACGTCAGTCCCTTTCCAACCACCATACGATTATCTCCCCGTGACTGTTTTTATAAAGATATACTTTAATTGCAATTGGTCAGATGAGCTCTTCGCTATGGTGCCTAGACTCATTGATTTTAAGTTGAGTTGGCTACATGTAACCATAAATTCTATGCTAACAGTTTCTTTTCTTGCAATTCTCAATTGTGGAACTCCCTTCTGGCTCCATGCTTTCCAGCCAACTTTAATCTGCAAATATTTGAATGCAATGTCAATTGTTATCTACTGTCATCTTGATTACTTTCTTTTGTTCTTATTTCCAGCAATGTTTCTGTTTCTAACTCATCCACACCCAGTAACACCTTGTGTCTCAGTGACTTTACCACCTTGCTTGAAGTGAACTAAATTAAAAAAAAAAATAAAGACTGCAGTATTCAATTGTACAGACCTTTTATTTTTATAAAATCCTTGTTGCATTAATAATTTTTAAAACTTAAAAAGAGTTCTAGAGGCAAACAATTATCTGCAGTAATTTTTAGATTGTTAAAATTTAATTTCAAATTTAAGTTTAAATTATCTCAGAATTACAATAGCAGTGATGTCAAGTTCAAAAGTCACAATGGCTGACTAAATTTACATAATTGAAACTTGATATCATGTAGATCTTTACTCAAAGTTCATGGTGGTGGAGTTTCATCAGAAATTTAATCTTACCTTATATTTGGATTGAAAATATGTTTAAAAGTGACCATATATATTGAGGTATAAAGGTTGCATTGAAAGATATATAGAAGAAGAAGAAGATTATGCGAAGTGACTGTGAAAACTTGCTCTAGATCATTCATCCCAGAGAAAAATGGTATGAGAGACTTTGAATGGAATCATGTTGCACTTGAAAAACTCAAGAGATAAATATTTAAGATTCTTGATGTTAATATCTCTGGAAATACTGTTACAAAATTTGACGTAACATCTAATGAATGTGATCATATCTGTCTAAGTAGAGTATGTCTCAAAAATCATCAAAAACAAGACAGACACACAGAATTCATACATTACATATTATGAATCATCTATGTAACAACTATTGCAAAAGACTTACATAATGTTCAAATATCTGGTTCCCCTATGATCCCCAAAGTTAAGCAACATCAAGCCTTAGATGAGGTCCACTTGGGAATGTCTCTGGAAATGTTGCAAAATTTGACCTAACATCTAATGAATGTGTTCATATCTGTCTAAGCAGAGCAGTCATCAAAGACACCTTACACACAGACAAGTCATCCATTACGCATTATGCAGCATTTAGGTAACATCTACTTGAAAAGGCTTACAGCCACATCATGTTGAAACATCTGATGATCCCTGAAGTTAAGCAATGTCAAACTTGGTCAGTACCTAGATGGGAAACTGCTTGGCAATACCAGGTGCTGTAAGCTTGGACGTGTGTATGGTGTAATGGATAATGGCTCAGAATTTTTAATTGGAGAGCAAAGTTCCAATTCCCATTTGGTTCATTACATCCACTTATATACAAAATACCCCAGGGTAAAGAAAGAATCCATCTCTTTTCCCCTCTTTTCCTCGGCTAATTAGTAAGACATATCACTAAATCATCATTATTTGCCCCCTTCCAAATTCTTACATTCTAAAAATATTTTCTAACATGTAAAGTATAATCTGTAGAAAACAAATCAGTCAATGAATGAAATATTGATTATCTACACTGGCATGTATTTTAGATTTATTTCCATTCTCTGGAATATAAACTTATAGAAATTACAGTGGGCACAATGTGAGGGATCAATTTATATATCGATTGTAATATAAAATTGATCCCCCAATCAATATCCAATTCACCTCTTCTTCCCTAGCTTTAGGTTAATTAGTAAGACATGTATCACTAAATGATTATTATCTCCAAAAACAAAATTCTTACAAACTAACAATATTTTCTGGCTTTATATAACCTGCAAAAGGTTGATTAACCATAAAAAACAAATCAATCAAATGCTAAAACTACTGCAAAAGATATATACTTGCATATCATGCGACTTTTGAAGGTCTAATTTTGAGGTTAATTTTAAGGGGGTCACATCATACATGAGATATAAAAGTAGCATATGTACTGCTGGCCCTGGCTACACCATTTACCAAACTATATATCCATTTACTGTAGTCAAATTAGCTTAAATTAGGTCTTCAAACGTTGTATGATATGTGTGTATATATGGTATGTAAAAGAAAAGTATCCATTCAAATAGTATTACAGGTAAGAAGACAAGTTCCAAAATCTCAAGCTGTACAAATATGGAAATGATTTACAGAGAACAAAAAATGTGCTTGTAAAATACAAATAAATATACATTGCATTTTATAAATCATTTGAACTCTTTTAATAATCTTAGAAATAAGCTTAAAAAGGATAAATGCTTACAGGTATTATGATTTTATTATTACTTTTAATCTGTGTTGTTATTGTTGATTTTTATTGAGAAAATGCTTGCAGGTAATTTCTCATTGATTAATGAAGAAAATAGTTTGCAATATTTCAGTATTTATGTGACCTTGGAATATTTTTAGAAGAAATCATTCTAGTTGCTTACTGACACCAGCAAATATATAATCAGAAGAATGTAATGCAAAGAAATGAGAATAATATTTACAATGTACAAATAAAATGAAGTGTAAAAAAATGTTAACAATAAAACTGATTTTAAGCCATCTTATCATCTCTTCAAAACAAAAGACTTGAGCAATTTGTAATTCTTTAAATTTATTTGCGATTTGATTTACATTCAGGTGTTTAGATTGTAATGAAAATATTTATGTAATATAAATGGAAGGACTAAAAGAGAAAAAAAAAACTCCTTTAGGCAGGTAACACAAAAAAAGATAAATATATAGATAAATACATAGATAGATAGCCAAATATGAACAGATTGAGATAAAACGATCTTCTTTATGTGTTGTATCTCCTCAGGATATAAGTGATCATGGCTCTCCACAACTTCCTTGTAGCTCTTAATAAACTTTGTCTTTCTGCTATTTCTCCTTATCCCTGTTCCATAAATCATTTACTCAAGCTCACTGAGTATACTATTTACATTATTCAGACTATTGTCCTCATCTTTGCCACCATATTTATTACAACGTTTTGGCCGTTGGATGCTCCAGCCTTCTTCAGGTGGTTGGAATGTCGAACTGAACCCTTTATTTCACTCACTGGTGTAGACTGTTCTAGTTCCACGTGTCATGTTTGATGGATGTCAGTTATCAGTTATCTCCTGTTAATTTTCCCTCTGAAAGTTCTCCACTGCCTTAACCAGGTATTGAACTCACACTCTTTGGGTCCTGTCACTGGATCTAACTAATGCCATTATCCACTGTGCCATTATCCGCTGTGCCATGTGTCCACAAGGACATCCATTAAACATGGCACATGGAACTAGAACAGTCTACCCCAGTGAGCGAAATAAAGGGTTCAGTTTGACATTCCACCCACCTGAATAAGGCTGGAGCATACAATGGCCAAAACATTGTAATAAATATGGCGACAAAGATGAGGACAATAGTCTGAATAATGTAAATAGTGTACATAATACCTCATCTCAGAAATATAGACAGATACTCACTGAGTATGTTATACATTGTTTTCCACTATCTCTCTTGCCCTCTGCCTCATGTGTATCAGATTTTCTAAGACCTCCTTCCTCATTACATGCCCCAGAAACCTCAACTGTCTCTTCCTGTTGTTAAGTATTAATTTACTTTTTTTTACATTTTCTCCAAAACTTTGTTTTTGCTCACATGTTCAGTCCATGGTATCCTCAGCATTCTTCTTTCGAACCACATTTCTGTTGCTTCAAGTTTCCTCCTCGTCTTTGAGGAGATTGTCCAGCACTCACTGCCATATAGCAGGACAGATATCACATAGCATAGTACTCTTTTCCTTGTTTGTAGCAAATTTCTATTTCTTAATACTCTGCTTAGCTTTCAGAATGCTCCCTTGACTATCCCAGTACACCTTCAGATTTTTGTGTTGCACTTTTTGTCCTCTGTTAAAACACTTCCCAGATATTTAAATTTCCACACTTGTTTGATTTTGGTATCACTGATTTGCAATTTATACTTTGGGCTCATCCTCTTGCTAACAACCATGCATTCTATTTATTGCAGTTGGTGTTTATTTATTTCTTCTTGCTTTCCATCACTACATTTTGTTAGAGTTTTAGAAGTTTTCTTTCTGTGTCTTCTATCAACACTGTGTCATCTGCATATCTTATCGTGTTAAAATTGTGGCCACCAATAATGAATCTTGGTTGGACTTTAGTTTCTCAGAATCACCTCACTGTATAGGTTGAATAAGTTTGGTGAGAAGACACATCCTTGTCTTACACTCCTTTCTATTTTTGGATATCTGCTGAACTCATTTTCTCTCTGTATGCATGCAGTTTGCTGCCAGTATATGTTCTTGATTATTCTAATATCTTCCCTAAATATATCAAGGTTGCTGAGCAGTTCCAACAGATCTTTGTGGCGTACTTTGTCAAATGCCTTTACATAATTTATAAAACACAATGGAACTTGTCTTTCTATATTTGTATTACTCTTTCTGATAACACTCTGAACATAAATATTATGTTCCTTGTTCCAGAGTTTTTGATGAACATGCACTATTCTTGTCCTATTTCTTTCTGGTATGATTCTTCTGTGGGCTCCATTCATTAGTATTCGGACGATCAGTTTTGTTATATGGCTTATTGATAGACAAGATATAAACAAATCAAGGTAGAGAGATAGTTAGATAGACAAATAGGTATAAACAGACCAAGAGAGGTAGACTGATAGATGTAAACAGACCAAGAGTGGTAGACTGATAGATGTAAACAGACCAAGTGAAGTATAAGCATCAGATATAAAGCAACCAAAAGAGACAGATATTCTGTTTTTAACTTTTCCTGATCCTTGATAAAATCCAAAGAAGAATCTGCAATATTATTGGCATCTTTCATGGTAATTGTTATGACAAGTTTTCCTCTTTGGTACCGAGACATTATGAATTTAAGCGCTGGCAGCAAGGTCTCATTATTTTACTGTTGAAATGGCCACATGTAACTATGCTAACAGTTTCTACTTTCCCACTTCTCACTTGTGGAACTCTCTTCCAGCTTCATGCATTCCAGTTAATTTTGATCTTCAAAGATTTAAATGCAACACCAATCATTATTTACAATTTTAGTCATTATCAAGGATGAATTTTATTTTACTTTTAACTGAATATATAGTTTGTTTTATGCATGTATCTAGAGTTATAGGAATGTTTTATGTTCCAAACACAATCAGCGCATTGTGGCTGTATTCATCTTTGATATTATTGAGATTTGACATTTTCTTTTTTATATCTATATATTCAGTTAAAAGTAAAATAAAATTCATCCTTGATAATGACTAAAAGTATAGCTGAAAGTGTTTGGATATATAAAACATTTGGACAATTTTTATATAATTTATGTCCTGAAAAGAAAAAAAATTATAAGAACACATGAAAAATTATATAAAACTTAACTATTACAGCACCTTGTCAGCCATTTTTAATGGAACTTGCATAAAATAGGGATTGCTACCCAAATACACAATTTTTAAATTATATATATATATATATATATATATATGATCATCCAATCATGTATCACATATGGCACTTAACTGACTGACTGTATAAACTGGAGACAAGGTCTCATCATTTTACAGTTGAAATGGCTAGATGTCACCATAAGTTCTATGCTAATAGTTTTTCTCCTTTCACATTTCTTGCTTGTAGAACATTCTTTCAGTTTCTTGCTTTCCAGTTCATTTTGATCTTGAAAAATTTTGATACAATGTCATTCGTTATCTGTCTTCCTAATTCATGTTCTTTTATTGTTCTCATTCTTTAATGTTTTTGTCTCATATATTCACACTCAGTATCCTCCATGTCTATGTCTTAGTGGCTTTATTGCCTTGCTTGGGGTAAAATTATTTTAAAAAAATGACTCTGATTTACTCTTTTTATTCTGTTCACCCAAAATGAAAAGACAAAAATTCTTTGTAAAGAATTGATCAACACTCGAAGTGATACAGTGATATACTATTAGAATTTGTTATTTATTCCCAGTTGGATTCTTAAATCTCAAATTTCTGGAGAGTAGCATTGAATTGATTCTTGTAATTCTATCTTTGACCACTCCTTGTTTATGTTTCTAATAGTTCCCAAATTCTTGAAAATTAAGAATAATAATGCTTTTTCTTTCAAGTTTATATAAATTTACAAATCATTTAACAATTACTTAAATTTATACTGTGTGTTTGAAAAATAGCAATGTGTTAAGTGATGTGTTAATGGCCATCACTGAATATGTATAGCAACCTTTTGATAATAGCAATGAAGCTTGAGCTGTGGCTCTAGATACCTCAAAGGCACTTGACAGAGATTGACACACTGGTCTTCTACACAAGCTCCAGGGCTATGGCATTACAGGATGATTGTTTGATTTAATCCTGTATTTCCTATCAAATTGTGAAATGAAGGTCATTTTGAACAGGCTTGCTTCCTTATCCTTTCACATTAACACAGGTATCCCCCTATTGCAACATGGCCTCATCAGTTTATAGTTGAATTGGTTCTATCCTGAGTCCTACACTGTTTCTGATCCTCATCAATAATCTTCCTGATGTCATCTGTTCTCAAGTAGGTATTTATGCAGATCACATTACCATTTACTTGTGTCTCAATAGGAAATCTGTCAAAGCTGAGAAAATAAACCTGACTGCTGCTCTTTAAAAGGACCTCTGCTCAGTGGTTAACTGAGGCAGAAAGTCACTTTTAATTTTTAACTCCGCCAAAACAAAACTGCTCTTATTTCTAATAATGTTGAAATAGCTATCAATGGCTTGTAAATCTAATATAGTAATTACCATCATAAAATAGAGGAGTTGCTAAAATTAGCTAAAGTTTGATGGAAGACCATATTCTTTTAAAACTGTTAGAAAATGATAAAACACTTGTTGCAAATTACGTTGAACACAAGGTTGTATATAAGAAGTAACCAATATGTTAGTATGTTAAGTAAAGTAACAAAATTTGGAAAGCTTAGTAGGCTGCAAAATTCTTTTAATTAGAATATATATTTTTTTAAATATCATGTGAAAATATACTGCCTAAATATACATGTTTTTTTTTAAATATGTCTATTTAGGCAGTATATCTTCAAGCATTTTCAGTTGAATAATCTAGACATATTCTGCCTATTTATTTTTCTTTTAATCCTCTCAAATTCATGGATCAATTTCTTAATGTTGTTAATAAACTTATTAAGGAATGAAAAACAATACAACCAGCACCAAAGAAGATTAATTATGAGTATAGCAGCAATGTTCTAAAATACCCTATAAAAGCGATGTTTTGGGATACTCATATTGTAAAAAAAAAAAAATTTAAATTGCAGGTTGAGTATTTTAAAATATTAATTATAAAAAAATATAAATTAAGTTACCTCCTTTACATAAATATTATTCTTAACAGGTAATTTTTAAATTAACTATAACAGTGCATTCATATGTGTTCATAATTATAATAGATAATGTTTCATATAGATTTATAAATAATTCACAACTATCAATTACATTAATTTTTTGTCTTAGCAATTCACCCCTGAAGATGATCTTGGATGGGATTGAAAGTGTTTGGGAAAATGAAAGAATGGATGAAAACTATGGCACCTTCCTTAATAAGTTTAATAACAATATTAAGAAATTGATCCATGAATTTGAGAGGATTAAAAGAAAAATAAATATAATATGTCTAAATTATTCAACCAGACATGCTTGAATATTTTTAAATGTATATGCGCAGAAACATCTACCCATAAATACACATACACATCAACCAAATAATGATATAAAGCTTTTCAGTGGGTTTTTTACAAATTATTCTCCCAAGAGTTTTAAAATTAAATTATCTGTAAATTGTCAATTATGTTTTCTCTCTCTTGCTCTCTATTATACAAATATATACAAATTTGATCATATAAATATTGATGGTAGTCTGGCATTACCTATTGTTACCTTTACATACAGCTATCCCCTGACTTTTGGCACGTCGGTGTACTTTGAATAATTCCAAAAAGGCACATATGGAATTTTCCTTTGTTTTCTTATTATTACTGAGATTATGAATGTTAAGTGGTCAACACAGCTACAAATCCTAAAAACTTAAAACTTGAGTCATGTTCTTAAATAGCTTTGTCAGATCATATTTATGCTGATGTCACAGCTATTTACTCCTGTCTTAGTAGCAAGTCCAACAGCTTAGACAAAGTAAGCCTGGTAATTGCTCTGAAAAATGATTTCCAATGTATAGTTAATTGGAGCAAGGAATGGGTTATAAATTTGAATACTTTCAAAACAAAACTGCTTCAATTTAATCACCATAAAAAAACATTTTTATTGCTTTGATGATGCTAACCTCCAGAATACCAACTCTTTGTCACCTTCTTGGACTCATATTTTCCAGTGACATGAAGTGGAATGATTATATTTAAGCAACTGCTAGATCTACTGCTAGGAAAGTTGGTTCCCTGTGTTATACCAGACAACTTTTCTTGTTAGAATCCATCTTGCACATTTATAAATCAACCATGAATCTGGGCTAGTGTTCCTGCTATATATCTTGAGATTCTTGAAAAAATCCAAAGAAGGATCTGTAATATAACTGATCCTTACCCTGTCATTTTAACTTTAGTCATTTTCACTCTTCCCTGCTATGGATTCCCTCTGTTTTTTCTACAAATATTTTTATGGTAACTTTTCAAATGAGCTTTCTGCCTCAACTGGATGAATTTAAGCATACTACTAGATTGGCAACTAAGTCTCACTTTTTTACTGTTCAATCAGCTTTGATCCAACTGTATGTTCTATCCTAATATTCGTTCTTCTATTTTTTGTTGCTTCCTTGCTAACTACAATATTAAAAATTTAAATGCAATACCAATCATTATCTTTCTCTCCCTGAATGATGTCCCATTGTTGTCCTTTCTCCTCACTAAATTTTTTTCATTCTCTTTCACCCTCAGTAACCCCTTGCATTTTAGTGGCATTATTGCCTTGTTTGGAGTGAAATGATTTAAAAAAAATCACTTTATAATATCTCTGAACTTTTTTCTTCTGTTTATTTTTTTATTAAGTATATTTTCTTCTGTGGTTTTCAAAATTATATTTTCTTCTTGAATATAATAATTCTTTTCATCTTCAGGTAAATACAAATCTGCAAATATGATTCAACCATCTAATTAATATGATTCAACCATCAAATATGATTCAACCATCTAATTAAATGCTATGCTGTTATTTAAATGTTATTATTAAATGTTGTAACTGAATACAATTTAAGATCATTATAATTCCTTTAGGATTTACTTTCTGACATAATTTTACCATCTGTTAAAACATTATGCATGTCTAAATTTCAGAACAAAATTGGACAAAACTTTAAGATTATATTGAATCAATTGCTAGGTTTTCTTCTAAGTAAGTTGGTTCACTTTGTTGTTCAAAATAATTCTCCCCAGAATCTATCTAATATACTTATAAGTCTACCATTCTTCCATGCTTTGAATATTGATGCTATATATTGTCTGGTACTCATGCTATATATTCAGAGATTCTTGATAAAATCCAAAGAAGAATCTGCAATGTTATTGGTTTTGACCTGGCCTCTCAACTTTATATACAAAAACTATAAAAATGATATTTTAATTCTTTTAGATTATAAAAATAAATAAAAAAAGAGTAATAAAAATATTAGATTACAGAATTTAATATTTTTAACAGCAATTTTCTTTTAATCATTTTACTCCAAGCAAGGCAATAAATGGACTCAGATGCATGAAAAATTTATAGAAAACTCACAGGGAAGCTACATTATGGCAATGGGAAGATGACTGAAGTGAAGATGCCATAGCAAGACCAATAACATTGCATTGATTGGAAAGTCTTTGGGATTCTATAAACAATGGAGTTGTGTATTCTTCTTGCCAAGTTGTCACCATTTTCACCTTTTGTTTTTGAAAAAGTATGAATACAAATATAGAATAGCCAGTGGCTTGTTCTTCCAGACAAATACTCCCAGCTATATTTGCAGACAAATACAGTCAGCTATATTTGCAGACAAATACTCCAGGAAATGATGTAACCTTATAAATCCCAGAGTTAGTCATTTAGAATTGAATCATGAATGTATGATGCCCAGATCAGTGGAAAATGTTTAAATCATCAAATGAAGATAAAACTGATCCCCAGTGAAACATCAATTTATGGTGCCCACTATTTAAAGATTAAACTGTCAATTTATGACCAATTAAATGACACTTCAAAAATTCATTTTCTCAAAAATCAAGAAAACAAAAAATCATTTTTGTAAAAGCATATCAAACTACATAGTTAAATCATAAATTGTCAGAACTTTCACCATAGAATATCTTTAGGTTTCTCATACTACCTTTTGCTCATACATGCTTATAGTTAGTGCTATTGTGATCACATGATCGAACGTTAAACTGGATTGTGCCAGTTTTCTCTGTTATTACAGTGTAAACATGGCTGCTCTGCTATAGTGTGTAGAAGCATAGTGAAAGTGTGGATAATTTTTGACTTACCCTTGTATACAGAAAAAGAAATGTCATTAAAAATCCACAGTGCTGAGAGGAAGTCCCCAAAACAGTGCACATTCTCTCCTGATGACCCCAGTTTAAATATAAATTTGAGAGGAACACATCAAAATTCAGAGAAGTCATATGCCGTAGAGAAGCTCGGTGGAAGTGTCATTGGCATGTGGAGCATTACACATTCAGCTTGCTTCAGGTGAGTTTCAATTACTTTCCAGTAATTTCCTTCTTTTTGTGAAACTTCTGCAACATGTCTGCATTGTAAATAATATTACTACTGCTACTACAAGAGAAAAAAAATTAATTTTATACAATATTTTTTAAAGTAGACAAATTGACCAGTAGATTAACCATTTTGCATTCAAGCTGCCAAAACCCACCCTGTAAATATTGGCTCTTAATGTTCAACCTGTCATAACCCATCTGATGTTTACTCTGCCATAATACCTGACGACATCATTGCAAATAACACCAGGAAGTCACACAAACAGTGAAACTTTGAGAGCCGATATTTATTAGCAGTTTTGAACATATTGAATGTTAAAAAGTTAAACACCAATTGATTCACATTTGAATCTTTACAGGATTTCCTATACAAAAAGTAAGATTTGTAACATTTTGTAAAAATTAAATTAACACATATTTTCTAATGTTTTTGGGAAAGTTATCAGAGTCCGTATTCTATAACTTTCATCAGATTATCTCAGAAATAAATAATTAAGCAATAAAATGTTTTAGATTCTTCTATGCTTTTTCCACATTGGGAAATTTTATCAAGTCAAAATATTTGATTCATGATGGATTGATGGCTGTGAACAGATAGATAGATAGATAGATAGATAGATAGATAGATAGATAGATAGATAGATATGAACAGACTGAGATAGATAGATAGATAGATAGATAGATAGATATGAACAGACTGATATAGATAGATAGATATGAACAGACTGAGATAGATAGATAGATAGATAGATAGATAGATAGATATGAACAGACTGAGATATATAGATAGATAGATAGATAGATAGATAGATAGATAGATAGATAGATAGATGAAAATATACTGTATTTCTAAAAAATAAATCTTAACATTCAACAAAAAATTATCGATACCAAGTTATTTTGTAAACTAGTTCAGCAACAATTTGGGTATATAATTACATTCTATATCTTACTTTGTCTTAGTGGATTTGTTGCCTTGCTTAGAGTGAAGAGATTAAAAAAAAAGAATTAAGCTTGATCACTTGAAAACACTAGTTCATCCTGCTTCAAACCTCGCCAAAGATTAAGTTTAGTTATGGTCAGCTTAAAAACTGCACACTTAAAGTACCTTAAATGCAAAAAAATAAAATGAAGTATATTTACTCTTGAGAAAGAGTTTGTTCTTGATTAAAAGATCTTGTTGCGTAAAGGTCTACAAAACACTTTTAGATCAGAAAGACTTTTATCATTGAAAGAAAAAACAGTTATCAGCCAGTACGTCAAAAGGAAAGTTAAAAAAAAAAACCTGAAATGATTTGGATATTAATGCTTTCCAAAATTCTGAATATTTCCAAAAATAGTAAAGAAAATAATTCTAAAATTCAATTACTTTCAACTGGCTTTAATCCAGAAGGCTAATTGAATTCCAAATCAACTCATTATCAGTATATTCCTATTTATTTTTTTCTTTCTGCTACAATATGAGACTGACCACCATGAAGAAATTTGTTATTTAACAAGCCAAGTGTCCATTTATTGGCTAAAACTCAAGTCTGCAATCAATGATTTTACAAGCTAACTTACAACAGGTAGCTTTATGGCTTTATGGCTATAGAAGAGAAAATCATTTCTTATCAGCTTCATATAATCTACATTGTTCACTTTGCATGAATTCCCTGGGAAAAGGTGGGAATATATGCTTTTCCAGCTATTGGTTATATTAGAAAAAGAAGAATGGTTTCCCTTGCCCTGAGGTGGCAGCCAATTTAAGAAAAGGAAAACTGAATTCAAAACTAGTGAAAAGGGGGATAAGTCAGGCTATCTTGCTTAAGGCACACTCAGGGCCAGTGTGTAGTACCCCCAAATCACCCTGACAAGAGACATGGCAGTAAAAAAAATAATTTCTGTTAAAACTTTATGCATACCTAAGTCACAAACCTGAATTAGGCAAAACCTTGCAGGTATATGTAACATGACACTCAGTAAGTTAGATGCCATACTTGATAGATGCTTAAGCAATTTCTCTTTCTATTCATGACTGACGAGGCAGAAAAGTTTCCTGCTGTAGGCTGTCATTTCTTCATGTGGTAGGCTGATTGCCAACCAAGTCTGTCCTGCTATTCAACACAACTGTTATAAACATATATACAGATCTGTTCATATAAATGTTGATGTTTATGTGTATGTCAATCTTTATATAGGATTATGACTATTTTTTTTAATCAAACAACCACAGGCAAGGTGCTAATGCCACTAAGATGCAAGTAGCTACTGGGATTGAAAGAGAATGAGAAGAATTTAGAAGGAACTAGAAACACAATCCTAAACAGGGAACAAAGAATAAACCTCTACTTCTGTTCAAAAATTGGGGAGGAGTCTGAACAGGACTTCTGTTAAGTGCCAATCATGTTTCTAGGTAGATTTTCCTGCAGTATAGCTTGCCATTTCTTTCTGCAGTAAGGTTGCCAACTAATTCTATAAAGCCCAGTCTGTTCTGCTATTTAACCTATAGCTGGGCAAACACTACTGGAATTTAAAAAAAACTACTTTAAGAGAAAAATTTTTGAACTATTTCAACTGAAAGTAAATTTGGTTGATTCATCATAGAATGCAGAATGTTTCCTTATAAAGAAACAGCTAATGTTATCATTACAAAGATCCTATTTAGCATTATGCTGTAAATTAAACCTTTAAGTCAATTCGTTCACTTAGGCATTAAAAGTTAGTATGTCACAAGGATGAAGAATTTCAAGAAACAAAGATCTGATTCAGTTCATAAAAAATCCTTTGGTTTAGGTTTGTGCAACCTCCGCAGCATATGTTTAGATTGTAAATAACATTACTGCTGCTGCTACTGAAAGACAAAACTTAATTTTATGCAATTTTTTAAAGCTGACAGTGGGCTAGTTGGTTAGACACTTCCTCTGTGACAGATATTTGAGTCTTTACAGGAGTGACTGATTCTGGATACTTTAATTTTATGCAATTATTTGTTAATATGCTAAGAATTAAAAACTGTTTTTATTAACAATTCTGATACTGTAAACTTATACACTTTTATGAAACTTAAATTGTCTGTGATTGACATGAATATACATTTTCAAGACACTATGTCAGTCCCTAGCATTTGTGTTATTAACTAATTAATACTGTATTAGAACCAATGTAAATATAGAGTAACATACAACACAACTTGTTTTATGATGCATTTTTATGATATTGTATGTTGGGGTGTTGTTTGCTTCAGCATATTGGTGAGTATCTGATCAAAAATCAAAATGGTGGTGCCCTTCAGAAATAAGCATGAGTGTTTTCATAGACATTTATTTCCAGTAAATGGCAATCTCTTAAAGGACAAGCACAGCCAGTTAATAATGCTATATCAATGTTGCATTGCAAGTGTTAAGAAGAAAGCTTCAAGTGGTCAAAATTACTTTTCAAGTTCATTTAATTGGTTACCAGAAAAGAAAGGAGACAAGTTATTTTTTCTCTTTCAAGAAACAAAGTAGATTTGAATTTGCACAGTTTTTGCCATATTTAGCCTGTTAAAATTTTAGTAAAGCAACATTTGATCAATGAGTTTCTGGAAGTAAAGGACTTATTTTCCAATGATGAGAAAGCATGACAAAAGAATTTCAATGTCAGAAGTAATTAAACCTGACAGATAAATACATTTGTGAACAATGCAAAGGTCCTGCTTTTGTAAATCTTGAACAAACCATTTATGATCACCAAAGTTAAGCAATGTTGAACCTGGTCAATACCTAGATGGGTGGCCACATCAGAATACTAGATGCTGTAAGCTTGGATGTGCAGGTGGTGTAATGAATAATGGCTTGAAATTGTTAATCAGAAGGTGGAGTTGCAATCCCAGTTGAGTTCATTATGACTTACATCCAAATACCCTTAGGAAAGATATGATTCCACCTCTTCTCCCCCAGCTGTGGATTAATTAGTAAGACGTGTATCATTAAATCCTTATTATCTAAAAAAAAAATACATTCTTAAAATTTAAAAATATTTTCTGGCTTTAAATATCCTGCAAAGGGCTGATAAGCTGTAGAAAACAAATCAATTTTTGAACTGATCCAGTCTTTCAAAATGAAATGAAAGTTATCCTTAATGGTCGTTCTTCTAGATCCTTTTGTACTAATGCAGGTGGTGTCCCACAGGGCTCTATCTTTGGTCTGAATTTGTTTTTAATTTTCATCAACAATCTTCTCAATGACATCAGCATTCAGCTTGCTATCTATGCTGATGATACAACCATTTACTCTTGTTTTGATAGTAAGTTTGATCTGTTTGATTAGGTCAAATTGACAGCTTATATAAAAAAAATTCTTCAGTCTGTTGTTAACTGAAGCAAAGAATGGCTTGTTTATTTTCAAACCTCCAAAACTGAACTGCTCTCTATTAATAATCTAAGAGACCAATTTCTGTCTTCCATCATTATGGATGATGCTAACCTCCAGGTGAGTAACTCTTTGCACCTTTTTGGGATAATGTTCTCATGTAAAAAGGCTATAATGAATCTATTGCTAGGGTAGCTGTTAAGGAAGTTGGTTCACTGTTCTGTGCTAGACAGTTTTCTCTCTTTCTATCTTATATATCTATAAGTCTACCATTCTTCTATGTTTAGAATATTGCTGCCATATATGATCCGGTGCTCCTGCTAAATATCTAGAGATCTTTCATTAATTCCAAAGAATCAGCACTATTATTAGTCCTGATCTGATATCTCAGCTTCAGGCACGTTCCCACTGCTGTAAAATTACTTCCATCTGCCTTTTCTATAAGTACTTTCATGCTAATTGTTCAGATGAGCTCTTCATTGTGGGGGGTTTTATTACTAATCTTATTTTCTTTAGTTTCTTGTAAATAGCCTTTTGTATTCATATTGTAAATATTCATTGGGGTTAATTTTTAGATTTGTTATTCCCCCCCCCCACCACAGACAACGAATTGTAAATATGGGGACTAGTTAGTATTTTTCATAGAGACAAAGAGGCATTATGGTGGTTGTAGTAAGAAAGGTACGTATGATTGTGTTGTTTTGGTGTCAGGAATTTTGTTTTGTACGATTGGGTCAGTGTTTGCGGCTAGCTAAGTTATAGTTAAGACAGAAGAAGACCGTCCTTTCCCCAATCCCCTTTTTCGGCCTCGTGCCACATTTCTGTAGTTAAACAGAATAAATATCGCTCTTCACTGTGGTACCTAGACTTTATGAATTTAAGTGCAGTACTAGACTGGCAACAAGGTTATGTCAATTTTCATTTAAGTTGGCCAGATGTAGTCATAGGTTCTATGCAAAAAGTTTCTTTTCTCACGCCTTTCATGTGTGGAACTCTCTTTCAGTTCCATGCTTTCCAGCGAACTTAAATTTCCAAATTTTAAACGCAATGTCAGTCATTATCTACTTTCCTTATTACTCTTCCTTTGTTCCAGTACTTTAGTAATTTTTTTTTATTTTCTAATTCTTCTACACCTAGTGACGCCTTTTGTCTTAGTGACTTTACTGCCTTGCTTGAGGTAAACTTGCTTAAGAAAAAAGAAAAACCTTAAACAATAAAACTTTTAAAAAAATACATTATTTTTTCTAAGCAGATCATTTAATTTTAATATATCTCTTGCAACATTTTGTTTTTCCAATCCATTTGATTAATCTATTTGTTTTTCATGTGCCATGTCTCTTCAGTTCATAGACAACTATGGCACTGTCTTTTGTTACTCAAAGTCATTTTTGACTCTTTACCATATTTCTTTGTACTTGTTCTCTGACATTCATACACTTCTTTTGATGCACTATGTCCATTCAGGATATGGGTAATCATGGCTTGCCTCAACTTCCTGTTATTTGTTGGTTAAAATAATCTTGACATTTTACCATCCCTCTTTTCCTTTCTTCTGCCAATGATTCACTAAAATCCATTAAGTAGGTTTATTACTGTTTCACCCTGTCTTCTCTCACTTTCAGTATGTCTTCTAAGTTTTAGATTCTCCAAGCTCTCTTTCTTCCTTGTGCATCCCAGAAATTTCAGCTGTCTCTAAGTATAGATTTCCAAGTAGTTTAAAGTTTCCTTGTTTTTCTGTTCATGATATCCTTAGCATTTTTCAGTAGAACCACATCTTTGTCACTTCATCCATGAGAAAAATTGTCCAGGATTCACTGCTATATAGATTAGTATAGGAGATTAGTATTTATGTAGTAGTCCAGTAATATTCTTTAATATTTAATATTTTGCTTATTTTCTAGAAGGCATCTTTCTGGATTTCTGTGCTACATTTTTTCATTATGTGTTACTACACTACCCAGATTTTTTTATCAGTGTCACCCCAAGCAAGACAGTACAGCAACAAACATGCAAGGGGTTACAGGGTGTGAAGGAATTAGGCATAGAAACATTAGTAATGAGTAGAAAGAGAAAAGAGCATTCAGGGGGACAGTCGATAGGAATTGGCATTGCATTTAAATTCTTGCAGATTAAAGTTGGCTGGAAAACATGGAGCTGGAAGTGAGAGGTGTGAGAAAAGAAACTGTTAGCATAGATGTAATGGTTACATCTAGTTAGCTCAACTGCAAATTGATGGGACCTCGTCACTAGTCTAGTATTGTGCTCAAATTCATACAATCTACGTACCATAGCAAAGAACTCATCTGAACAGATACCATGAAATTATCTATAAAAAAGACACAGAGAAGCAACATTATGGTGGTGGGCAAGTGATTGAAGCCAAACCACTAGATCAGGGCCAATAATATTGCTGATTCTTCTTTGGATCTTATCAAAGAGCTCCAGGTAAATAGCAGGGGCACCGGACCATAAACGGCAGCAATTTTCTGAGCCTGGACAAATGATAGACTTATAGATATGCAAGATAGATTCAAAAGAGAAGAATTGTCTTGCTAAACACAGTGAACTGACTTTCTTAGTAGCTAACCTAGCAATGGTTTCAATATAGTCCTTCCATTTCATGTTACCTGAGAACGTATTATGGTGTGCATTAAAGTCACTGAAGACAAAGATGTTCGCAGATGGATAGAGAGAATGTGCCTTTTCTATACTGTCACCTATTGCATCTAATATACTGCAGTCTTGGGAAGAGGGGGAGTGATAAATGAAAACGATAGCTGACAGAGTTTAGTTGCAAAAGACAGAAGCACGTGAAAGATTAGTCAATGACCTCAACACTTCTCTGGCTTTCGGAATATTATCTGGGATGTAAACATCAAGACCATGCATGTGAATCCTGGAATCTTTTCAGTAAAGAGGAAGATACCCTAGAACCCAAAATTCATTGGTAGCAATAAAAGAATTTGAGTTAGTTTCACAAAGGGCAAAGATATTTGGCGACCGTTCCAGGAGAAAAGAGTCTATGCTGCACAAGTTGGAATGGATACCATGAATATTGGAGAAAGAAAGATTGAGGAGAGTAGGTGATTTTTTTTCTTAGCTGCTTTAGTTTTATTTTTCTTTGTTGTGATTTCCATGAGATATGTTTTGAGGAGAGAAAAAAAGACTACAATAATTGTCACTGTCATCAATGGCAATGCAAACCAGCCAGTGCATCGATGAGAGCAGAGCATAATGTGGCCTCAGGGTTGCCCACTAGAAATACATGCAGGTTACACCTATCTATGCATGACATGACACTACAGATTCCCCAGTATTATATTATTGATCGAAGCTGCCTCTCTAAATGCTACTAAAGAATTCAGGCACCTAACGACCAGTCAGAAGTAGCAGCCAGCAAACTGCCAACTCGATACCTTCATAATGGAAAGTCACAGCCACTGGTTAGTATGATTACCAAAGAGTTAAGGCAGTTAAATCATTGTAGCCTTGGTAAGAGAGAGAAAGAGAATTGATAAACCATATCTTGAACAGGGAACAAGAGATGAACCTCTACTCCTGTTCAATATATATGAAAGGAATGCAGAATGGATGATAGGTAAGCCTATCTACTTCTATAAACCTGTTTAAAAAAATGGCAAAGAATTCATATTACGTTATGACTTAGTACAACTTCTGATGTCTATTACAACCTAAAAAATCAGAAAAAGAAAGATTGAGGAGAGTAGATGATTTTTTGTTAGCTGGTTTAGTTTTATTTCTTTTTGTTGTGATTTCCAGGAGATATGTTTCGAGGATAGAGGAAAAATCCACCAGAATTGTCACTCTCTGTCATCAATGGTAATATGGACCAGTGAGTGCGTGGCTGAGAGCAGGGCATATTATGGCCTCAGGGTTGGCCACTGGAAATATATGCAGGGACACCTACCAATGTGTGACATGGCACGACAGGTACCCTGATATTATGTAATTGCTAATTGGAGCAGCATTTCTACCAAAAAGGGCTCTTAATGACCAGTCAGAAGCAGCAGCCAGAAAACTGTCAACCCAGTGCCCTCACAATGGAAACTGACAGCCACTGGGTAGTCCAATCACCAAAAAGTCGAGACAGCTAAATCATTGTGGTCCTGGTAGAAGGACAGAGAACCAGTAAACCATATCCTGAAAAGGGAAAAAAGGGGATCAGCCTCTACCCCTATTCAATAGACAAGGAAGGAGGGCAGACTGGATGATAGGTGAGCCTATTTACTCCTATTAACTTGTGGGAACTTATACTAAGTCATAACTTAATATCAATTCTTTCATATTAAGTTATAACAGTATATATTAGGATGTGTACTACCGACTAAAAAATGGTGTCGTTAAACTTAATGCACTCTTATCATACCAATTTTCCAGCACTGATAATCAACACACTAATGTAAACACATTCAAAATGAAACAAGTTGGGTGTAGGGACTAAAGTAAGAATTTTGATAATTGATAACAATGGGGAGAAGAAAATACACACAACAAAATGGAGGCTAAGTGCAAACATCACTGTCAAGAGCAACAAACAACAACAAAAACGTAACAAATAAAATAAAATTCAAAGAATGACACAGACATTTAAACATCTACAACAACAAGATGGCATAAGTCAGAGTAATTTATATACGGGGCCCTACAGATGCTTCATTCTAATCTTGAACTATGAAGGAACATGTCAATGGCATTTGGAGAAAAATTATGGCTGCTATCAGCTTTCCTCAACCAGCACTTTGACTTGAGATGGGACGGGTGAGCAATTTGTGAAGGGGCCAAAATTGTTCACTAGCTATTGGGGATAGGGGGTGGGGTCCACCTCTCATTTTTTTTCCCTTTGCCATTTTTTTACTTTTTTTTGCCTTCTTCCGAGGAATTGAAAGTCCTCCTACAGTCACCAAAAATAGCAAGTCAGCCATGCATGATTACAAAAATTACAAATAGTATCCATAATTACACACACACACACACAGTAGAGCGATATTATTTATTTTAGGATATTACAGCAAAAATATGTAAGAATTGCTGCACAATTGTAGTCATGTTTCAGTGCATAACAATGTGTCTCCTCAGCCAATTGTAAATTACTGGTGAGTGAACAATTAATTTGGTTTCAAAAGCAAAATTATCACCTCTTTTTTTTTGAAAAAAAAAGGCTTGTGGGCTTTACTCTGATCAACTAATCAAATAGGACCTATGTTAAATTCAAACTAAGTGAAATAGAAAAAATTAGAAATTATTATCTTAGAAATGAGTCATGGCCAGGAGTTGACATCTAACAGCAACCAGACAATAATTTAAAGACTGATACAAATGTTTACAATAAATGTACACATGCCAGACAGTCAACTATCATAAGAAACAAAAACAATTTCCCACATAAATTTTTTTTTGTACTTGATAAATTAGAAGCCTCTTTAAGAAACTAGTAAATAATCTAAACATGTAAAATTATTTGGTAAATAATATGCAACTGTTAAAAAACTCATTTTGTTTGGATTATGTTTGCCAATAATAAACCCAGGTAGTTCAATGAGTCCTCTTAGCATCAGCTCATAACATAACTTCAATAAATTACCTTCTAGGCTTTCTGGATCTGAGATTTTATCATATCATTTTCAGAATGTTGTTTTGTTTATTTAGTAACTAGGGCTTTTTCACAGGCTTACTAACATTATTTGAGGAATAGCATGTTTCACTGTACTTTACAGCTATTTTGTATAAAACCTAACTTTAGTTTCAAGAAATGATCAAAATCACTGGTTATGAAGTGGATTTAAATTAACAGCCAATAAAAAGCTAAAACATCTGAAGTGAAACATTTTCTGATGAGGCAAAATGATGAGAAAGCAATCAAGATCCTCTACAAGAAACGCATTGAATGGGATATAATCTGTCAGCAAACAAAGAATTATCAAAATATTTAGAGTGCGCAAATGAACATTCGATGTTTGATTCAATCTTTGATACCAGTTTAGGTGGGCTTATTTGCAAATTTAACAAGTTATAAGAAATGGGAAAAATAAGTGTTTATTTGAAAGGATGTGATCTGATCTGAATTTTTTCTAAAATGGAAAAGATTTAAACAACACAAAGAGATTAAACATAAAGAGAAAGAAAAGGAAAGTGATGAGAAAAAGTTAATTAAAACTTGATTAAAAGTTGGAAAAGTAATCTGGTAAACAGTATCAAAGAAAAAAAAACAACTTAAAAATGAGGACAAAGTATTCCAACATGGAGGTTAGCATTTTATTAAAGAATGAAGATTGCAAAAGGCTAAGATGTGACAGTAGGCTGTGAGAGCAAAGAAGCAAAATTTTTTATTGTCTGGTTAGAAAAGAAACCACAACTAAATGAATTCAAGAAAAAAATTGATAGAATTTAAACAAAAAAGAGATAAAGATTTTCAATGTGCTGTGAAATAAAAGAACAGCAAGCAGGATAAAATATGAAGTGAAAGAGTTCAGAAAGTCTAGAGAAGAAGATGTGGTGGACAAAACAATAAAAACAAGAACAAGAAAAGATTAAAAGAAACTTCTACTATTTGAACTTTTTGTTCTCACAAAACTAATGTTTGTAGATCAGCTAAAATTTGCACTTAAATGAATATTTTAGGACTTAATCTCCCTTGCTAGAATTCCCTAAAGTAGAACTCATATCTCCTTGCAAAGCAATTAGATTTCTGGCTAAAAGAGCACAGAATCTTTGAGGTTTTAAAGGCCATCACTTTAACAGGAAAAGGTTATGTGTTTTTTTATCTCTTCATTTCACTGACATGAGAAGATTACTTACTGACCAATCAATAAATACTGGTTATTGCCAGCAGTTGTTCACTATTTTGATCAACCAGTGCAACTAAAAAGACACAAAATTTATATAAAGATAATTATGAGTCTAAAAATATTCACATATACTTGTGCATGACGCTAGGAACACAATTCAACTTCTTTAACAAAAAGACAGTTTTATTTCACACTTTTCTAAATGAAACCCTTTTTCTTTGGGCTACGGAATTGGATGCTTCTAATCTTCATGGTGATAGTTACAAAGTGTAATTCCCTTGGGCACTTGGGATATGTCAACAGCATCTTTCTGTTAAAAACGAAAGCTTTCCATGATATCAAGTAATTTTTAGTAACTATATTTAAAAGGCTTTGTGAGAGATCTTTGGTTACAAGGCAAAGGAGAATAAATAGTTTCATTTATCATGACATGCACAGCTTCATCCTTTTTCATTTTTTTTTTATTTCCCATTAGAAAAAAGAATTAATCAAGTAAAACTAGCAGTCGGATAAGGTGTGAAGAGGTTATATCATTCAAATAATTTTCTCTGAGGATATTTGTGCAAAATGACTGTCATTAAGAACTATCAGAATTTCAAATGCAATTTTATATATATATATATATATATATATATATAAGAGAGAGAGAGAGAGAGAGAGAGAGAGAGAGAGAGAGAGAGAGAAAGAGGTGTATTAGTCCAATGAAACAAATTTGAAAAGATATAATAATAATAATATTTATTCTATATTATTAAGCCATTGGAGGCATAGCTGAGTAGGGGATAAGAGGCTCAGATTGAGGAATCGAAAGCCAAGTTCAAATTCCAGTTGAGTTCATTACATTAACTTATGTACCAATAGCCTTTGAAAAGGTATGAATCGATCTCTTCCCCTACCAGCTATGGGTAAAATAGCACTACAGACTTGGTCCTATAGCCTTGTGTGGCAACCAATCTAGGAGAAAGACAACTCTGAATATGCAGGTTATTTAAGGCCAGAGAATATTTTTAGATTCTAAGAAGTTTTTGATTTACTTATACAAGTCCTACTAATAATGACATAGCTGAGGTAGATTCATACCGTTTCCCAAGGGTATTTGCATTTAGTAAATATAACAAACCAGACTGGAATTTGAACTTGGTTCTCAGTTTTCCAATTCAAAGCCATTATCCACTAAGCTACCTGTACATCCAAGCTTACAGTACCTCGTATTGCCAAGCAGTCATCCATCTAATTACTGACCAAGCTCAACATTGCTTAACTTCAGTGATTGTATGAGAACTGGTGTTTCAACATGTGTCTAGTTCACACTCCTCCCCTGTCTTGTGAACAAGAGTAGAGGGTTATTGTTTTTTTCCTGTTTAGGATTTTGTTTCCAGTTCCTTCTAAATCTTTTCATTCTCTTTCATTCCCAGTAGTGTCTTAGTGGCATTATTGCCTTCCTTGTGGTTAATTGATTAAAAAAAAAATGGTTGTAAGCCTATATAAATATTGACAGACATGTAAACATCAACATTTATATGAACAAATCTGGATATATGTTTATAGGAGCTATGGTTGAATAGCAGTACAAACTGGGCCTTATAGCCTTGGTTGGCAACCATTCTACTTCAGAAAGAAATGGTTACCTAAACGTGTATCAGATATGGCACTTGACAGACTGTAACTATGTTATTTATTACTTTCACTAGCAATCGAGAATTAATTCAACACTATAGGGAACACTTTTAATGTATCATTGCTGGTCTTACTGAAGAAACTCGTCTTTTGATAAAGCAGAAATTACTGACTGAAAGTGTGTTTTCTTGTAAAAACATAAGTGCATGCAAATGGCTTTTTAAACAAGATTTCTTACTTTGCCTGACAAATATATAGATAACTCCTTTTCAGTTGATATCAACAAATCGGCTCAATTTAGCAATGGAAATTAGCATTTGAAACTTGGCTATAACCTGAACTTGAACAGTGGCTGACTGTCGTTCATGTTCTGGTTGTTTCTTTGTAATGTACTCACACAAATCCTCCTGCCTCACATACATAAGTTGTTGTCTGTATTTGGATTTGATTCAAATCACTTGCCAGGTGTGCAGAGTATGGCCATCCACACACTTCTCTTTTCATCCCCCAGCCCCGAAAAAAATGAATAGATAAAGCTTCCCAAGCTGATTAATTTTCCTCTCATATTTCAAGAGGATAATCAGTGAGAATAATCTCACAAAATACACCTTTTAGGCTTTAAAAAACAAAAAAAGTAAACATTTACAATTGTATAACAAAAGGTAAAAAAAAAAATTCACCTTCTTAAATGAAAAGTCAACAATTCATTTATCTGCATGAAGTGATCTCCAGTTGTAGTTCAATCAATGTGACTGATTCAGTGATGTTTGAAAAGTCTTTCCAGCCATAAAGATTGCTAATCAGAATTTACCTATGTATAGTAGGCCTAATAGCTCTTACATTTCCCTAAATCACATTGACACTGCTGTTAAAAGTAATCTTACTATTTGTTGATCTATTAATGATTAGAAGTAAAATTCTATCTGCCATTCAGTAATAATGAAAAAAGAAGAAAGACCATATATTTCATTTTACTAAAACCAATATTTAACCAAACACCTTTTAGTTATTTTTTTTAATACTGCACCTTTTTCTATAAATATTTTCATAATAATTGTTCTAACGAGTTTTCCTGTTTGGTACCTCAACTTTACAAATTTAAGCATGGTACTAGATCGATAGCAATATTTACAGTTGAAATTGCTAGACATAACAGCAGATTCTATATTAACAGTTTTTTCTCTTACTCTCCTTGCTTGTTGAATTCTTTCTTGGCTCTTACTTTCCAGTCAACTTTGATCTTCAATGCAATGTCAATTGTTATCTTTTGTCTTCTTAATTCTTGTTCTTTTATTGTTCTCTCTCCTTAATAATGTTTTTCATTTTCTCTGATTCTTTCACACTCAGTAACCCTACTCCTGTATCTTAGTGGCTTAGTGTGAAATGATTTAAAAAACAAAAAAAAAAACAATTTCTTTTCCTTTGTAGTTTTAAATAACATTTGTTGTCATACTATTCCTTTCAATTTCTGTTCCACTATCCATTCATACAAGCTTGTTAGGTACATTATTGAATGATTCTCTCTACCTCTTCTGTCATCAATATGTCATGTGAGTCTCAAATTTTCCTTCCTTCTTTCTCATTATGCATTCCAGAAAATTCAACTGTGTCTTTCTGATCAAGTGTCAAGTTCAAGTTTTTTTTTTGCTCTAATTTTCTATAAAACTACCTTGTTGCTCACATGTTCTGTCCATGATATTCTCAGCATCCTTCTGTAGATCTACACTTCTTTTGCCTCATATTGGTTTGTTGTTTTAGCTTTTGCTTTTGCTTGGTATTTCATGTGGAAAAATAAATATTTTGCATGTATTTTTGGGGTGGAGTTAATAATGGTTTTAGTAATTTGAGTCATCTTACTAATTAAACCATTGCTGGCGGGATTAGAGGTTGATTTATACATTTCCCAAGTGTATATGCACATGAGTGAACATAATGAACCAAACTAGAATTGGAACTCAGCTCTCCATTTAACAATTCCCAGATGTTATCCATTACATCATCTGACACCCAAACATATAGCACCTGGTATTCCTAAGCAGTCACCTATCTAGGTACTGACCAGGCTCAATGTTGCTTAACCAGTGATTGTACGAGAGCTGGTGTTTCAACATGATGTGGCATAAACTGTGAAGAAATTGACCACCATTATTAAATCCTGGTAGGATTTATAGTTAAAGGTTAATTAAATCTGGTATAAACAGCAAAGCATATAATAAAGATATATTCTTCTTCTATGTGCTGTGTCACTTACATCATAGGTAATCATGACTCTGCACAACTTCCTATCTTGTGTGACTTTTACTTAAGTAGCTAACCAGGATCAAACTTAATCTCCATAGTTTACAAAGTTAGAATACTAAGCACATTAATACAAAGTGGATCTACATTACTTCTTAAGTTTTTATTGTCTGGCATTTTGGTAAATATCAGTTCCAGTCTCAAAGAAGCATGCAGAAATTTACGTCAGAAAGAAGAGGAAGAAAATATATAATAAATAGAAAAGTGTATTTTTGTCTAAATTTCTCAGATGCACTATTTGTATTTGGACTATTGTCCTCATCTTTGCTATTTTATATCACAATGTTTTGCCCTCTTGTCTTCCTCTGGGGTATATTGAATATGACCAATTGCATGTACTTCCTTGCAATTGTGGTAGAAAATTAAGAAGTAGAAAGAAGCCACCTTCTAAAAGTAAAGCCCTAGGAACATCAAAAAGTCATAGTGAGAGGTGAAACAATGAAATCCAGCATGACTGATCATGTATGGAAGGAAAAGGGTGGTCATCAACCTCTGTTTAGTTGTATATCAACTCTTTATGGGTCATTTAATGTCAAAATTGAATTTTGAGAGCATTAGTAACTTCTTTTACAAAAATGTATTGCTAGTAATTTTTTTCTCTTTCAAAAATATATTGCAGGTATTTTAAAAAATTTTTTAACAAAAATGTATTACTGGTAATTTTTTATTATGAAAATGAATGTACTCCTGGTATTTTTACTATAAATATGTATTTTTATACTTTTATAGTGTTTTAACCCCAGTTTGGAGGTTAACTATTTGCCCATAGCTGGGACCCTAACAGGTGCTACCACCCAGGGTCAGGGTGGACCTGGGAACAATAGCAACTAAAAGGTAGTTCCACACTCCTTAAAACCTCCCAATCAGAGGCCTTGCTGCTGGATGTAGTTTATCGTCTTACTCAGGACAGATCATCCCATGTGGAATGAAGTGAAAATACTGGACAAAGAAGAATGCTGGAGAGTTAAACGTTTGAAAGAATCATCATATATGCTAGGCTATGAAAACCTCATCAGCAGTCCTAGCATAGAAATAAATACAATATGGGAGAAACCTATTTTCATGAAAAAAATTGTTTTAAGAGAAAAATTTTATAAATTTTAACCAAAGTACCACAAGCTGCTTGGTCAGTTAATGTTGAATGTTTCCTTATAATGAAACTGCTAATATCACAGTCACCATTAACTATTGTTACACTATTTGTTAATATTGAGCACATTATTTGCAAAAAACTCTTCACCTTGAATATGTTAGCCTCCAGTAATTTACTGGTCGACATGATTTGTTTGGCTGATCTAATATGTTGTTATTGTTATTATTAAATTTATAAAAATTAATGTTTTCATTTAAATCATTTTAAGTTACTATACAAAATTACTTTTTTAAAACTAGAATTCACCCCCAAATGTGTATCAGCCTGTAATTCACAAATTTTTAGAAGGAGATGAAATGACTTCTGAATCTGTCTCATAGCTTTTGTCAATAATTCTGGATATTTTTGTGGCATTTGGCAATGATACCTACTTCTACCACAAACTTTAATCAAAGGAAAATATTGATTTGGGATAAACTATGCCAGCAAAAGAATCAATAAAATTGTGGCGAGAAGGTCTAGAATGATAATGAGAGTACAGATGGAGTGTCAGTTAAAGAGACAATTGGTAAAGTAATTAAAACAACAAATACTACATTAAAAAAACAATAATTTCATTTAATAGTATAGGAAATGATGCAATTTCCCTGTCAAGGAAGATTTGAAAAAAAATCCGATCAACTTTGGCACAATTCTTAATACATAAAAAATGCCTACAGATATTTTCAAAAAAATAAAACACTTGACCACATTTTTTGACCACTTGGGTGTACAAAAAATACACAGTCACTTCATGTGGAGTTAACACACATGTGCATGAGCCTATTAGATCAATATAAAAATGACAATATTTTCAAGCTACCTCAGAAAAATTTACTAGCCCAGCAAGATGGATACAACTGTGTCTCACTGCAACCCACTCTTTTGACTGCTGAATGAACAGTATCAGATTACAACTCTCAACTTGGCGATAATGCTTTTAACACCACATGCCCACTGATACTTCTCTACAACTCACAGAGACTTTAAAAAAAAAAGAAAACAAGACACAAACAATTCAATTTCAAAGTTCTTATGTTGTAAAAAGAAAATAAATAAGAACTTCTTTATTTTGTAGCACTCATGTTAATCATTTTTTATTAACATTAGTACTCAACAAATAGATATATGTTTTTTATGATAGTCCTTTCTCTTTATGCAAGAGAGAATGGTGTCCAAAATTTTGATATGAAACAAAGAAAATATATGTGTAACAGATAGGAACTTAAAAGAAAGTTTTATTCTCTCAATTTGATTTCCCCCATTATGGGCATTATTATATCCATGATATAATATCAACATGGTTTTCATATGGAATGGAATGGCTGAAAGGAAAATAATGGCAAATATGTTTTGTTTGCAGAGAGAGTTTTATACTACTAAGACATAAAGAAAAGTATGTATATATATATATATATATATATATATATATATATACACACATGTCCCATTCAGGGAGAAATATATCACATATATCTATATGGCAAAGCAGAGTGTAAGGGGAAACATAAAGGGAAGGCCTAAAATATAATATGGAAATACTCCTGTGTCTGAAAAAGCCATGTTTACAACTTCAGATTCATATGGGCTGGATTCATCTATGTCCTAGGTGAGGACATATTCCATGAACAGCAAACAGCGAGTCCTGGATTTTCTGAAACTGAGGACTGTGAGCTGGAGTTTCTTTCTACATCTGGGAAAGATATATTTCCAAAGGGAAATGGCACCATGGACTTGTAAGCTGCTGGAGAGGCAGATTTATCCTCTGTTTGGGCTATGAGAGGCTCGGGCTAAAGAAAGAAAGCTTTCTGTTTTGCTGCTGTAAACAAAACTCTGTGTGGATTAAGCAACTGCCACATGAAACATGTGACTTATTTCCACCAAAGAGACATAAGTACCTTCTATCTCCCTACATATACATTGTATTTGCTATATTTATAGAGCATTTATAGATATAAACAGTGTGAGCATGACTGTCAGTTTCACACCTTAAGCATTCATCAGACCATCTGATGTGGGGAGGGACAAATCAACACCACCAATTCTGCACTGCTGACTGAACACCAGCATCGGGGCAACTCAGGACCAAGACAACGCAGCACCAGAAAACATAACTTTTTAATAACAATATAAAAGTAATTTATTAAGGATTAAAACTTTAATTAGTGATTATTTTTTTTAAAATAAAGAATTTGAAAAGGCATTAAGTAAAATATGAACCAGTCTTTTTGATTTTAATTAATTAAAATTTAATATTTAATTAAAATAAATCATAAAAAAATATGTTTTAATAAAGTAAATTGAGATTTAAAAAATAATTCAATAAAACATATTTCTCAGCCCATTTCAGGAAATAAACATGGGAAGAATGTCTCCACAAACATCCTCTAACCAATCTTCAGAAATGCCAACATACAGATTGACTATTTCAGGTTCAGTACGAAATTCAAACAAATATCAGGAGGATGGAGAGTACAATGGCTGAAACATTGTGAATGTGAAAATAAAGATGAGGACAACAGTCCAAATGAGGTAAATAGTGTAAATAGTTACAATTTTTTTTTTTAAGCATTACACCCCGAGCAAGGCGTAAAGCCACTAGGATGCAGGGGGTTGCAGAAGATTTGGAGCAAGATCAGATAGGAGTGATGGAAGAAAGGATGAAGAGAAGGATAGTGTATAGATCAAGGCAACTGGAGATGTCGATTGACATTACAAATGAATAGCTGGAGATTATAGCTCTCAGGGAAACTGGAATAGGGAAGAGAGTTCCACAGGCGAGAGGTGCGAGACATGAAGCAATTGGAGTAGAAGAGACGGCTACATTTAGTAGTTTCTACAGTGAAACGGTGAGAGCGGGATGCCAGCCTCATAGGGCGCTTGAATTTCCTTCTCATTTTAGAAATACAGATAGATATATTTATCATGTGGTTACAAATATTTTTTAAGCAATGCCAAATTAAGTTCCTAGATTTTAAGTGGATCCTAAATAGATTAAGTCATTTTTTTATCATTTTGGACTATGACAGTTAACAGATAAAACCCTGACAGTGAAGCCAAATAAAGGAAAAAGGTAAAGTAATGTAGATGTATATAAATATGCTTGTAAAACTTGTATTGCAAAGTGTCTCATGGTTACAGAAGAGATGTCAAAGAAAGTGAAAGATTCCAAAAAACATAGGGCTGGAAAAGAAGGATGGAAGGTATTCTGATATTTACCAAAATACACAAATACATACATGCTGCATACACATACATAAATATGTGCATAATTTTTTTTATATGTGTGTGTATTTTTATGACAGCCTGGGTATGATGATAAACTATATCCAGCAGCAAAGCTTCTGATCAAGAAGTTTTGAGGAGCATGGAATCATCTCTTAATTGCTGTTGTTCCCAGGTCCAACCTATCCTGGGGTGGTAACACTTGTTAGGGTCCCAGCTATGGGTAAATAATTAACCCACAATCTGGCATCAAAACACTATGAAAGTATAAACATTTTTATAGCAAAAATACCAACAATGCATTATCATAGTAAAAAAATTACCCGCAATATGTTTTTTTTTAAAATTACCAGCCATTCATTTTTGTAAAAGAAATTAACACATTAAATGACCCATAAGGATTTGATATGCCACTAAAATAAATTAAATATTTGCATGAACCCAAAATTTTGATTGATGTAGGGATCATTGTAGTCTTTATCCAGTGTTTACATTATTCGGACTATTGTCCTCATCTTTGTTGCCATATTTATCACAACATTTCGGCCGTTGTACCCTTTATAAAATAAAGGGTTCAGTTCAAAATTTCAACCACCTGAAGAAGGCCAGAGCGTACAACGGCTGAAATGTTGTGATAAATATGGCAACAAAGATGAGGACGATAGTCCAAATAATGTAAATACTGTACATAATACCTCATCTCAGAAATATAGACAGTCTTTATCCAGTCTTGGATATTGATGTTTCCAGTCCAAATCTTGAATAATACAGCCATCTTCTATTCCATCATCATCATCATTAACAGCAGCAAAAACAATATTATTATTATTATTATTATTATTATTATTATTATTATTATTATTATTATTATTAATAATGCTTATACTGTAAAGTGAGATCCTTATATATTTTTGGTTTTAACTTCAGGTCAGCCATAACTGGTCAATAGTCAAGCACCACAATTGTAATACAAATTAGCTGACAGTGCCACCCATTTTTATTAACCACTCACTCCAAATCATCCAATCATCAAAGAGAGCAGAACTCACACCAACTCTCATACTGAAAGAGCAGTAATTAGTCAAAAATTATAATAGTTTAGAGAAGTAGAAAAACAGATACTACACATTGATCCCAGCTCAACAGACAGCTTTATCTCTAACAGTAAAAGTAAAACTAATGCAGTTAATAAGACGAGAAGCTTCTATACCTTTTTTTAACTACAGCCAAACTATAAATGGCCAGTGACTCAGCACCACAATTGCCATGAAAATTAGTAAGTACTGCCATCTACCTTGAGTAACCATTCACTCTGAATATGCAACCATCAAAGAGAGAATAACTCACATCAAATCTTACCTTTAAAAAGAGCATTAATTAGTTAACAATAAATGTTTTAAACAATCCAGAAACACATTTAAATGCAAAAAATTTTGAACTTTTTGTGGCACAAATTCTTCAACCTGAGTTGAACCATCATTTAGGCTTTGATTAATTTTTTCTTCACAATGATGACATACAAAAATATTTTGTTGCAAATTTTAATCCATGAAATATCAGTGTTAAATCTCGGCTTGCAGTTGCTACATTATATCAAGATGTTTTTTTTTGTATCTAAATAAACATGTCGGAGATTAGGTAATTGCATTTGTAGGTGTTGATCTCTGGAATGTTAGCATTAAGTAAATGTCTGCCTACAGCAAATAGACATTCACACACAGCTTTACAAGAAATGGCAATCAATGTAAAAAAGATTCACACAAACACACCACAGGAAGATAACCAAACAGAAACTAAAAAAAAAAAGAAAAAAAACTGAATCTAAAGTTAAAACAAGAAACAAAAACGTTCAAGAAATCTATTCTTGAAGAGTTAACGACACTGCCAATCAACTAAGAATGTTAAAAATGGCTTTTTTCTTTGGAATTGGTGGATTTTTTGTGGCTGTTATCAGACTATATGCACAAACAATGTATACCATTTTTTTCCCATTTACACATTTAGATGCATAAATATAGGTTCACATACATAATTAAATTTCTGCAGAATTGGGAAATTCTGGTACTGTGTTGCCAGAACAAAAATGCAAAATCAAATATGCTTATAACAATTCTTAGAAATTCAAGACTTAAACTATACCATGTTGAAACACCAGTTCCCGTATGATCACAGAATTTAAGCAATATTGAGCCTGGTCAGTACCTAGATGGGTGACCTCTTGGGAATACCAGGTGTTGTAAGCTTTGATGTATGGGTGTTGCAATGGATAATGGCATGGAATTGTTAATCAGAGAACTGAATTCCAATTCAAGTTGGATTCATTTTATTCACTTACGCACAAATACCTTTGGGAAAGATATGAATTCACCTCTTCTCCCCACGGATATGGGTTAATTAGTAAAACTTGTATCTCTAAACCTGTATCTTCAAAAAAAATTCTTACAATCTAAAAATATTTTCTGGCTTTAAATAACCTGCAAAGGGTTGATAAACTAAAAAAGAATCAGTCACTCAATGATATACTGATTATCTATACAGGCATGTTTTTTAGATTTATTTACATTATCTGGAATATAAATGTAGAGAAACTAACATGGCCACAAAGTGAGGGTTCAGTTTATATATTGATTGTAATATAGAATTAATTCCCCACTTTATATCCACATTATAATTTCTTGTTTGTTTATCAAATTTGGATTTGGTATGAATACATCTATTCTCTCACAAGAATTGTATCACTAAAATAATTATTATCTCTAAAATAAAAATTCTTACAATCTAAAAATATTTTCTGGCTTTAAATAAGCTGCAAAGAGTCGATAAACTGTAAAAAATTAATCAATCAATAGAAATTTTTTTCAATGGAATTGACTTGACTTGACTTGTATCGGTTTTCACCCTGGTCGGGTTGAACCTGCTTCCTCCTAAGCAAGTACAACATCATGAACCATCGCTGCCCATGTTCACCAATTCTGAGCCAGGTCACACAAAATTGTGAGCCAATCAGAATTCCATCGTCGAAGACCAACTACTTGTGGACCCGATAGTACAGCTAGGTTATCCTTGATTGTGCTAGCCCATGTCCTCAGCTGCCCATGTTTTCGCCAGCCAGGAAGAGAAGGAGTGAGAAGTACATCGCGGATGAGCTCTCCCTCCGGGCGTCGAGCTACGTGCTCAAACCATTGGAGATGACACTGGAGCAGGATGGGTGTTAGAGGACGGAGACTCAGGCGACAATGTAGAGTGGCTGTGGGCACACAATTGATTTGGCGGCATCGTAGAATGCAGCGAAGGCAATTGCTGTCGAACACTTCAAGCCTTCGTAGGTCAACCACTCTAAGTGACCACGTTTCGCAGCCATAGAGAAGGATAGTCTGAACAATAGCCTGATAGATATGCCCCTTCGTAGCCGTGGAAATCTCCCATTGCCCCCATAGTGACTACTTGAGATACGTGAATGCGGACTTTGCAGCTCCTATATGGCGTTCGACCTCAGCAGCAGCCTGCCTGGATGGTATAATGGTTGAACTGAGATAGATGAAAGACTGCACATCCTCCAGATTGACCCCGTCCAGCATCAGTGACTGCCAGTTGACTGGATCAACCAGGGACGGCATAACTTTGGTCTTCTAGGTATTGATGGTCATACCCATATCCCATGCTAATAGAATTATTAAAGTTTCATTCAATATTGGGACACCCAGACTTGATGGTGACATTGAAAGAGATATTCAAAAATATATGTTAGTAGATACAAACCTATAAGATTATGCACTGAAAATATACTGCCTTTGAAAACAGGTTTCAAAAATATTTATTAACATAATGAAATCAAGATTTTCATATGAAATTCAGATTTACATGGAATTATTTTGATCTTCAATTACAAAATCGGCTCAGTTTTGAAAGAGAATAATTTTCTTTTCAAGATGCAAATTAGATTTGTCTACTAATGCCTTAATTTAATATATGCCATCATCAAACCATATTAATTTATATATGTCCTGTCCCATCTGTAGTGAGGAGGGAGATAAATCAATTTAAGTTAAAAATTTATGAATGCAAATTTTTTGTTGAGATATAATAATGTGGATATGTGTAATAGAATTAGAAATTGAGATTCAGTTTGAAAAAGATATTTTCAAAATTATACAGTAAACAAAAATAGATTTGTACACAAAGAGAATTAAGCAGAAAACCCTCAAAATCTATTTACACCTAACTATACCTCTAAGCAGGAGCTGTTGTCTATCTAATGCTGCCCATCAAGTAAAATTAATGCCTTTTCAGTCCTTGTTGGCTGCTCAACTTGGTAGAGAACAATCATTATCACAGTTAAATTACAGATCTCCTCAAATATGATAATTTTCCACCTTGCTCTCTCTCACATGTAATCTAACAGCTAAGGTGCCAGTGATATATGAAAGGAAATCTCTATTGTTGTCTACAGATTGAAGATTATATAATTTTAAACAAACTGCTTAAAATAATCATTATTATCATCATGACCAACCATTACAAGTCTGTTGCTAGACAAATTAATTTCCTGAAAACTGCAAACACTTTTAAATCAGGAATGTTGTAAATAAAAGCAAAAAGAAAATACAAGTCATCAATTTTCAGACGACAGACGGTATGGTCCAAGGAGGAGGATAGCCTAAGATACAAACTGGAGATACCAAAACCAAGAAATTAGAAATTTTTAACTATCTCGGAAATGTTATAATAGATCAGAAAATGTGACACAAAAATACAAAAGTGCATTGGAATTGTAATCGATTGATTGATTTGTTTAATAGCATAGCATCTCCTTATGGGTCATGATGAAATTCAATTTTCTTCAGATCTTTAAAATAAAAAAAATATGCTATCCATCTTTGTACAAATTAATTGAAACAAAACAAATAATTCCATTATTATTTATTTTTTTTGTATTTTTCCAATGAAACATGACCCAGGGCGCATATTAGTAATTCATATGTCCATTCTATGAATTTGTTCCTTACAGATTGACCACACCGGTCAGAACAGTTTCCAGACAATTCCATAGTACTTTGATTTGCTCACTGATAAGACTTGTCAGTATGTTCATGCAGCATTATAATTTTTGTATGCTCACTTGGAGTAATGCCCATCACAAACAATGGTCATAGGACAACTAATCGATAGTCAAGACAATAGTCTCTGGTTGTGATAAAAATCTGATGCAATCATGGATGATGCAATATTTTTCAAGGCCAAACAAATTTCATCATACACCCTGAAAATAGATTCATATTACTGCACACCATTGCAAATGACCTAATCTAAGGAAAAAACAGAAATCAATTACACCCTGTCACTCCAGTGTGTCTAAAATTGACTGTATGGTGAACAAGAGAAAACTAAAGTGGTCGTTTCAATTAATTTACACAGGGGTATATGTTATTTTACTTTCACAGTTGAATACATGGTAACATATTGGTTGGTTGGTTGGTTGATTTTCTTTAGCAGCATATCAACACCTCTATGGGTAATTTAATGTTGAAATCTAAATATTTTTAAGACAATTTTATGGCTTCAGATACAGATAAAATGTATTGTTGGCCATTTTGCCTTAAAAATATTTTGCTGGTCATTTTATTATAAATATGTATTGTTGGTAATTTTTTTATATAAAAATGTATTACTGGTATTTTTAATTATAAAAATGTATTTTTATATGTTAATAGTGTTTTGTTTTTGTTTGGGGGCCCACTCTTTGCCCATAACTGTGACCCTAACTGGTTCTACTACCTGGCTTGGGGCTGACGTGGTAATAACAGCAATCAAGAGTGGTTCCACGCTCCTCAAAAGCTTCAATCTCCCAATCAGAAGACTTGCTGCCAGATATAGTTCATTGTCTTACCCAGGACTATTAGAATAGGGAAAAAATGCCTTCCAAAATCTAAACAAAACTTTAAAAAATGGGAAAATTTCATTTGAAACAAAGATAAAAGTACTCAACTCTTATGTAATATCAAACTCTCTATATGTCAGTGACAATTTCCTCACAGATGAAGAAGAGACTTGAAGAACGGATATTTGTTTTTTCAGAAGGATGCTGAGAATACCATGAACAGAGCACGTGAGCAGTGAGAAAGTTTTAAAGATATTTCTGAAACATATAATGAGGAAATAAGGTTTAGAAAATTTGACATACACAGGATATATTGAAGGCAAGATGTGCAGTGGAAAACAGTATGCAACCGACTTAATGAGCAAACATTGCTAAAATCTACAAAGGAGAGAAAGTTGTGGAGAGCTATAACTGCAAACATTCTAAAGGTGCACATCACATAAAAGACAATGATACAATTGTGCTATTCTCTGTGATGTACCCCTAACAAGCCTACGTTCCATCTTCTGTATGACTTTGTCCTATCCTTTGGGCACCAATTAACCAACCTTTTGCTCCATCTGTTATTCTTTCTACTTGCTATGTCTCCTGCACACATTCATTTTTGTTATTTAATCTAGAATATTTCATTATAATCTATCTTTCATAGAATATAGAATAGGCTGTGGCAGGGGCAGTTTTGCCCAACACCACAAATTGCTACAAAACCAAAAATAACCTGAAAACTCAAGCCATGTACTTAAATAGCTCCATCAGATTGATACTTTCATAGTGATGTCATGCCTGGTGTCACACTTACTTAGAAATATCTAAACTGACTTCTCCTGTTATCGTCTACCTTTACAAGAGTCAGATCAAGGCAAAAATGGAGTACTGTTGCCAGAGCTGCAGAGTCTTCACTTTCTAGTCTCAATAGAGTCCAAAACTCCCATTCCCTTCGTATTCTATTGGTGAAATGTGAATTCCATTCAAGCAGCTTCTCACAAACGGCTACTTTGTGGAACTGACTCCAAAGGGGATGCTTCCATGATCAATACAACGATAACCAGTTCCAGTCTTGGGTTAACCATTATTTTCATATATCCACATAATCTGTGGCTCTAAATCTGTAAACCCCTACCTTGAGTGGCCTTGTACAGGGTGAACAGTAGATGTAAATGAAAAAAAATAAAAAATTCACTTTCTAAGATCAATAGTTAAAAATGTATTTGGACAAGTGAAACATGTATATCTTGATAAAGACCATTCCTCTTCAAACATTGTGGACTGGCATCACAAACAAAGAATTATAAAAAAGTAACAGAAACTACATCACTTAAATGGATTTCATATGTAAGTTGAAAAGAAAATAATGGCATAATCAAGATGTTATTCTACACTACTGAAAATAAAATGTTAGGAAGGAAGCCCCCATCATATCCAAAATGTAAACAAAGCATTTTCTAAAGAATTAATGAATTTATTTTTAATCTGACATTTTTTAAAATGGGGTGTCTATTTCAAATACAGGTATCCACTAAAATAATGTTTGAATAAAGCTGCCAGATTAAAAATAAAATCATGAATTCTTTAGAAATTACATTATGTTTTGAATATGAAACTGAGTATATATGGACTTCTGAGAAAAATCTGAATGAGGAAGCGTGCATTCCTTAAAAGGTAAACAGAATCTTGCTGAGGTGTGTTGCTCTCTGTGGCCAATCTGTCAAAAAGCATACTGGATGAAATGATGGTTTCTCCTACAAAGTAGAATGCAAGTTCAAATCCTGTCAGTGAGCATATTTTTTTTATTAAGATATCTTGAGTGCACAGGCCAATAGATGTAATACTCATTGTTTAAAATAAAAACAGGGTGTGTATTGCAAACATGGGTATGCACTAAAAATAATGTCCAAGTAATAAAAATATAGGACTAAAAATAAATCCATTAATTCTTTAGAAAAGACTGATTATATTTAGTCAACAGATTTGGAATAACACATTTATCTCCTAAAATGATTTTTAAGATCAATATTATATAAAATAAAAGCAGTTATTTAAATTAAGTTATTTGTTTACTTATGCAACAAAGATGATGTTTGTTAATATATTCAAATATTTTTTAAAATATTAACGATTTACCACAAAGTAATTTTCTACTAGTTTTGTCATCCCTCTAAAACTTTATCCTGTTAACAGGGCTTAAATATATTGACTGCATCCTCTGTAGAGGGGTAAGACCCCTCACAAAAGGGGCCACCTTCCAAGAACTTTTGCAAACTCAAGTATAGACCTAACTAATGTTTACCTTTTTTAATCTACCATAAACTGAACTAGTGTCTACCATTTGGAATCAAGTGTAAATTGGACCAATGTCTACCATTTATTTGGATTCAAGTGTAAACTGGACCAGTTTCTATGATTTGGTGTAAAGTGAAAACTGAGCCTGTTCCTACCATTTGGATTCTTGTGTAAACTTGACCAGTGTTTGCTATTTGGATTCAAGTGTAAACTGAGCTAGTGTCCATAATTTGGTGTCAAGTGTAGACTGGACCAGTATTTAGAATTGAGTAAGTTTAGACTGGACCAATGTCTACCATTTAGAGTTTAGTATAAAGCAAGCATGTGTCTTGCTTTTTTACCTTACTGTAAACTGGAGTAACAAAGTTTTGGAGAAAATGGAAACAAAAAGAAAACTAATATTTAAAGTTAGGAAGAGACAGTTGAGGTTAACAAAGAAGGAGGGCTTGGAAAATCTGATACTCACAGGACAGATAAAGGGCAAGAGAGATGGAGGAAAACAATGCATGATATACTTAGTGAGCTTGTGGGGGTCAGAAAACTAATGTTGTGGTCTGTTAGTGTGGAGATGTGGAAGTCACCAAAGTAGGGGTTTACTTGTTTACAGATGATTATCTTCAGATAATGCCCTTAATTCAAATATACACTGATTTATGACCTTTTAAAAATGCATGCAAAGATAATTAATATAAAGATATATATTGCATGTACTGATAAAAATATATATCTCTCAAAATATAGAATATTTGAAAGAGTTCATAAGTTCCTATCAGAAAGTTCTTATGCTGAAAGCCATTAAGTCCTTATCACACACACACACACACACACACATATATATATATATATATATATATATATATATATATATATATATATCCAAGTATATAATTGGTGTATATGGAATGAATTCCAATAACAAACAATTACTATTCTTAAAAGAGTGCTCAATACAAAGTACATTCAACGTCATCACTTGATAAGACACCGAGGGTGTTGAAACAAAATGGTTATTTTTGTAGTGATTTTATAACATTTATGTTATAAATTTTTTTTTTTTTTTTTTAAATAAATAATTATATATATATATATATATATATATATATATAGAGAGAGAGAGAGAGAGAGTGGGGAGAGAGTGTTAGGTATGTAAATATTTCTTGATAGCAGTAATTCTTTTGACTTTCTCTATTGGATTTTTAGGTGTTCAAAGCTTGAGGGTAAGGAACAGTGAATAAAATTCTTTTCAGCAGCTGATCCAGTCCATTTGCCAGCTCATCACAGTCTTAACACTTTTTTTTAAATACAATAGATTTTCATTCCCCAAATTCTTCTTGCTTTTGATTGGTTCCAAAAATGGATTCCTTGACAATCCTGTTTTCTTTATCTACTTTTTAGGAATGATAAACTTTTAACCTCTTTTATTTATTACTTTAATTTTTTCTTACCTTTTTCTTTATAGTAAACCAAAATGGTTTGCCAATTCTTAGCTTTCTATTTTTTTTTATTTTTGAAATAGTGATCTTTTAATTTTTCTGTCACTACAAGCTTAAGTAAATTGAACAGGGCTTAGGAGAAATAACAGAAATACAAAGTTTATGAAGAGCTACAAGGGACAGAAAGTTGTGGAGAGCCATAATCGCTGACATCCTGAGAGGATGCAGCACATAATGAAGAAGTAAGCTGGATCAGTATTTACCTTTTCAGTACTGATGCAAACCAGACCTGTATCTACTTACCTATTAATTCATTGTAATTTTTTCCTATAAGACACATTTGACATCAGATAATCCAACAAGAGTAGATATGTAGATCTGTCATTAAATTAATTACTTAATTTGAGTATGACTAAGTGTAGGAGGTTGTGAATCTTTGAAACATGCATGACGTACATTCCTGTTAATCAGTTCAAAATTTGCAATAAATGTGTAGTAATGATATTCTTAGATGCAGGCTTCTACATGCCAATCCTGCTCACAAAAACACCCACATGTTCATACTGACCTATCACAAACATAAGATTACTAAAAAAGAAAAAAATCTTTTATAATAAACAAAAGAGAAATTAAGAATAATATTTTAGGCTTTCTCAATTAACATTTTTAAATGAACTAGAATTGTATTTCTTTCGTCAGGCAAATATACAATATTTAACATTAGACTAATATTCACCATTTTGAAAAAACAGATTATTAATAGCCTTATGAATACAAGTGTTGATTAATGAATTGGGTGGCATAATAATTGTGAGTTCAATTCCTACACTGGTTAGTGCAAACTTTTGCTTAGTGGAAACAGGATGAGCAGTAACTGAGCAGTACTAAAACAGACAAGATAAGATATCCAGTGACAAGTATAGTGCAATGAAAATAATCTACCCAACAGGTAAAATAAAAGGTTCAGTTTGAAATTCCTTGAAGGTTACCAGAATGTACAGACACCTGAATAAGGCTGGAGGGCAGAATGTTCAAAATGCAATAAAAACAAAGATAAGGTTGTTTTCCAAATTACATTTCATATGACAGAGAAATACCATTTCTTGAACAGTTCAACAAAAGTTTTCTTCTCTAAAATCCTCAACTGATAATCTATAATTATAATGGTATACTTATTATTTTTGATACTTCTAACACCATTTTGAAACTTTTGAAATCATTGATTCTATGTCTATTTAGAAGTAGTTCCATCAATCAATACTATTTAATAATATTGAGCATAAAAAGGTGCAAGTAAAACGTTTATACATATAAAAAATTGCACAGGTCTCCTTTTTTTAAACTGTCTTATGTAAACACCCCAGTAGTGAAAGAAAGATAATTGTATTTATGAAAACGACAGGGATTAATCTTTTGCATGCTATGCTTTTAGGATGTGGCTCTCCAGAACTTCCTAACTTTTGTAGCACTAAACAATATTTGTTTCATTATTATACTTCCTGATTCATGTTTTTCCATCAAAGCTTAATCCAGTAAAAGGATTTATAGTTTGTCTAAATGTAATTACTAAGGTTGTCATTTTAATAAAAAAATACTGGCCAACTTCTTCAAAATGGTTCCTCATAATTTTAATCAAGTATTATGGGTTCTATAAGTATATGGCACAAATAAATTAAGCATGCCTTTTAAATCTGGCTTGGATTCTTGATATAAAATTAATTATGTCAACTGTTCTGATGAGATTTTTTCCCTGGTGCCACAACTACATGAATTTAAGTGTGCTACTGGATTGGTAATTAGGTCCCACTGTTTTACTTTTGAAATAACTAGGTGCAACTGCTGCTTCTGCTCTAACAATTTCTTTTCTCGGCCTTTCCCACCTTCTGATATTTTGCTTCCCCATTTTTTATAGCCTTGAAAAATTTTAAGGCAATGTCAATTGCCATCTTCTGTCTACTTGAACCCTGTTCCTTTTTTGTCCTTTCCTCAATCCTCCTCATTCCCAGTTTTCACTTTTATTTCCTGTAACCTCATGTGTATTAGTGGCATTAACACCTTTGCTTTGGGCAAAATGATTAAAAACAAAAGATTAATTAACTCAGCCAATTGAAATCTGTCAATATTTCATATATATATATATATATTGAATTGACCTCAAGCAAAGCAGTAAAACCACTAAGGCACAAATGGTTACTGGGTTAGAAAGGTTACGTTTTACTAATAATCCCAGGAACATTGGGAATGTTGTCAAAAAGTTACCAAAGAAACTGGTATAACAGAAAATTTTCTTTAATCATATCACCCCATGCAAGGCAGTAAAGCCACTAAGACATAATGGGTGTGAAAGAATAAGAAAAAAGAGAAACATTATTAAGGAGTGAGAAAAATAGAAGAAAGAGTAACCAGGAAGACAACAGATAACAATTGACATTACATTTTAATTTTTGAAGATCAGGAAATCATAGACCTGGGAGAAAGTTCTGCAAATGATAAATGCAAGAAAAAAACTGTTAGCTTAGAACTTACAGTTACATCAAGCCAATTCAACTGTAAGTTGATGAGACCTAGTTGCCAATGTAGTATTGTGATTAAACTTATAACATCTAGGTACTATAGTGAAGAGAGTTCATTCAAACAATTACCATGAAAGTATTTATAGAAAAAGCACATGGAAGTAACTTTACAGTAGTAAGAATGTGACTGAAGCCAAGATACCAGGCCAAGATCAATAATTCTATTGATTCTTCTTTGGATTTTAATTGAAAATAAATACAATGTATCTAAATACAAATTAGAATGTCCTAAAAGCTCATTAAATCTTATATAAAGCAACAATGACTTGCAGCAATTTTTAACATCAACTTGAAATTTTTCTTGTTAAAAAGTTGAATAATTTGAACACATCCAACATTATGGATAAAAATAGTGGATGTTATATTTTTTCAAGTAAAACAAATTCATGGATTTGTGCAGAAAAAAGAAGTCAGAATTATGACAAATTTAGTGATAATTTTTTATCCTTTAGTAGTTAGTTGTGCTTAGTTTCATTTATAACATATGTAAACATAGATAGAAAAAAGCAATTGTTGATAAGATAGCAAGAGCTTGGGCAGGCTTGGGTTCTCCTCAGTCAAGGGGTTATGGGGTAGTACAAACTGGCCCTGGTTGTGATAATAAAAACAAAAATGAGGACATTAGTCCTAATGAAAATAATAATTATTATTGTTTAAAATATAAATAAAATAATAAAAAAGAGAATAATAGTTCAAATAAATCTACAATAATTGTAAAATTTTTTAAAAGTATTTTTGATTTTAGAAATCATATTTAATGAGTTGTAATGGAATGTCCCACACTCCCTATTGCCTATGGACTGACTATATCAGTAGATATATATAGTAAACACAGGAGATACCTGGCAGACTTGCTTCAGCAATTAGCTGGTTGAACTCTCAGTCTTCAGGCAGAGAGGAACCTAGATGAGGCTATGCCGAAGGACAGAGTCTCGTCTGGGGTGGTAGACAGCTACCTGACCCAATTTTTATGGGGTCTATGGGTAATTTTTGCCCGAGCATATGGGCTCGGATAGCCCACATTAAATTCGGCCTTGTGCCACATCCTACCTCATGGGGAGGTGAGGTATATAACCTTACTTCGGGAATTAGTTGGAGATTTGTCTGCAGCTGTGCTGGTTGAACTGTCTGCCTTCAGGTGGAGAGGGACCCAGACGAGGCTATGCCAAAGGACAGAGTCTTGTCTAGGGTGGTAGAAAGCTACATGTATACAGAGTCTACAGGGAATTTTTGACCAAGCATACAGCCTTGTGCCACATCCTGCCTCATGGGGAGGTAAGGTAAATATCCTTGCTTTGGGAATTACTAGCTTGCTAACCGATTCCCTGTTTTTCAGTAGTGTATTCTCTTTTACAATAAACCTCTCTTTCTTTCATCTATGCCTGTTTTGCTGTTCCTTTCACTCAAGTACCACCTTTGTCTATTTGAAACCCTCTTTAAGGATACAACATAGTGAGAAAGACCCCAAAACACCGTTTTTAAAACATACAACATAATGAAATCAATTTGAAAAAGAATATTCAGCTTTAATATGCAACTGTAAAAAATTGTCTTTGTGTATGTGAAAAATGATGTTTTTTTGGTGGAACATATGAACAACAAGGAAGTATTGTTTCTCCACCTTTTGCCATCTTTGGGGCAGCTTCATGAACCTGTCCTCTCAGAATTTGGTGTCTTTCTGGGTGATGGACTAGCCTAAATGGTTTTTACAGGTTTCCAAAGAATTTAAGTTCTTACCATTAAGAAAATTTTATAGGAAATCAAATTAAGTGATAATCCAAATCAGTGGTAAAATGATAAGACAAATTATGTTGTATATTGTTGGATAACCCAGCCAATTTCTACTGGATCTGCTCGATCTGAGTCTCTGGTAACGTCTTGATGGAAGATTACAGTCTTCCAATTGGCTAATTCCACATGTGTTTCCTCTATTGTAGCATTTATTTGGTCTAGCAGAGAATTGTACTTTTCTTTTTTAATCAATTCCCCCCAAGCAAAGCAATAATGCCACTAAGATGCAAGGGTTACTGAAAGTGAAGGGGAAGGAAAAAACTTTAGAAGGAACTGAAAATCCATTGCTACTCCTATTGAAAAGACCAGGGAGGAGTGTGAACTGGACGATAAGTGAACCTTTTGACTCCTATTGAGGGAAAAAGTAAAATTTCAGTGTTTAGGTGAAGAAATAAGAAATTAGAAGTATAAAGTTGAAGTAGACTTTAAAAGGAACCGGAAACTCAATTCTAAACATGAAACAATGGATAAACCTCCACTCCTCTTCAAAAGACTGTATTTGTTTAATTCAATGTTGGATTTTACAAAAAGAGCTTGTAATGGAGAATGTCCTTCCTATCTTACAAGATACACAGCATCACCTTATTTGGATGTAAACTGATTGTTTTGTTTTTTTTTGTTCCATATTTCTGTAAACAATCCATTTTTCATTGCCTGCGATTATTCTTTTCCCAAAAATGCGTCATTCTTGTTGCATTGTCACATATCCATTTTTTCCTGGTAAATTTTAAGGCACCAAAACATTGTAGCAATTTGGGTATCAAATTACTTTCAAATGCCTTACAACTCTCATATGAGATAGGTAGAAGATCTCTGGAATATGCTATGTTATGTGACCTGGATTAATTTGGACATTATCAACAACTGTAGGCCAACTTGAATTTCTTGGTCTTCCAAGTCAAAATTTCCACTTCTGGACCCAGTGAACTATTAATGAACATTATTCTCAGTTATAGCACCATCATGATAAATGGCACATACCATTTTACTGTTTGCACAGTGTCCTTTTCTTTCTGGAAATAAAAGACCATAAAAGGATAAAAATGTATCTCATTTTTCTCTATTTTTACTTCACAATCCATACACAAAATGTATAGAAAGATACAATTGAAATTTCACCTTTTAGAATATATATATATATATATATATATATATATATATATATATATATACAATTATAGGATTGGTGTATACAGAATAAATTCCAATAACCAACAATTACTATTCTTAGAAGAGTGCTCAATACAGAGTAGAGCAGATATAATTATTTATTTAAAAATTATAACATAGATATGTTATAAAATCACTACAAAAATAGCCATTATGTTTCAACACCTCCGGTGTCTTATCAAGTGATGATGTTGAATGTAGAATAAATGGTTTTAAAAGTTTCAAATTAATTAACGATCCTTCGCAAGGGAAAAATGCTGAAGGTTAATTCCAACCCAATATACGTACATCCAAATTCCAACCATCCCCCTTCAGTTATCAAACATATACCCTCTTTCATTGGATTTAGGATTAGCACTAACTCTTCTAACAAAGATGTTTTTAATAAACATTGGGATTTTTACAATTCTGCACTCAAAAATAGTGGATACAAAGATATCACTATTCAATATAAAAATCCTGTTAATTGCAACCATAATAAGAAAAGAAGATCCAGAAAGATCATCTGGTTTACTCCCCCTTTCAATATAATGGTTAAAACTAAATTAGGACATATATTTCTAAACCTCATCAAGAAACATTTCCCTAACCCTGAGACTAACCCACTTAGTAAAATATTTAATCCTAATACCCTTAAATTAAGCTATAGTTGTGCAGATAACCTAGAGAAACTAATTATATATATATATATTGTAAATATGAAACAAAATACATTGTGTATTAAAAATACAAAATTTTGTTCTTACTCAATATTACCGGGGCTTATGGCCATATCAGATTGAAACATTGGTTCCCATATATTCCCCAAAGTTAAGCAACATCAAGCCTGGCCAATACCTGGATGGGTGACTGCTTGGAAATGCTAGATGCTGTAATATTGGATATACAAGTGGTGAAGTGGATAATGGCTTGGAATTTTTAATTGGAGAGCCAAGTTCCAATTTCAGTTGCATTCATTATATTCATTTATATGCAAATACCCTTAAGGAAGATATGAATTTACTTTTTCCTCCCCCAGCTAGGGGTTAATTAGAAAGACTTGTATCACTGAACCATTAATATTATCTCCAAAGAAAAATTCTTACAATCTAAATATATTTGCTGGCTTTAAATAACCTGCAAATGATTGATAACTTATAGAAAATGAATCAGTCAGAAGCCAATATTATCAACAGAAACATTAATGGATCTGTTAGTAGTTAGATAAAGCTTGGCTTTGATCAGGATGTCTAGTAGCACAAACTTTGGTATTTTCAACAATATTTTATGTACAGCGTCTGTAGATTAGGAGGTGAATCCAGAATAGAAATTGACACAATTTTTGGTTTCTTGATCAAATATCAATTATAAACAAGGATATTTTCCAGAGTTACTTTTATTTTTTTACTGTTTTGCATTTATGCCATTCAAACTGCACAGATGCAAATAAGATGAAAAACAAATAAAAAAAAAATGAATTGTCTTCAAATAGAATTCTTGGCAGGTGTCTTCAAACTGGATTCTTGGATTTCCTTCAGTTGTGTGCATTGTTGTTTATTTCAAAAGATTTTCCTGTCAGAATCTTCAAAAGCCAATTTCTTTATGGCAATTCATAAAAAAATGAAATGTTTTCAAAAAGATGAATTGAAAAATCATTAATTCTTTTAATTAATGATTTTAGGGGCTTTATATTCAGCTTAAGGCATGAGTTGTTTATTATCTGAAAAACTGATAATTGAATCTATTTTTAAATGTCATTTATTAAGATTAGATTGATCCACAAAAAGAATATTAAAACTAAGACATCCAATCAAATTCTAATGTTACATTTCTCCCACTCTTTCTCATTTATTCTTCTCTATATTTGACCAACAATCTTTTAATCAACATAGAAAAAATTATGACCCAACACAGGCCTATTTCATTTTTTTCACTATCACCAAAAATTGATTGATACTCTTTTTTCTCTAAGATAACACACATTAAGAAATAGGACACAAGATAAATTTTTCCGAAAAAGATTCATTGAGTGGTTGTTGTTTTGAGGCATATCAACACTTCTATGGGTTATTTAATGCCAAAATCTAAATATTTTGTACACAATTTTATTCATTTTTTTTTTTAGATAATAATGTTTTTAATGAAAAAGTCTTACTAATTAACTCATAATGGGGGAAAAGAGGTGGATTTATACCCTTACACAAGAATATTTCTAAGTGAATATAGCAAACCCAACAGGAATTGGAACTCAGCTCAAACCATTATCCATTACACCACCAACACATCCAAACTTACAGCACCTGGTAATTCCAAGTGGTCACACTAGGTACTGGCCAGACTTGATGTTGCTTAACTTTATGGGAACTGATGTTTCAGTGTGATATATCTATAAGCACTTTCCAAAACAGAAACCATGTTCTGCAATTGAAATGAAAGCAATGATGGCACCGACCCTGAATCTGTCGTAAAAATCCAGGATGTTGAATTAGTAAACACTAAACACTTCAGATACTGCGACATATGGAGCAGCTATAGAAAATTAAGTATAGGAGTTGTGTTTGTTATATTCACATAAATGCAAATACCCTTGGGATGTGTATGATTCAATCTCTTCCTCCCAGCTTTGGGTTATATAGTAGGACTTATATCTGTAGAATCTGTTGTAAGATTAAAATTTTAATAAGTTAACCTACAAAGATTTCAGAAGAAGCCAAGCAAAAAGTGGATCAAAACAGCAGGCTCCCAGAAAAAAGCAAAAATAAAATGTAAAATGAGAATATAAATTTGTAGCCATGATAGAAATAACAGATAATGAGGTATGTGTTATATACCGTACATATGAATACTGATGGGTATGCCCCAATAAATACGTTGCACACTATTGTAAGTGGAGGTAATATTCTGTCTAAGTAGTCCACCACTAGCAGTGGTTTACCTACTTCACGCCGCTGGCGAGTATTATATTTTGTTGATGTTATAAAGATTACCATTTCATTTCCAACCTCCTTGTTGGTTATTCCTAATTCAGTAACCCTTTCTAGGTTATAACAGTATGAAAAGAGAATTTTGAACCAATCACTATTAGCTTGAGCAAATTCAAAAGCCTTTGAATTTAAATCCATTTAAAACAAATAATTATGAGACATCATTAGGCCATAGTCACTCAACTAAAAATACTAGCTTGTCTACGGAACACTATACTACCACCTTTTATCCAAAGGGACAAAAGTGGCTAGAAATCAGAACAATGAACATTACTTTCCAGTTTCTCTAAGTCAATATGCTTGTAAATTTCTTTTCCCCTGTAAACTGTGAGAAACTGGCATTGACTAAAATGTATGAAATTCCTCTATATTTGTCAGGTGTCTTTTTCTATGAACATTTCAAATAATAAAATTATTTATTATGAAAATATGCATTTACAAAAATCAGAACACTTAAATATCATGTAGTTGAGGCACAGGGGAAAAAGCTTATCAGAAAATTTGCCATGAAAATATTTGTAGAAAAGACAGAGGGAAGCCATTTCACATCAGTGAGAAAGTGACTAAAGTTGGGATTCCAGGTCTGGATTGATTATATTAAACACCCTTTGAATTTTGTCAAGAATCTCAAGATATACAGCAGGAGCATCAGACCAATATTCAATGCACAGACAAATGGTAGTTTAGAAGACTTCAGAATTTGCTAACTGATACATTAGTGTATAGGGATTTAATATTTACACAATACATGAGTTTATCTTTCATATTTATGTCGGTTAATCTTTTGACAAAGTTGCCAATAATTTTGATATGTGAAAGGCTAATTGTTAGACAACCTTTTATTTTGAGATTGAACTCACAGTTATGATGTCACCAAATTCAGAAATCAGCACTTTAATCCATTAGGCTATTATCCTGTGGGACAACTAGGTGTGGAGAACTGCATCCTTAAAATCAAGCTGCTTGCTGATGGGTATTACTGTTTGTTATATTTGACTACACTCCATGAAGATTTGACATAAAACTGATGAAAGGCAGAGGTCACAATGGCTGAAATATTATGATAAAAACAACAAAGATGGGGACAATAATTCACATGTGAATAAAGATAATCACCTCATCCGAGAAATTCAAACAGAAAATAGTTTTAAATTTTATGACAATTATTAAAAAATTATCTACTCTATTGTGATGGTGACTAATTACCAAAGCAGCTATGAAGTGATTGACTGAAACATTTTAAAAGTAATAATCAAGTGACTCACCATAATAACCTCTTCTGACACCCCCCAAAATACTTTGAACAGTATTAGCTTTCTGTTCAGATTTTACAAAATGTGTTTTAAAAAAACAAAATCTTAAAGATGCACAGTTTCTGAAATTTGCATCTTTTACTGTCATATATGCAAAATTTTGCGCCAACAAAAGAAGCAAGTGCAATAAGGATGTTTTTTTTTTCTCTTGACACCACTATTATTATTATTTTGTACTACATTCTCTCCCTCAGCAATGTTTATTTACAAAATTATAAAAAAAATATGTAAAACATTGCGATATTTATTATTTACCTTGTAGGGATACAAATGGTCATTCTCTCCCTTTCGTTCAGATAGTCATGAGGGTCATGTAACAATTGGTGAGCGAGGTCAGGGGATAGAGTTACAAAAGAGAATTGTGATGTAGAATCAAGAAAAGAAAGATGTCCCTAGCCCACAGCTGTACGTCTTACAGAAAAAAAAAAAACATATGGTCTAACCAGTTTCATAGAGAAACCGACGTAACCCCAGTTTTCTCTTTGGGAAATATTACAAGTATGTCTCCCCTTTTTAACACACTGTTGTTGCATATATGTTAAAATTTCTCTGCATGTATATGTGGAAATATCTAACTTTGTGTACAATGTAATATTATAAAACTCTCAACTGAGAACAAAGTATAGTTGACATTTTTTCCATTCAGCTATTCTGTTACACCCTATGAAGTGTGGTGTTATTATATCATGGATATAATAATGCTCAAAATGGGGGAAATTTAAATGCTAGAATAAAACTTTCTTCTATAGCAAACTTACATTATGACCTTTTATAAAGATTTATTATTTATCATTTTATAAAGGAATAAATCTGAAAATAATTTTTTTATTCAAATATGTAAACCATTTACAATGCAATATTTATTATTTAACATAGCCATCAAAACAAAATTTTTATTCATAATTTGATAAAAATATTAATGAATTGCTGTATGAAATAACTGCCAGGAAAATACATTTTTTCAAAATTTATAATTACAGTTACTCATTCTTATCTGTTTATTTAAATTTTTATGTTTGACAGACATTTTTTATCAATTTAAGAATAAAAAAATTATTTTCATATTTATTTCTTTATAATTGATAAATGATAAATATTGCATTGTATCAGTTGGTTTGCATTTTTAGAATGTCATAAATATACAATTATTCTTTTAAATAAACAATCTAATAGATAAATAGTGTTTAATATTTTAGTTGTAAATTCTCAAAGAACAAAGAAAATGTATGAATTCACTTTCATATATTTGGGTTTTATTCTAATCATCACTTTTTAAAACAAGAAACATTGTTGAGGAAGTAAAGGTAATTAAAATAATGGCAGTATCAAGGAAAAAACTGTCCTTTTGACACACCATTTTATTGTGGGCATCAAAGTTAAAGATTGCCAAATAATTGTTGTATAGATACTTTCTAAGTTAAGCATAAACATGGCAGTTTGTGCAAAACGGAGTAAAACTATTTGAATAAAATTCCATAAATTCCTAAAAAAGAAAATGCGCTTGTTCATCCAGTTTGCTATGCTTGTACATGACTCACTGGTAAGTCAAAATTTTGGACAGATTATCACTTTATAAATATTTACAAGTAACAAAGATGTTGCATTGTAATAAGTTCAGAGAAAGAACTTTTTTATACATCACCAAATAATAAAATTATAATAATTATCATTTATATTATAATAAACTTATTTAAAAAAAAAACAAAACCTACTTGGACAAAACATAAGTATAACATGAAGAAAAGGAGACATGTTTAAAACTTATGATTGAAGAAGGGTTATAAACATTATTTACAGGCTTTGATCAAAAATTATTGTGATTGGTGCTATGAAAAGATAACTATATCACCTATCAATTCGATATTTAATTTCCTTTGAAGTATTACCCTTCTGAAGCCACACACTTTATCCAGCATCGTTTCCATTGATGTAATTTTCTGGAATTCCTTTTTTTGGATAGTGAATGGCTGCCTCATCGCATTTTCTTAGATTTCATTGACATTGTGAATTCTTATTCCTTTCGAGTGGGACTTGATTTTTGGAAAGAGGAAAAAGTTGCAAGGGGTGAGATCTGGGGAATATGGTGCTTTTTAAAACAACAAACATTGCCCAGAATTTAATAGCAAACTAATAGCAAAGTTAGTAGTTAATAGTTAATAGGGAAAAAAATATCCTTTTGATACTCCATTTTTTTTGATGGCACAAAGATCCAAGTTTTCCAAATATTTTTATAAGAAAATGATAATCATGTTTTTTTATTGAAGAGAAAATGTAGATCTATTAAGTTTGATGATATTTCAATAAGCGATTTCAAAACAAACAAAAATTGTTATAGCAAACTAAACTGGTTGGATAATTAAAAGAAAGTGTGATTTACTTTTCTTTTCATTCTTTGATGTAAAATAATTGTATACTGGTTTTTTGCAATATGACATAAGATAAAAACTTGCCAATCTAAAGCTGGAAAATACTTTCCTTATTGGGAAAATTACATTTTTCATAAGTTTATCTATTATTCGACTAAAATATCATATCCCTTCAGGTTGTAAGAGATCATGACTCCATGTGATCATGATTCCTTTGTATTTTTATCTGTAAATTGCTATTTCTTCTTGGGAAAGGTAGTCAAGTAATTTTCCATTGCTTTCTTCATGGTTTTGAATATAGAGTAGTCTTTCTCTTTATCTGGTTGCTACCCAGGTTTAGAGAGCTCAATCTTTGTGCTATTTAACCCATAGCTAGGGCTGTATAGATGGAATTTGAATTTGGCTCACCAAATCCACTTTCCATACTAATAACCATTACATACCTTTTTTTGAAAGAAAAAAAGAAATTTTTTTTTTAAAGTTTGTAAGTACTTCTTAATAAATTTCCATTGCAATGTGAAACAAAATAAAAATTAGTAATATATGAAAATATGGATGCATGAGAAAAACAGGAAAATAATTGATTTTAATTAATAATGTAAAAAATGTAAATAAAATCTAATCACAGTATGAAACATAGTAAAAAAACTAGTAAAGTGCAAATCCTGGAAAGTGAAGTATAGGGAACAAAAAAGATTTTAATCAAAGGTAAAGTCTAATTAAATGTCATTTTCTGAAGACGTTTAGCTGCTGTTTTGTTTATTTCTCTCTTTCTCCCAACGACCTTCTTTCATTTTTTTTTTCTCTCACAGCAAAAGACAATGTGATCACCAGAGGCTCTTATTCCAAAATTGATTAATCAAAAATTTGTTTGCACTTTTCATAGAATAAAACAAAGACATCTTTACAGTGAAAAGAAGTAAATAAAATAAACTAAAGCATCATTTTTTTTTTTTTTGGGGGGTTCCAGTTTGAAGGAAAATCTTGTGCTGACTTCTGTCTTTTTAAACAAGGACTTTGGGCAAGTTGGTTTGTGGAAGAAAAAATGAAAAATCGAGAAACATCTTTTTTCATTATGTTTTAATGGTGGAGACCAAGGGTGTTTACAAAAGGAATTCATCATTTTAGGATTTTTTTATTTTTTTCTGTTTGTGTTTTTTGCGGTGATTTTTTCATTTTTAATTCTATCAAGTTTAACCTCATAAGTTTGAGACTTTCGTATGGATGTCATGAATGGCACCAAACTCGTTCAAAAATAAGTAAATGCCAGTTGCATGAAACCATTTCCTCAGATCAATGGTTAAAAATGTCTTTGAGTGAATGAATCTGGTAGGTCATAGTGAGGGTCATCCTTCTTCAAACCTTGGGAAATGGTGATACAAAATCACAAAGAACAAATAACAAAAAACATCTCATTTGAAAACTTTCACTAACAATAACAACTAAAATGGATGGCACATATAACACAAAAAGAAAATAATGACATGATCAAGATCTAAACTTTCCATATTACTTCAAACAAAATGTTAGGAAGAAAGTTCCCATAAATACTGGAAAGAGTGACAACAATTCGTGGACTTAAGAAACTGTTATGGTCCAGTTCCTTGTACCACGGTGATAGTCCAAGGTAGAATCAATAAAGAAGAAAGTTCCCATGAATACTGGAAAGAGTGACAACAACTCGTGGACTTAAGAAACTGTTATGGTCCGGTTCCTTGTACCACGGTGATAGTCCAAGGTAGAATCAATAAAGAAGAAAGTTCCCATGAATACTGGAAAGAGTGACAACAACTCGTGGACTTAAGAAACTGTTATGGTCCAGTTCCTTGTACCACGGTGATAGTCCAAGGTAGAATCAATAAAGAAGAAAGTTCCCATGAATACTGGAAAGAGTGACAACAACTCGTGGACTTAAGAAACTGTTATGGTCCGGTTCCTTGTACCACGGTGATAGTCCAAGGTAGAATCAATAAAGAAGAAAGTTCCCATGAATACTGGAAAGAGTGACAACAACTCGTGGACTTAAGAAACTGTTATGGTCCAGTTCCTTGTACCACGGTGATAGTCCAAGGTAGAATCAATAAAGAAGAAAGTTCCCATGAATACTGGAAAGAGTGACAACAACTCGTGGACTTAAGAAACTGTTATGGTCCAGTTCCTTGTACCACGGTGATAGTCCAAGGTAGAATCAATAAAGAAGAAAGTTCCCATGAATACTGGAAAGAGTGACAACAACTCGTGGACTTAAGAAACTGTTATGGTCCGGTTCCTTGTACCACGGTGATAGTCCAAGGTAGAATCAATAAAGAAGAAAGTTCCCATGAATACTGGAAAGAGTGACAACAACTCGTGGTCTTAAGAAACTGTTATGGTCCGGTTCCTTGTACCACGGTGATAGTCCAAGGTAGAATCAATAAAGAAGAAAGTTCCAATGAATACTGGAAAGAGTGACAACAACTCGTGGACTTAAGAAACTGTTATGGTCCAGTTCCTTGTACCACGGTGATAGTCCAAGGTAGAATCAATAAAGAAGAAAGTTCCCATGAATACTGGAAAGAGTGACAACAACTCGTGGACTTAAGAAACTGTTATGGTCCGGTTCCTTGCACCACGGTGATAGTCCAAGGTAGAATCAATAAAGAAGAAAGTTCCCATGAATACTGGAAAGAGTGACAACAACTCGTGGACTTAAGAAACTGTTATGGTCCGGTTCCTTGTACCACGGTGATAGTCCAAGGTAGAATCAATAAAGAAGAAAGTTCCCATGAATACTGGAAAGAGTGACAACAACTCGTGGACTTAAGAAACTGTTATGGTCCGGTTCCTTGTACCACGGTGATAGTCCAAGGTAGAATCAATAAAGAAGAAAGTTCCCATGAATACTGGAAAGAGTGACAACAACTCGTGGACTTAAGAAACTGTTATGGTCCAGTTCCTTGTACCACGGTGATAGTCCAAGGTAGAATCAATAAAGAAGAAATTTCCCATGAATACTGGAAAGAGTGACAACAACTCGTGGACTTAAGAAACTGTTATGGTCCAGTTCCTTGTACCACGGTGATAGTCCAAGGTAGAATCAATAAAGAAGAAAGTTCCCATGAATACTGGAAAGAGTGACAACAACTCGTGGACTTAAGAAACTGTTATGGTCCAGTTCCTTGTACCACGGTGATAGTCCAAGGTAGAATCAATAAAGAAGAAAGTTCCCATGAATACTGGAAAGAGTGACAACAACTCGTGGACTTAAGAAACTGTTATGGTCCGGTTCCTTGTACCACGGTGATAGTCCAAAGTAGAATCAATAAAGAAGAAAGTTCCCATGAATACTGGAAAGAGTGACAACAACTCGTGGACTTAAGAAACTGTTATGGTCCAGTTCCTTGTACCACGGTGATAGTCCAAGGTAGAATCAATAAAGAAGAAAGTTCCCATGAATACTGGAAAGAGTGACAACAACTCGTGGACTTAAGAAACTGTTATGGTCCAGTTCCTTGTACCACGGTGATAGTCCAAGGTAGAATCAATAAAGAAGAAAGTTCCCATGAATACTGGAAAGAGTGACAACAACTCGTGGACTTAAGAAACTGTTATGGTCCGGTTCCTTGTACCACGGTGATAGTCCAAGGTAGAATCAATAAAGAAGAAAGTTCCCATGAATACTGGAAAGAGTGACAACAACTCGTGGACTTAAGAAACTGTTATGGTCCAGTTCCTTGTACCACGGTGATGGTCCAAGGTAGAATCAATAAAGAAGAAAGTTCCCATGAATACTGGAAAGAGTGACAACAACTCGTGGACTTAAGAAACTGTTATGGTCCAGTTCCTTGTACCACGGTGATGGTCCAAGGTAGAATCAATAAAGAAGAAAGTTCCCATGAATACTGGAAAGAGTGACAACAACTCGTGGACTTAAGAAACTGTTATGGTCCAGTTCCTTGTACCACGGTGATAGTCCAAGGTAGAATCAATAAAGAAGAAAGTTCCCATGAATACTGGAAAGAGTGACAACAACTCGTGGACTTAAGAAACTGTTATGGTCCGGTTCCTTGTACCACGGTGATAGTCCAAAGTAGAATCAATAAAGAAGAAAGTTCCCATGAATACTGGAAAGAGTGACAACAACTCGTGGACTTAAGAAACTGTTATGGTCCAGTTCCTTGTACCACGGTGATAGTCCAAGGTAGAATCAATAAAGAAGAAAGTTCCCATGAATACTGGAAAGAGTGACAACAACTCGTGGACTTAAGAAACTGTTATGGTCCAGTTCCTTGTACCACGGTGATAGTCCAAGGTAGAATCAATAAAGAAGAAAGTTCCCATGAATACTGGAAAGAGTGACAACAACTCGTGGACTTAAGAAACTGTTATGGTCCGGTTCCTTGTACCACGGTGATAGTCCAAGGTAGAATCAATAAAGAAGAAAGTTCCCATGAATACTGGAAAGAGTGACAACAACTCGTGGACTTAAGAAACTGTTATGGTCCAGTTCCTTGTACCACGGTGATGGTCCAAGGTAGAATCAATAAAGAAGAAAGTTCCCATGAATACTGGAAAGAGTGACAACAACTCGTGGACTTAAGAAACTGTTATGGTCCAGTTCCTTGTACCACGGTGATAGTCCAAGGTAGAATCAATAAAGAAGAAAGTTCCCATGAATACTGGAAAGAGTGACAACAACTCGTGGACTTAAGAAACTGTTATGGTCCAGTTCCTTGTACCACGGTGATAGTCCAAGGTAGAATCAATAAAGAAGAAAGTTCCCATGAATACTGGAAAGAGTGACAACAACTCGTGGACTTAAGAAACTGTTATGGTCCGGTTCCTTGTACCACGGTGATAGTCCAAGGTAGAATCAATAAAGAAGAAAGTTCCCATGAATACTGGAAAGAGTGACAACAACTCGTGGTCTTAAGAAACTGTTATGGTCCGGTTCCTTGTACCACGGTGATAGTCCAAGGTAGAATCAATAAAGAAGAAAGTTCCCATGAATACTGGAAAGAGTGACAACAACTCGTGGACTTAAGAAACTGTTATGGTCCAGTTCCTTGTACCACGGTGATAGTCCAAGGTAGAATCAATAAAGAAGAAAGTTCCCATGAATACTGGAAAGAGTGACAACAACTCGTGGACTTAAGAAACTGTTATGGTCCAGTTCCTTGTACCACGGTGATAGTCCAAGGTAGAATCAATAAAGAAGAAAGTTCCCATGAATACTGGAAAGAGTGACAACAACTCGTGGACTTAAGAAACTGTTATGGTCCAGTTCCTTGTACCACGGTGATAGTCCAAGGTAGAATCAATAAAGAAGAAAGTTCCCATGAATACTGGAAAGAGTGACAACAACTCGTGGACTTAAGAAACTGTTATGGTCCGGTTCCTTGTACCACGGTGATAGTCCAAGGTAGAATCAATAAAGAAGAAAGTTCCCATGAATACTGGAAAGAGTGACAACAACTCGTGGACTTAAGAAACTGTTATGGTCCGGTTCCTTGTACCACGGTGATAGTCCAAGGTAGAATCAATAAAGAAGAAAGTTCCCATGAATACTGGAAAGAGTGACAACAACTCGTGGACTTAAGAAACTGTTATGGTCCGGTTCCTTGTACCACGGTGATAGTCCAAGGTAGAATCAATAAAGAAGAAAGTTCCCATGAATACTGGAAAGAGTGACAACAACTCGTGGACTTAAGAAACTGTTATGGTCCAGTTCCTTGTACCACGGTGATAGTCCAAGGTAGAATCAATAAAGAAGAAAGTTCCCATGAATACTGGAAAGAGTGACAACAACTCGTGGACTTAAGAAACTGTTATGGTCCAGTTCCTTGTACCACGGTGATAGTCCAAGGTAGAATCAATAAAGAAGAAAGTTCCCATGAATACTGGAAAGAGTGACAACAACTCGTGGACTTAAGAAACTGTTATGGTCCAGTTCCTTGTACCACGGTGATAGTCCAAGGTAGAATCAATAAAGAAGAAAGTTCCCATGAATACTGGAAAGAGTGACAACAACTCGTGGACTTAAGAAACTGTTATGGTCCAGTTCCTTGTACCACGGTGATAGTCCAAGGTAGAATCAATAAAGAAGAAAGTTCCCATGAATACTGGAAAGAGTGACAACAACTCGTGGACTTAAGAAACTGTTATGGTCCAGTTCCTTGTACCACGGTGATAGTCCAAGGTAGAATCAATAAAGAAGAAAGTTCCCATGAATCCTGGAAAGAGTGACAACAACTCGTGGACTTAAGAAACTGTTATGGTCCAGTTCCTTGTACCACGGTGATAGTCCAAGGTAGAATCAATAAAGAAGAAAGTTCCCATGAATACTGGAAAGAGTGACAACAACTCGTGGACTTAAGAAACTGTTATGGTCCAGTTCCTTGTACCACGGTGATAGTCCAAGGTAGAATCAATAAAGAAGAAAGTTCCCATGAATACTGGAAAGAGTGACAACAACTCGTGGACTTAAGAAACTGTTATGGTCCAGTTCCTTGTACCACGGTGATAGTCCAAGGTAGAATCAATAAAGAAGAAAGTTCCCATGAATACTGGAAAGAGTGACAACAACTCATGGACTTAAGAAACTGTTATGGTCCAGTTCCTTGTACCACGGTGATAGTCCAAGGTAGAATCAATAAAGAAGAAAGTTCCCATGAATACTGGAAAGAGTGACAACAACTCGTGGACTTAAGAAACTGTTATGGTCCGGTTCCTTGTACCACGGTGATAGTCCAAGGTAGAATCAATAAAGAAGAAAGTTCCCATGAATACTGGAAAGAGTGACAACAACTCGTGGACTTAAGAAACTGTTATGGTCCAGTTCCTTGTACCACGGTGATAGTCCAAGGTAGAATCAATAAAGAAGAAAGTTCCCATGAATACTGGAAAGAGTGACAACAACTCGTGGACTTAAGAAACTGTTATGGTCCAGTTCCTTGTACCACGGTGATAGTCCAAGGTAGAATCAATAAAGAAGAACTCGAACACAGGTATGGAATGACACAGATATATTAAAAACTGGAATATATGCAGAGAAGTAGAAGTGTTAGTAAGAACAATCAGGTTTAGTAGAGAGAACAATGTAGTCTCGACCAGTATCACTATTCCAATGTCTTGCAGTAATTTTCTGAACGCGACTCTGTTTCGGACTGCCTCTGACTCGACTCTTGACTCGACTTGAACTACTGAAAATATTTAGTCAACCCCCCCCCACTCCTGAGGAGCAGTATTTATTAAGTATGGAATAGTCCATTATTATTATTATTATGGGTAAGATCCCATAACAGAAACCTATTTTCCTGAAAACTTGTTTTAAGAGAAAGATCTTATACATTTCAACTGATAGTGACACTAGTTGCCCAGTCAATTAATACTGAATGCTAGTTTTAATTCTGAACAGTCTCTTTTTATTTTTGACTATCATGTATTTCTGATGAAAGACTCCACTTGGACTTACATTGTTTCTTATTTTCATGGCTCTCCTGATGGATATTTTATGCTGCTGATACAACTACTCTGTCCTGGTAGCAAATCCAACAAGTCAGATATAAATTAAACTTGGGAATTGCTCTCAAAAATAACCTCTAATCAGTGGTTAATTGGAGCAAGGAATGGTTAGTAAATTTTAATACCTCCAAAAGAAAACAGCTTTTATTTAATCAGCATAGAGAAGCTTTTTTTAATTTTCATGAGTATGACTGAAGCAGATGTCAGTCGGCACATAAATATAAAAACAGTACCACCCTTTCAAGGTATTTTTTTTTATTATTGTTCACCCATTACAAGGCCCAAGAGTCACTCAATGTACAGGATCACAAAATGAGGATGTTTGAAGGGCATACAAGAAAGGAGCAAGATGCATATTTTATGAGATAATTGTTGACTTGATGGGACACAAAGGATGAAGTTAAAGAGAAAAGAAAAATAAAGACATCAACTGGAAAGTTTTTAAAAAAAACCCTAAATGTCATAAAGTGCGATCATCTAATTGTCAATCATGCCAAGAGGAAAAATTAGCAATAAATCATTTAAAGAAAACAGTGAATCAAATAAAAGAATTAAATAAAAAATTAAATTAAAATGGCGAAATAATTTTGGGGTGCAGATAAGCATTTAAATTCTTATTGTTGTGAATCGAAACTGACTGAAGAAAAATACTTAACAATAACAGAAATAAATATGCAAATTTGTGGCACCTTGTGGTGTAATTAATTAATATCTACTTAGAGAAATTTTATAATTGTTCACAGACAGCCTGAAGAACCAATAATGAGAAAACTTGAGTAGATTGTTTGAGACTTAAATCATTTTTAATTTCATTAAATATTAATTAATGTTTATTGCTGTGTAATCCAATTTATATTATTGCATTGAACATTTTTCTTATCTCAGGAAATTGTCTGGGGAAAGGGTGGTTTATCCATGCTACTGTTATTACTATTTGCTGAACCTTTATACAGGGTGTCCCAGAATTAACTAAAATCTTGAGCAACACAGAGATAACACAAGCTATAAATTTAATTTAACTCTAGAGTATCCCAGAATTAAATATTTATTTCAGTGAAATTGGATAATCTTTTTAAAAACTTTTATTTCTGTTCATCATGTTTAACATGTGATAGAAGCATATAAATTCCTAATTTTGTTTATAACTTTATCATTTTTATGATATCTTTTTTAAATTTTATTTTCATTTCTTTTCAGAACTGTATTAATAATGAATACAGAAGAATGCATTTTTGTTGACCCACTCTCTGGATTTCTTTGCATGGGGTTTCATAAAAAAATAAAGGTTTATCATCAAAAGATCAATAGTTTAACTGAACCTGAAGAACACTTCAGTTAGCATTGCAGGCGATAACACTTGAAATGCTTCAAAATGCTGTTTTGCAATGCAAAGGATAAATTTGAAATTTGCAAAGATACAGACAGAGTCCATGTTGAAAATTTTCAATAAAGTTTTGACATTAAATTTATAAATGTATTTGTTTTGTATCGTAATTAAGTGATAAACATAAAATTATGTCTGTTTTATTTTTTTAATTTACACAATTTCAATGTAATAATTCATTCTGGGACACCATATACATGCAAATTTATATATATATATATTATATTTTATTATAATAAATTACAATAAAATATTTTACATCACTGCACATAAACTTTCAAGTTTCAGTATGAAGATTGTACTTCTTCAAGCAATGGTAGATAACTTATGATAAAAATGATTTATCAGGGAAATTTAAAAACAAATCTTTACCTCTTTTCAGAAGTTAAAAGGGGGGGGCATATGGTTCAGATTTTAAAATATATTTATAGGTATATCAAGATTAATCTACTTATACTAATATACTTATGGGGATGTCTAGATTTTGCTCTCATTTGGATATATATATATATATATATATATATATATATATATATATACACACACACAAGGTGTGTCTGAAAAGTAATGGGACTGGGTGTGCTTTGTGAGCTATGGACAAAAGAGTGATGTGGATTGTGTTATCATCTAACATATCTTGGGAGTGTTATAGACAAGCATATGGTTGCAAGAAAGAAATATGACAACAGCAGAAATAGATTTACGTGATTTATTTCAACAGGAACATGTGGGTTTGGGACAGCTACCTTGTGGTATAGTTCATAAGCCGGTTGCTGATCTGGGTTGATCTCTCATAGTAGTTCTCACTGGTTGGCATGGCGCTCATCCTGCTGACTGCTGCTGACTGCTGCTGACTGCTCAGTCTGACTGTGACAGGTCTCTTCCCTGGCCTCCTGTTGACTGCTGTTGTACTTACATGTGTGACCCCTTTTATGGCGTTTTTTATGGCTTAACAGGCTCAAAAATGACATGAGTATAATTAGGAGGGAAGCATTTTTATTGGTTGAAAAATAGAAACACTTTTTGTGATGGGGCCTTGTCCTGTTCACATCCGGCTCTCACTCTTGAGTATGTTAGTTTATTTGCCTGCAAATCAGCCGAGATATGTCTTATTTTATTTTATAACAGGAATATATATCTGTAATGTTTGCTTTCTGTAAACATTGCATTTATTCAGATGCTTTTGTGGCAGGAGAAATCATGACAACTTTGCCATGACAATACACTTGATCACAACGCCTTTGTTGGTATTTCATCCGTTTAAGTCTGTTCGAAAAGATAAGTAATTACCATTGTAGGAAAAACAAAGGATTATTCAGAGATGTGGCATGATGTGAGAAAAAAAGAACAAAATCAAACTTTTGAAATTCAAACCAACAGAAGAATGAGAAGAAAAGAGAAAGAAAGAACCTTTACAATAATGGTTTTGCAAAAAGATGGTTGACTTATCTTGTCACTGAAAACTCAGGTTATGGGCCAACTTTACATAGGATTTATCACTGTTAAGTCTGTATATATATATATATATATATATATACATATATATACAAGGTCTGTAACAGGACTGGGTGTGTTGTGTGGATGAAGGAGGGATAAGCAGATTGTGTTATCATCTAACATGATATTTTATGACAGTATATAACTGTAATCTTAACTTTCTGCAACCATTGCATTTTTTGTCACATGTGATAGTTGTGGCAGGACAAATCATGGCTGCTTCACCATGACAAGGAGATTATTTCGAAGGTGTGGAGGCCATCAAAAGGGACATAATGACAGAGATGAGGTGCATCCAAGAAGAATCCTTCCAGCAGTGCATAGAAGCATGGCAAAGAAGGATGAAAACATTCATTAGATTTGAAGGAGATTACTTTGAAGGGGAAACCATGGAGCTTGTTTGAAATTTAAATAATTTGTTCGTGACACTTGTCCCATTACTTTTCAGATAGACCTTGTATACACACACACACACACACACACACACACATATATATATATATATATATATATATATATATGATTAAATAAATTAGAAACATTATGTCTGCTTATTTTTAATATAATCTTTTCATATTCTTGTATATTTTTCCATGTATTACAGTCAAATTATGCAAGAAATGCACTCTAACAATGAAAATCCCTTTTATTTCTGAAGTACTTTCCATCTCTTTCTGAGATCATCATCAGAAGTGCAACTAGTAAGGCAAAAACTATTTGTAGCTATTCATTATTGATTATTCTTTTTGCGTTTAAATTCAACTGCTCGATGAATTACTTAATTATAATATATATATATATATATATATATATATATATATAGGCTGTATCCAAAATACTTTTACAAATTTAGTGGGTGGGTTCCTCATACCAAAACAGGGTATAAGCATATATCTGCAAATCCATTGAAAGTTTATGGTACTGAATTGCCATGTAGACTAGGTTACATTTGTCATTTGTATGCATTTGTGGTTAGTCTGTCTTAAACATTTAATGTGTGTAGTAGTGAGTTAACTGAGAAGTGTTCCATTTACCAATGGCAGGATATTCATATTGTGAGCAAGAAGATATGATTTTAATATGCAAATGGTAATGAATGTGAAGCTGCATGGCTGTATCAGATTGTATTGCTAGGAAGCTGAGCCATACAGCCTCTTCTGTTATTTATGATGTTGCTGAGACAGGACCTGTAGCACTACAAACTATGGATTGAGAAAGACCAACATCCACTTGCATACCTGATCATGAAAAACACATTCTCCAGGCAGTTGGAGACAATCCAGGTATCAGCACGTCAAGAAGTCATAACATGCAGGACATCTCACCAAGAACAACTCCTGTATCCATATCATTTGAAACATGTGCAAGGTTTTCACCTTTTTGCCGATGGTTTACTGCACAAACTGCCATTCTCTGTTGTTTGTCTCTTCACTCTTGTTCATGGGTGAGGCAGTCTTTGCAAGAGATGGAATAACAAACTTACGCAACCAACATTTGTGGGTGGATCAGAATCCCTATAGTAGAATACAAGCTAGACACCAACATCAATTTACAATTAATGTGTCGGTTGGAATTCTAGGTAACTGTCTGGTAGGTCCATATGTTCTCCCTGCATGTCTTACAGGAACTGTCTACAGGGATTTTATTTTAAACACACTTCTAGAGCTGCTAGGGGATGTACCCCTGCTAATATGAAGATGTATAGGGTTCATGCATGATGGGGCTCCAGTACATTTTAGTCATGTTGTTCTTGATGCACTAGCTGACATCTGCCATGAAAGATGGAAAGATAGGGGAGGATGAGGGTTCCATGGTCTACATGTTCCCCTGTCCTCAATCCTTTGTATTTTTATCTATGGGGCCACCTAAAGGAATCCTTTTATGCAGCAGTCATTAATAATGCAGAGTCACTTCATTCAACAGCATGTGAGTATTTGAAAGGATCTGCCAGTCAACGATCTGACATCAGTATGTATGTGTAGAAGCAAGCAGAGGACATTTTGAATATCTATTATGAGTTGCTATGTTGAGGTACAATGATGGCTTTTTGAACATGAATTTATGTGGACATTTTACATTTTTTCATATCAGGAACTGGCCCCCAAAGTTTGTAAAATTATTTTTGGACAAGTGTATCTTGGATTGTGCACTTAACAGCATCTACCATAAACTTTAAACTTAATAACTCAAAAATAAAGGATTTGTGGACATATGTTTATTTGGATTTTGTCCTTGTTTTGATGTGAGGAACCCGTGCCCAAAGTTTGTAAAAGTATTTTTGATACACCCTGTATATATATATATATATATATATATATATATACATTAAGAAATGGACAAAGTCCGACAATTCATTTATTAAAGACCTTTTTTATGTTTAACGTTCTTTTTATAGATACAAGTATTTAAGTAAATGCTCTGTTTATAATAAACAGTATTAAATAACATTTATTGACAAAGGCCGAACATTTTCTATGAAAATTTCTCGGACATTCAGGCCAGTAAATGTTATTTAATACTGTTTATTATAAACAGAGCATTTACTTAAATACTTGTATCTATAAAAAGAACGTTAAACATAAAAATGTCTTTAATAAATATATATAAATATATATATATATATATATATATAACAAAGTGGAAAAGCTTTTTAGGTATCTTCAGTTTAGAATGAAATACACAATGTTGTTTGTGTTATTAAAACTGTTAATGTCTGTTTGCTAGGTTGGCATCTTCCAGTTGAAATGAAAGAATAAATCTGTGTTTTTTTTGTTTTTTGGGGTTGTTTTTTGTGGGGGAGGGTACTAAAAATTATTATTATTAATATTATTATTATTTTCTTATTTTTCCTAGAAGACGCCTGTCCAATAAACAGGTATTAATGGCTTTAATACAATGAAACACATTTATCATTCCACTCTGTCCCATCTCTCCACTTTTGTTTGCATTCTATACCCAGCTAACATGCATTCATATATTTATATATATATATATATATATATATATATATATATATATATATATTAGGTTGGTGCAAAAATAATGCCGTTTTCACACATAGTAACATATGTGAGAAAACGACATTATTTTTGCACCAACCTAATATATATATATATATATATATATATATATATATATACAGAGAGAGAGAGAGAGAGAGAGAGAGAGAGAGAGAAAAGCAAACATCAATGATTTCAATCCCCAAAAAATCTTTCTGGTGATAGTATCTTCCTCAAAAACTTCCAACAGATTTTCTTGACAAACGTTTGTCTTTCATTCTGACCTGAAGATGCCTACCATAGACAGGTGAAATATGTGGTCTGTTCAAGTTTTCACATTGTCTAATTATCTTCTCCCTCTCTCTCTCTCCCCCTCTCCCCCTCTCCCCCTCTCTCTCTCTCTCTCTCTCTCTCCCTCCCTATATATTTATATATATATATATGTATTTAAAAGAAAAACAGACCACTTTAAGGTACCATTATAATAATTTATTTCACCAGAGTCCTTTTAAAGGACACCGGATCACCAGATAGCACTTCCAAAAATTAAATGAAACGAAACAAAAATATATATATAAAGAAAGGAATGTATTTTTTATTTATTAATCTGACAGATTTTTGCTACTTTAGTTATTTTTAGTGGATACATATATTTGAATAGATGCTCTGTTTATTTAATAAACACTATATCTATTTTCATAAAAATTTCAGATGGAGTATATCTGTAAAAAGACAATAAATATAAATAAAGACAAAAGAAAAACTTATCTTAGTTAATGTTTTTTTACTCCTCAGTGGATGCCTTGATAAAATCCCTCAGAAGATGGAACACATAGGCTAAGATAAATTTTCCTTTTGTCTTTATTCATATATATATATATATATATATATATATATATATATATATACAGTAGGGTTGAATAAGTGATCGTACATGTGATGATGATGATCATCACACACACACATACACCCTTACAAATTCAAATTTCAATAACAATCATTCATTGGATAGAAATCAACGCTGCTATCTTATGCGACAATTTTGAAATCGCTGTATTTTCATATAGTAGATTTTGTGCACTTTTGGGAGAATCGGCTCCCAGAAGTCTCCCCAAAACTCATGCACTGATTGGTCAGTATCAACCAATCAGATTCTCTGCATGTGGAGAATGATTTTTCCCATGCAGCCCTCCTGATCCAATGATCACCTATAAAATAACAAACACAAGTTTGCCTTTATCGCTCTCTTTCTTCTCTATTCTTGCTGCAACATGTAGTCCCAAAAATTATCATCTTGACCTTTGCGGTCAGACATTAAAGAACATTTCCAACATACAAGTACGTACGAACATTCATTTCACACATACACGCAATAATGTTCATACACAAACACAATGTTAACTGTCTATATGCTTTGCAAATGTTTTGTTAATACATATATTTGTTTATATATATATATATATATATATATATATATATATATATATATATATATATATATATATCGGTCTTGTTTGTTTGTCCTTTCTTCACATCAGTTTGGCTTCCTAAACAAAATTAAATAAATGTCCGCCACATACACATGAAAATGCATATAAAACTAAATAATATTCTATGGTTAAGAAAATATAGCAATATTTAAATTTTTAGGGGTTTAAAAAATGATCGTACAGCAGAACAAAAACATGTTTTCTCCATTTAATATTTTATAGCATAGCCTTTATTAAGTTCAACAGCAACCAATCTCTTCCTGTAGTCTTTAATTAACGATTCGCATATTTTAGTAGGTATTTTGTCCCATTCTTCCTGAGTAATTGTCTTCAGGTTTTCGATGTTTGTTAGACCTCTGTCACTGATTTATTTTTTTTAAATCACCATAAATTCTCTATTGGATTCAAATCCGGCAACTGACTGGGCCATTGTAAGATGTTAATGTTTTTATTAGCAAGCCAATTCTTCGTACTCTTAGCAGTATGCTTGAGATCATTGTCCTGCTGGAAGATCCAATCAGGAGGAAGCCCAAGTTTCTCTACAGAAAGCGATAAATTTTCACTTAAGATTTGTTGATATTTTTCTGCATTCATTCTACCGTCTATAATTGCTAGTTTGCCAACACCTTGCATCCAAAAGCAGCCCCAAACCATGATACTGTTGCAGAATTTACTCTAAGTAAGATGTGTCAGAAGGTGAAATTGTGTGAAGGCCTAAAATGTGCGTGTACATTATGCATTTATCCAAAACAACTAAATTAAACAAACATATGAAGACAATACAACTTGAAGAAATCAAGGAAGAAACAGCGTCGTTAGAGATTTCGACAATAACATGAATTTATATATATATATATATATATTTGACATACACAAAGTGATGATAGGTTGCTTGTTAAATGTGGCAAGTGAGATAACATTGCAAAGAGTGTCGTCCATGCAGAGATTTGGTGAATGAATGTTGATGGTTTAAGTTTGTTTGTGAAATTAAAAAACAGTTTGATTTCTGCAAGGTAAAATGTCAATTGTGTGAGTTCAAATAATAGTGTATATGTGTGTGACAATTGTAAAGGTTGATTCAAGTTATGAAAAGTTGTGTGCTTTTGACTGATATGCTAAAATTGATTAAATGTACAATTACTATTTTGTAGTGATAATGTCACTTTTTAATAAATTGTAAGTTAAGTTTCTTCACGCAGCAATAATAGTGCGAGTTTGTGTTGAGTTGATGAGAGGCTGGTAGTGTTATTGAGTCAGTGTGTTGGCATGCGTGGAGTCTGCTGGCATCTTTCGAAACTCAGTGTCTGACTGACTTGAATTAAGCCGGGCAAGTATGGAGGATTCTATTTGGTATGGTGTTCTTGGGTGCGTATGCTTCGCTGTCTTTCCTCCATACATGATTCAGGGAATTGCTACCAAATAACTCAATTTTACTCTCATCTGTCCAAAGAACTCTTTCCCAATAAGAATTTTCCTTATCTTTATGCTCTGTCGCAAATTTCAATCTGGCATCTCCTTGCCATTTCGAAGGAGTTGGTGTCTTTCTTGGGGAGTGCGACTTTATACCGTCTCTGCGTAGTTCATTACTAATCGATTGCTTAATTACGTTAACTCCTGACAAACTCAGATCATTCTGAAGGTCTTGTCTGATGTCCATTGTGTTATTTTGGACCTGTCGAATCAACTTTCTTCGTAATCTGGGAGAGATCTTCCTGGTAGAACCGGGTCTACCTTTGTTCTCAACAGTATTACGTCTTTTAAATCTTGCAATAAATGAACCAATTGTTAAAAAAGGTATGTTCGTGTCACTGGAGATGTTTCTGTATCTTTTTCCATTGTTCCATAGCTTAATAATTGGCTCCTTTTGAGCACAAGTCATTTCCTTACATCTAGCCATTATTAGAACCATTATCGGTGAACAGTGACTGCAAAATGATCCAATTTTGAACTGAATGTTGCAATAGAGTTACTGAGAATATTCTAGAACAGTTTAGAATTTTCTACTTTGAAGTACAACCAAAATCTACTGTATTATAATGCAAAAAATTGATACTGTACGATTACTTTTTCCACGTTCGAATTACAGTCGAATCCATTACATTCACTTAAGTGCTAATACCCTTGGGAAAGGTATGAATCCTTCTCTCTCCAGCTATGGATAAATAACAGGGCAGACTTTAGCCTTTAATGGCAACTAGTCTAGGAGAAGGACAACTCTGAATTCCAAACCTGCGAAGGGTCATTTGGGGACCTTGTGGCATGTAGTGCAACAGGTCTCTTCATTCGGCCCTTCAAAAAATGTGGTTGGTCCTGCACAAAGCCTTCACCACTATAATCAAATCATATGCTCTGGTGTCTGGGCTGTCGGTTCCTAGGAACTGAATTACTTGACCCTCATATGTCGAATACAATGGGGAGTCCACTATATATATATATATATATATATATATATATATATATATATATATATATGTGTGTGTGTGTGTGTGTGTGCGTGTGTGTAATATTTTTGGGTTATTTGCCCATTAACAGCCCTGTTTCATGCACAACAATTTTTTTAAATAATGTTTATTAATAACACTCCTGCAATTTTTTATTCTTCTCATTTTTTTCAAAAAGAATGCATCATCATGTCTACAATTCAAAATAATCTAATTGCTTTTTGAATACCAGACGTACAGATTTTATAAGGTGAATGCTGTTTACAAGTTTTAAATGTTCATTACTCTTGCTATAAATTGCTGTCAGATACTATTGAAATAAATTTGTTAAACTTGATAAATAAAGATATCTTTAATTTTGTCTGGATTAATTTCTATATGTTAAGCAATGCATACCTTGCTATTTAGGAGAACTTGACAAAACTATTGTGCATCTGATTTTGTTATGGCTTTTTTCTTTCAAGGGAATTTTTAAATTGCCTTGAAAAAAGAACACTTATATTTAGAATCAGAAAGAAGACCATCAAAATTTCTAAGATACATAATGAGGAAAGATTAGTTGCAAAATTTGACACTCACAAGGCTCAAGAAAGAAAGAGGTAGACAGGGAGTAACCTATTTAATGTGCTTTTGAAAATGAATGGGAGAACAGTGATGGAGAGTGATATTAAAAAGACAAACATAGCTAAAAGCTACAAAGAATAGGAAATTGGGGAGAGCCATGAATGTTTGCACCCTGAAAGAACACAGCTAATAGCAGTAGAAGAATATTTATGATTGTGGTCAATATGAGAAAAGGAGTATATGTAAATATAAACAGCGTAGACATCGGTATCAACTGACTATTGCCATCCAGTGTTGTTACCTATATACACACTGCTTATATATATATATATATATATATATATATATATATATATATATATATATATATATATATATATATATATATACAGTAACAGTAAGATATATATATACAGATATACAGTAAAAAGTGCATACAAAATATTGTATTCAAACATATAATACTGATATCTTATCAGTCACAAACGTGCATGTAAGCAACATGTATAGACATGCACATGTGCACACACACAAACACACATATGCATACATACATACACACACACAGGGGTGGTGCAAAGATAATTATGCAGTAAGTATTATACCAGTATTATATGTTTGTATAATCAATACAATATGTTTTATGTGCACATTTTACTGTATACCTGTATATATAAACTTCACTGTATACCTGTATGCATATATATATATATATATAGATAGATAGATAGATAGATAAACCTAGTGGGCCAGACAAACCTACCCAGGTTTCACCTAAGCGGTTCGTCAGGGAAAGCTGGCTAAAGAGGCAAAAGAGAAACAGCATATTTATAGGCGATAATCAAAATCATACTACGTGACCAAAGAAAAAGAAAAGAAGAAAAAAACACAAAAAAAAGCAACACCGGTTGGGGGGGGGGTTGTAAAGATTTATTCAAACGACTAAAAGGGGAGGGGATAATTAAAACACGAACAATAAAGGTGGAATGACAATACAAACGGGGAGACGGTTGTATTGAGCTCTTTTTAGTTAGTTGCTTACTCATGTCGCGGTTTTTTCTTTGGGCTTTAAACCTGTATCTGTGCGATTTTTTCGACTTTCATGTTTCTAGCTCTTTCTTTTTTTTAAACTTTTTTTACTTCATGATTGATTTGATTATTGGCAAATCAAAAAATTCAAAGGTTTTTCGAAACAAGTATAGTTACCTTTATTTATTTATTTATATATATATATATATATATATATATATATGGCCTGATGATTGCATATAAACATGAACACTGCTAGGTGTTAACTTCAATCTTAACATTTATATTTACATATGCTCTCTCTCTGATATTGAGTACTTTAACCCATAAGTATAGCATACCTTAAAACTATATCTTATCATATATATATATGTGTGTGTGTGTGTGTGTAGAGAGAGAGAGAGAGAGAGAGAGAGTGAGTGAAACTTTGAAATGAAGTTATTTTTGTTCTTATAGTTTTATATATTCTTGGATTTAATAGTCCACTTATTCAACAGACAATAAAGCCTTGTGAAATTTTGCAGTTCCTTGAAAAATTAGTTTCAAAATTCTACTTTAAATCTAGTTATGTACGTATTGCATTTGTCAGGCCAACAGATGAGTAACTGAAGCTCTGATAGCTTGTTGAAGGTTTTTTTTTTAAATTAAAGTAATCTACTTTTTGTCATCGAGGATGTTCTTGGAGACCATTCTATTGTTTTTGAAGACTATTCTGTTGTCAGTATTGAAATTTAATGTGAATTTTATTGGTGGAATCTTACCCCAAATTTTGATAATGAAAACAGTCTTCTATATATGATTCAATTTTTTTGAGTGTACCATGTACAAAAGGAAAAAAAAAGTTTTAAAAAAGTTTCCATAGAAATTCAATGACCATTCAGAATTTCTTTCTTGATTTCAATATAAATAGTTATTTGCTGGATTAGTATTTTCTTTCTATAGACATGTCTCTGAACTTTCCTGTTGCCAACATCGTGTTTTAAACTGCCACCTTCAGTTTTTATTATTGCTATGCTTTTTGTTTTTACAGATTCCACAACACATTGAATTGTATGAAAGCAAATTTCACATGGATTGATTAATTCTGATAGATTTTTACAAATGGAACAACAAAGAGAAAAACAGTAAATGCCCTAAAATATTAATATTTTATTTTCAAACAAAATTCAATTTTGAAATTATAGAATTCAACAGAATTAATGAAATGTTTTTTAAATTCTTCGTTCATCTTTTGAATTTGATATTTTTGAATTCTTCAAGATCCCAAGTGCTTGGGGGATGTTATCAAGTCTACAAGCATTGGAATACAGAAAAATTTGATAAGCAATCTTTAAAAATCAATTGGCTTGAGAATTTTAGAAAATGATTTCTTTTTAGCTTAAAGAAGCAGCATTTGTTATAAAGCAGACGAAGAAAGCGACATCTCATTAAAATGAATCAGGCAATTTGTGAAGGAGTAAAGAAACATAAAACCTTATTCTTACAACCAATTGAATCTATATGGTCATTGAGTGCATGTTGATATGTGCTTCAGCTTGTTTTAGGGATGATGTATTAGAAATATGAGAAAATTAAGTTGAACAAGAAAGAATGAATGAAAAACAAAATTGAATGTCACATGAAACAAAATACATAAGTATCAAAAAAGCAAAATTTTGTCGGGATTCTATATCCTATTATATATATATATATATATATTTCTCCATCAAGACATTCATTTCTGTATATATATATATATATATATTTCTCCATCAAGACATTCATTTCTGTATATATATATATATATATATATATATATTTCTCCATCAAGACATTCATTTCTGTATATATATATTTCTCCATCAAGACATTCATTTCTGTAGTTTACTGCTACCAGCAAGCAGAAATATTTCTTCTCCTTATGATGGCCATTTTGGCTGAAACTAGTCGAGGAATCTAAATGAAATAATAATAAAAAAAACAAAAGATTATTAATCTACAACCCAGTGTGTCTGTTTAATTTTTTAATATTTTTTATTGTTCAAAATATATATATATATATATATATATATATATATGTGTGTGTGTGTGTGTGTGTGTGTGTGTGTCTATGTGTGTGTGTGTACATTGTATATTTAGACAGCAAATTAAATAAAAAGCTTACTCACAGTAACTTGTCTGTTATCTTTAATAAAACATGCATAATATATATATATATATATATATATATATATATATATATATATATATATAGCTCTTCTATGAATATAGCTATCTGAGTCACTGGCATGTTTATTCAAAATAGATATGTAAAAATTCATCTCCCTCTCTGCTGAGAGCCGATAGCTTAGGGAAAAAAATCTCTGACTGATGCCAAATCAGTTGGGTTTTGATCCTGGCTTGAGGCAATCAGATGTCTAGCCACACTGATGAGCTGTGATACACCAAAACAGTCTGTCTGGGGATGACAATATATATATATATATATATATATATATATATATATATATATATATATTATGCGCAGTACTTCATGGAAAGCACTCAATATCAGTGATAGAACTAACATGTGTTTGTGACCCAGGGTTTCACACTTTTCACGTGTATCTGTACCTATCCTCAGATTGTTTATATGGATGTGTTTGTATGAACTAAAATGCATACCCCTGTATGTATGTGCGTATATGTGTCTGAGAGTGTCACCCCAAACAAATACAGAAGTAAATTCCTCCTCTCTCCACCAAACATAGTCAAACAAGCATAAATAGATCCAATTTTAAAAGATAAACAAGTTTGTCTGATCTCAAAAGCATGAAACTCAGTGTCACAAACTCATATCCATACAACTATATATATATATATATATATATATATATATATATATATATATATGAAAACTCTAACATTTTTAGGCATTTAAAACAACATGCCTGCCCGCACACACAATTCCATAAAATACTTGTCGAAAACACAATTATACTTCGAGATGAAAACAATAGACAAAAAATAAAAATCCTTGAAGCATTATACATCAAACAGTTGAAACCCAACCTAAACAAAATCAATTATGGCATCTCTACAAATATTCTTAAATGTCTATAATTGGTAACAGAAGCCATTGGTTTATACCAACGGCTTCCCATACTTCATACTTCTCCAATTAACTCTCCTGTGGTCATGTGTGATGCCATCAGATGCGGTGCGATTTTCGCTTCTAGCGTCTTATATGCACGTGTTTATCATTGCTTAGAAATCATCTATGTAAACATTGACAGACTATCATCACTGTCTTGTCCGTATATTGTTTAATATCTTGTAATTGACATCTTTGATAATGGCTTATGTAAGCCGAAAGCTTAGATTGTATTAAAAAAATATGGATCAATATTGTGAATTTCTTTCTTCGTTCAACGATAATGTTATTAAACTTATCAGACGTTACGAAAAAAAATTTACATAAAATAAATAGACAACACTTGTCTATATTATTTAATGAAACGTGCATGAATATATATATATATATATATATATATATATATATATATATGATTAAATAAATTACAGACATTATGTCTGCTTAGTTTTAATAAAATTCATTCATATTCATGGATAACTTTCCATGTATTGCAATTAAATGATGTGACAAATGTGCTATAACTATGAAAATCATTTTTATTTTCGATTTCCCAAGTACTTTCTATTTTCTTCTGAGATCCTCTTCAGGGTTGTACATACACCCCTGAAGATCATTTAATTTAAGATCATTTAATTACAATACACAAATGGTTATCCAGGGGTATAAATGGATTTTATTAAAAATAAGCAGGCATAATACCTGTAATTTATTTAATCAGACCTACCTAAAAGAGAATTTTCTGCTTAAATACACACACACACACATGCGCACACACACACAGACACACACACACATATATATATATATATATATATATATATACATACTTTATTTTAGAATATTACATCAACAACATGTCAAAAAAAGCTACACAAATGCAGTTGTGTTTCGATACGAATCAAATTAAATTGAATGTTGCGAACGTTGAAATTGGACACTATTTGTTCTCATTTTACACAGGCATATATATATGTGTGTGCATGTGTGTATGTGTGTGTGTGTCTCTGTATGTGTCTGTGTGTGTGTGTGTGTGTCTGTGTGTGTCTGTGTATGTATGTGTGCATAAAATAAGATATAGATTCCCAACGAAATTGTGAAGAAATTCGACAAACGGAAAACCATTTCATTGAAACTAGATTTGATTACGCGTTTCACCTTTCTAGGCTTCATCAGATTCAAAAATGAAAGAAAGAAATATGTCTGTGTGTATTTGTGTGTATGCCTAAAAAAGAAATCATTAATACTTTTTCAGCTAAGCTGATGTTTCTCATGAAGAAAGAAAAGAATTAAGACAAGTTAATTTTAATCCTTTTCTTTTTGAATCATTTCACCCAAGTAAGGTGATAAAGCCACCAAGAGACAAGGGCTTACTGAAAGTGAAGGAAACTGAGACAAAATTACTGAGGAGAATGAACAATAAAAAGAACAGGATCCAAGCAGGCAGAAGATGATGATTGACATTGAAATTGAAATGTCAAGTAAGGACTGGTAATATTGCAGATTATTCTTTGGCTACAAAGCAGAATCCTATATATATATATATATATATATATATATATATATATATATATATATATATATATATATATGGGGTTCTGGGCATTGCTTTGTGATCCTTCTTATCTTAACATTTGCTTTTTTCTATCTACATTAATATAAGTTACAAATTCTTTTTTTTTTGTGAATTTGTTTTGCTCATGCTATTTTTTATCACTATTTTTCATCCATAGTTTTGAATATGTTAAAATTATTCAACTTTTTAACAAGAAAAATTTCAAGTTAATGTTAAAAATTGCTACAAAATGTTGCTTTAATTAAAATGGAATGATCTATTATGGCATGTCTCTAATTTGTATTTAGATATATTGTATTTATTTTGAATCTTTCTAGTGAATCTTCACCTATTTTGCATATGACCCATTAATGTACATAATTAGGTCAAAATAAGATTTGTATTTTTTATGAATACTACCCCATGAAAATTGAGATGCAGTAGTGTGGGATGTCGGAGCATATCATAGATTCTGTGGGGGCCATTGAAATTAATAACAACTGACCTAAATTGAGAGGTGAAATCAATTTCACTTCATTAGGCACATGTTGTTTCCAGCTGACATTTAGCACTGCTCTCAATAGCCAAGTTTATATACCATCTCGTTTTATGCTGGGGATTTTGTTAATATCCAATGGTTTGACTCATATCAGAGGACTGTTTCTATGCTTGACCTAACGAGTTGCACTTTAAGATTTTCTTTCTTTTTCAACTTCCAGATCGGATTCATTTTTGATAGTGCTGTCCATTACATTGCACTTCTAACAAGATTCGAAATAAAAAAATCATCAGCTTGATTTAGATTTTGAAACACTTTAATAATGGATATATGGAGATGAAAAACTTCCTTGATTTGATTTTCATATTTTATGTTACCAATTCCCAAGTAAAATTTTAAATTTAGTCTGTGGAAGGTTGAGGAAATTGAAAATTTGGCCTTGTGAATTCAACTTCTCCACAAAGAAAAAGAAGAAAGCAAATAAACTGTAAATCCAAATTATTTATATTCCAGAATTCTTGAGGTGTTTTACAGAAATGATTTCTCTTTCTTTTACTCCAATGTCTTCTTGTGAGCATGGGTGTTGAAATGGATAATGATAGTGTAGATGTACATCGGTGTTGAAATGGATATTGATAGTGTAGATGTACATCGGTGTTGAAATGGATATTGATAGTGTAGATGTACATCGGTGTTGAAATGGATATTGATAGTGTAGATGTGGATGGGTTTTGAAATGGATATTGATAGTGTAGATGTACATGGGTGTTGAAATGGATATTGATAGTCTAGATGTACATCGGTGTTGAAATGGATATCGATAGTGTAGATGTACATGGGTGTTGAAATGGATATTGATAGTGTAGATGTACATCGGTGTTGAAATGGATATCGATAGTGTAGATGTACATGGGTGTTGAAATGGATATTGATAGTGTAGATGTACATGGGTGTTGAAATGGATATTGATAGTGTAGATGTACATCAGTGTTGAAATGGATATTGATAGTGTAGATGTACATGGGTGTTGAAATGGATATTGATAGTGTAGATGTACATCGGTGTTGAAATGGATATTGATAGTGTAAATGTGGATGGGTGTTGAAAGGGATATTGATAGTGCAGATGTACATCGGTGTTGAAATGGATATCGATAGTGTAGATGTACATCGGTGTTGAAATGGATATCGATAGTGTAGATGTACATCGGTGTTGAAATGGATATTGATAGTGTAGATGTACATGGGCGTCGAAATGGATATTGATAGTGCAGATGTGGATGGGTTTTGAAATGGATATTGGTAGTGTAGATGTACATCGGTGTTGAAATGGATATTAATAGTGTAGATGTGGATGGGTTTTGAAATGGATATTGATAGTGTAGATGTACATGGGTGTTGAAATGGATATTGATAGTGTAGATGTGGATGGGTTTTGAAATGGATATTGATAGTGTAGATGTACATGGGTGTTGAAATGGATATTGATAGTGTAGATGTACATGGGTGTTGAAATGGATATTGATAGTGTAGATGTACATCGGTGTTGAAATGGATATCGATAGTGTAGATGTACATCGGTGTTGAAATGGATATTGATACTGTAGATGTACATCGGTGTTGAAATGGATATCGATAGTGTAGATGTACATCGGTGTTGAAATGGATATTGATAGTGTAGATGTACATGGGTGTCGAAATGGATATTGATAGTGCAGATGTGGATGGGTTTTGAAATGGATATTGATAGTGTAGATGTACATCGGTGTTGAAATGGATATCGATAGTGTAGATGTACATGGGTGTTGAAATGGATATTGATAGTGTAGATGTACATGGGTGTTGAAATGGATATTGATAGTGTAGATGTACATCGGTGTTGAAATGGATATTGATAGTGTAGATGTACATGGGTGTTGAAATGGATATTGATAGTGTAGATGTACATCGGTGTTGAAATGGATATCGATAGTGTAGATGTACATGGGTGTTGAAATGGATATTGATAGTGTAGATGTACATCGGTGTTGAAATGGATATTGATAGTGTAGATGTACATCGGTGTTGAAATGGATATTGATAGTGTAGATGTGGATGGGTTTTGAAATGGATATTGATAGTGTAGATGTACATGGGTGTTGAAATGGATATTGATAGTGTAGATGTACATCGGTGTTGAAATGGATATCGATAGTGTAGATGTACATCGGTGTTGAAATGGATATCGATAGTGGAGATGTACATCGGTGTTGAAATGGATATTGATAGTGTAGATGTACATGGGTGTCGAAATGGATATTGATAGTGCAGATGTGGATGGGTTTTGAAATGGATATTGATAGTGTAGATGTACATCGGTGTTGAAATGGATATCGATAGTGTAGATGTACATGGGTGTTGAAATGGATATTGATAGTGTAGATGTACATGGGTGTTGAAATGGATATTGATAGTGTAGATGTACATCGGTGTTGAAATGGATATTGATAGTGTAGATGTACATCGGTGTTGAAATGGATATCGATAGTGTAGATGTACATGGGTGTTGAAATGGATATTGATACTGTAGATGTACATGGGTGTTGAAATGGATATTGATAGTGTAGATGTGGATGGGTGTTGAAATGGATATTGATAGTGTAGATGTACATCGGTGTTGAAATGGATATCGATAGTGTAGATGTACATGGGTGTTGAAATGGATATTGATACTGTAGATGTACATGGGTGTTGAAATGGATATTGATAGTGTAGATGTGGATGGGTGTTGAAATGGATATTGATAGTGTAGATGTACATGGGTGTTGAAATGGATATTGATAGTGTAGATGTACATGGGTGTTGAAATGGATATTGATAGTGTAGATGTACATCGGTGTTGAAATGGATATCGATAGTGTAGATGTACATGGGTGTTGAAATGGATATTGATAGTGCAGATGTGGAAGGGTTTTGAAATGGATATTGATAGTGTAGATGTACATCGGTGTTGAAATGGATATCGATAGTGTAGATGTACATCGGTGTTGAAATGGATATCGATAGTGTAGATGTACATCGGTGTTGAAATGGATATCGATAGTGTAGATGTACATGGGTGTTGAAATGGATATTGATAGTGTAGATGTGGATGGGTTTTGAAATGAATATTGATAGTGCAGATGTGGATGGGTTTTGAAATGAATATTGATAGTGTAGATGTACATGGGTGTTGAAATGGATATTGATAGTGCAGATGTGGATGGGTTTTGAAATGGATATCGATAGTGTAGATGTACATGGGTGTTGAAATGGATATCGATAGTGTAGATGTACATGGGTGTTGAAATGGATATTGATACTGTAGATGTACATGGGTGTTGAAATGGATATTGATAGTGTAGATGTGGATGGGTGTTGAAATGGATATTGATAGTGTAGATGTACATCGGTGTTGAAATGGATATCGATAGTGTAGATGTACATCGGTGTTGAAATGGATATCGATAGTGTAGATGTACATGGGTGTTGAAATGGATATTGATAGTGTAGATGTGGATGGGTGTTGAAATGGATATTGATAGTGCAGATGTGGATGGGTTTTGAAATGAATATTGATAGTGTAGATGTACATGGGTGTTGAAATGGATATTGATAGTGCAGATGTGGATGGGTTTTGAAATGGATATCGATAGTGTAGATGTACATGGGTGTTGAAATGGATATCGATAGTGTAGATGTACATGGGTGTTGAAATGGATATTGATACTGTAGATGTACATGGGTGTTGAAATGGATATTGATAGTGTAGATGTGGATGGGTGTTGAAATGGATATTGATAGTGTAGATGTACATCGGTGTTGAAATGGATATCGATAGTGTAGATGTACATGGGTGTTGAAATGGATATTGATACTGTAGATGTACATGGGTGTTGAAATGGATATTGATAGTGTAGATGTACATCGGTGTTGAAATGGATATCGATAGTGTAGATGTACATCGGTGTTGAAATGGATATCGATAGTGTAGATGTACATCGGTGTTGAAATGGATATCGATAGTGTAGATGTACATGGGTGTTGAAATGGATATTGATAGTGTAGATGTGGATGGGTTTTGAAATGGATATTGATAGTGTAGATGTGGATGGGTGTTGAAATGGATATTGATAGTGTAGATGTACATCGGTGTTGAAATGGATATCGATAGTGTAGATGTACATCGGTGTTGAAATGGATATTGATAGTGTAGATGTACATGGGTGTCGAAATGGATATTGATAGTGCAGATGTGGATGGGTTTTGAAATGGATATTGATAGTGTAGATGTACATCGGTGTTGAAATGGATATTGATAGTGTAGATGTGGATGGGTTTTGAAATGGATATTGATAGTGTAGATGTACATGGGTGTTGAAATGGATGATAGTGTAGATGTACATGGGTGTTGAAATGGATATTGATAGTGTAAATGTGGATGGGTGTTGAAATGGATATTGATAGTGTAGATGTACATCGGTGTTGAAATGGATATCGATAGTGTAGATGTACATCGGTGTTGAAATGGATATTGATAGTGTAGATGTGGATGGGTTTTGAAATGGATATTGATAGTGTAGATGTACATGGGTGTTGAAATGGATATTGATAGTGTAGATGTACATGGGTGTTGAAATGGATATCGATAGTGTAGATGTACATCGGTGTTGAAATGGATATCGATAGTGTAGATGTACATCGGTGTTGAAATGGATATTGATAGTGTAGATGTACATGGGTGTCGAAATGGATATTGATAGTGCAGATGTGGATGGGTTTTGAAATGGATATTGATACTGTAGATGTACATCGGTGTTGAAATGGATATTGATAGTGTAGATGTACATCGGTGTTGAAATGGATATTGATAGTGTAGATGTACATCGGTGTTGAAATGGATATCGATAGTGTAGATGTACATCGGTGTTGAAATGGATATCGATAGTGTAGATGTACATGGGTGTTGAAATGGATATTGATAGTGTAGATGTGGATGGGTTTTGAAATGGATATTGATACTGTAGATGTACATCGGTGTTGAAATGGATATCGATAGTGTAGATGTACATGGGTGTTGAAATGGATATTGATAGTGCAGATGTGGATGGGTTTTGAAATGGATATTGATAGTGTAGATGTACATGGGTGTTGAAATGGATATCGATAGTGTAGATGTACATGGCTGTTGAAATGGATATTGATAGTGTAGATGTACATGGGTGTTGAAATGGATATCGATAGTGTAGATGTACATCGGTGTTGAAATGGATATTGATAGTGTAGATGTACATGGGTGTTGAAATGGATATTGATAGTGCAGATGTACATCGGTGTTGAAATGGATATTGATAGTGTAGATGTACATGGGTGTTGAAATGGATATTGATAGTGTAGATGTACATCGGTGTTGAAATGGATATCGATAGTGTAGATGTACATGGGTGTTGAAATGGATATTGATAGTGCAGATGTGGATGGGTTTTGAAATGGATATTGATAGTGTAGATGTACATGGGTGTTGAAATGGATATTGATAGTGTAGATGTACATCGGTGTTGAAATGGATATTGATAGTGTAGATGTACATCGGTGTTGAAATGGATATCGATAGTGTAGATGTACATCGGTGTTGAAATGGATATCGATAGTGTAGATGTACATCGGTGTCGAAATGGATATTGATAGTGTAGATGTACATGGGTGTCGAAATGGATATTGATAGTGCAGATGTACATGGGTGTTGAAATGGATATTGATAGTGTAGATGTACATCGGTGTTGAAATGGATATCGATAGTGTAGATGTACATGGGTGTTGAAATGGATATTGATAGTGCAGATGTGGATGGGTTTTGAAATGGATATTGATAGTGTAGATGTACATGGGTGTTGAAATGGATATTGATAGTGTAGATGTACATCGGTGTTGAAATGGATATTGATAGTGTAGATGTACATCGGTGTTGAAATGGATATCGATAGTGTAGATGTACATCGGTGTTGAAATGGATATCGATAGTGTAGATGTACATCGGTGTCGAAATGGATATTGATAGTGTAGATGTACATGGGTGTCGAAATGGATATTGATAGTGCAGATGTGGATGGGTTTTGAAATGGATATTGATAGTGTAGATGTACATCGGTGTTGAAATGGATATCGATAGTGTAGATGTACATGGGTGTCGAAATGGATATTGATAGTGTAGATGTGGATGGGTGTTGAAATGGATATTGATAGTGCAGATGTACATCGGTGTTGAAATGGATATCGATAGTGTAGATGTACATCGGTGTTGAAATGGATATTGATAGTGTAGATGTACATGGGTGTCGTAATGGATATTGATAGTGCAGATGTGGATGGGTTTTGAAATGGATATTGATAGTGTAGATGTACATCGGTGTTGAAATGGATATCGATAGTGTAGATGTACATGGGTGTTGAAATGGATATTGATAGTGCAGATGTGGATGGGTTTTGAAATGGATATTGATAGTGTAGATGTACATGGGTGTTGAAATGGATATTGATAGTGCAGATGTGGATGGGTTTTGAAATGGATATCGATAGTGTAGATGTACATGGGTGTTGAAATGGATATCGATAGTGTAGATGTACATGGGTGTTGAAATGGATATTGATAGTGTAGATGTACATGGGTGTTGAAATGGATATTGATAGTGCAGATGTGGATGGGTTTTGAAATGGATATTGATAGTGTAGATGTACATGGGTGTTGAAATGGATATTGATAGTGCAGATGTGGATGGGTTTTGAAATGGATATCGATAGTGTAGATGTACATGGGTGTTGAAATGGATATCGATAGTGCAGATGTGGATGGGTGTTGAAATGGATATTGATAGTGTAGATGTACATCGGTGTTGAAATGGATATTGATAGTGTAGATGTACATCGGTGTTGAAATGGATATCGATAGTGTAGATGTACATCGGTGTTGAAATGGATATTGATAGTGTAGATGTACATGGCTGTTGAAATGGATATTGATAGTGTAGATGTACATCGGTGTTGAAATGGATATCGATAGTGTAGATGTACATGGGTGTTGAAATGGATATTGATACTGTAGATGTACATGGGTGTTGAAATGGATATTGATAGTGTAGATGTACATGGGTGTTGAAATGGATATTGATAGTGTAGATGTACATGGGTGTTGAAATGGATATTGATAGTGTAGATGTACATGGGTGTTGAAATGGATATTGATAGTGCAGATGTGGATGGGTTTTGAAATGGATATTGATAGTGTAGATGTACATGGGTGTTGAAATGGATATTGATACTGTAGATGTACATGGGTGTTGAAATGGATATTGATAGTGTAGATGTGGATGGGTGTTGAAATGGATATTGATAGTGTAGATGTACATGGGTGTTGAAATGGATATTGATAGTGTAGATGTACATGGGTGTTGAAATGGATATTGATAGTGTAGATGTACATGGGTGTTGAAATGGATATTGATACTGTAGATGTACATCGGTGTTGAAATGGATATTGATAGTGCAGATGTGGATGGGTTTTGAAATGGATATTGATACTGTAGATGTACATGGGTGTTGAAATGGATATTGATACTGTAGATGTACATGGGTGTTGAAATGGATATTGATACTGTAGATGTACATGGGTGTTGAAATGGATATTGATACTGTAGATGTACATGGGTGTTGAAATGGATATTGATAGTGCAGATGTGGATGGGTGTTGAAATGGATATTGATAGTGTAGATGTACATCGGTGTTGAAATGGATATTGATAGTGTAGATGTACATCGGTGTTGAAATGGATATTGATAGTGCAGATGTGGATGGGTTTTGAAATGGATATTGATCGTGTAGATGTACATCGGTGTTGAAATGGATATTGATAGTGCAGATGTGGATGGGTTTTGAAATGGATATTGATACTGTAGATGTACATCGGTGTTGAAATGGATATTGATACTGTAGATGTACATGGGTGTTGAAATGGATATTGATACTGTAGATGTACATGGGTGTTGAAATGGATATTGATACTGTAGATGTACATGGGTGTTGAAATGGATATCGATAGTGTAGATGTACATCGGTGTTGAAATGGATATCGATAGTGTAGATGTACATCGGTGTTGAAATGGATATTGATAGTGTAGATGTACATGGGTGTTGAAATGGATATTGATAGTGTAGATGTACATGGGTGTTGAAATGGATATTGATAGTGCAGATGTGGATGGGTGTTGAAATGGATATTGATAGTGTAGATGTACATCGGTGTTGAAATGGATATTGATAGTGTAGATGTACATGGGTGTTGAAATGGATATTGATACTGTAGATGTACATGGGTGTTGAAATGGATATTGATAGTGTAGATGTACATGGGTGTTGAAATGGATATTGATAGTGTAGATGTACATGGGTGTTGAAATGGATATTGATAGTGTAGATGTACATGGGTGTTGAAATGGATATTGATACTGTAGATGTACATGGGTGTTGAAATGGATATTGATAGTGTAGATGTACATCGGTGTTGAAATGGATATTGATAGTGTAGATGTACATCGGTGTTGAAATGGATATTGATAGTGCAGATGTGGATGGGTTTTGAAATGGATATTGATCGTGTAGATGTACATCGGTGTTGAAATGGATATTGATAGTGCAGATGTGGATGGGTTTTGAAATGGATATTGATACTGTAGATGTACATCGGTGTTGAAATGGATATTGATACTGTAGATGTACATGGGTGTTGAAATGGATATTGATACTGTAGATGTACATGGGTGTTGAAATGGATATTGATACTGTAGATGTACATGGGTGTTGAAAGGGATATCGATAGTGTAGATGTACATCGGTGTTGAAATGGATATCGATAGTGTAGATGTACATCGGTGTTGAAATGGATATTGATAGTGTAGATGTACATCGGTGTTGAAATGGATATTGATAGTGTAGATGTACATGGGTGTTGAAATGGATATTGATAGTGCAGATGTGGATGGGTGTTGAAATGGATATTGATAGTGTAGATGTACATCGGTGTTGAAATGGATATTGATAGTGTAGATGTACATGGGTGTTGAAATGGATATTGATAGTGCAGATGTACATGGGTGTTGAAATGGATATTGATACTGTAGATGTACATGGGTGTTGAAATGGATATTGATACTGTAGATGTACATGGGTGTTGAAATGGATATTGATAGTGTAGATGTGGATGGGTTTTGAAATGGATATCATCTTGGAATAAGAAACTGGAGAACCAAGTTCAAATTGCAGTTGAGTTTGTTACCTTTATTTATGCACAAATACCTCTAGGAAAGACATAAATCCATCTCTTCTCCCTTCATCCATGTGTTGAATAGCAAGACAGACTGGGTTCTTTAGCCTTTGTTGGCAACCAATCTACTACAGAAAGTTTTCATACAACAGGAAATGCAGTAGATACAAGAAGATTTCTTAATGATTTCCCTTACTACTTTGATTCAGACTTTTAGTCTGTAACTACTCAGACTGCCTACTTGATACATTGTCATTTTGTGTATACCTGGCACACAGACATAGTAGCGGACATAAGAATATGCATGAATATTTAACAGAAGAATACTCAGCTCTATTCTAAAGTGTGTTACTTGAAGAGTATTAAATTTCTGATAGCCTAATAACTATACATCCTTAGAAGCAGAAACTTTGTAGATTAGTAATCTGGCATATGTTTTAACATATGTTTTAAATTTCCATCTTTCTACATAAATTAAAAGTAATTTTTATTTTAATTTAGTTTACACTCACTAGGGTTATTGAATCTTAATAATTTTCAATAAAAGGAGATTTTTTATTTTGTCTGAAACTGATTAATTAATAGAATATATTCTAATAAAGTGCCCATTATGATTTAAATCTAATTTGTTCATTTTGTCAAATCTTAACTTATATAGATTTTTAAAGTTATTCTCCACAAATACTACATCCTTTAAATAATTTCTTAATAGTACAAAACTTAAATATAAAAGGAAGTGAAGACATGTTTAAAATAACTGTCAAAAAGAAAAAAAAGGTTGTTTTTTAAGGAATTGGGTTTTTTTTTAATTTTTAGACATCAACTTTTTTTTAAGTCATTTCATTCCAAGCAAGGCAATAAGGTCACTAAGATGCAAGGTGTTACTGAGTGTTAGGGAATATGAGTAAAAAAAGGATAAGTAACATTAAAAGAACACGAATTAAGAGAACAGAAGATAATGATTAACATTGCATTTAAATTTTTGAAGATTAAACTCAATTGGGAAGCAAGAAGGCAAGAGAGTACCACAAACAAGAAGTGAGATAGAAGAAATTGTTAACATAGAACTTATGGTTACATCTAGTCATTTCAACAATAAAATGAAGAGATTAAGTACCACAGAGGATAACTCATCAGAGCAATTTGCATGAATGTATCTATAGAAAAGGCTGAGGGAAGCTACATTATGGTGGTGAGAAAGTGACTGAAGTAAAAACAATGGATAAAAAGAACTGATTCAAGTTTTCAGCTACTTTTTAATGTATTGTATCAGACTGGAAATTTAATTTCCAGTCTTTTCTTTGACTTGTTGCCAATTTGAGCTAGTATGCACTGTTATATTACCTCTAGTGGTAGAGAGATAGGATATTACTTTAAGATTACTGAATCTATTATTTCTGTGTCAAACTCATATTTTTTACATGCTAATAAAACTTGTATATATTTTTATCTTCTCACATATAATGGTTTCATATTTCTATCATGACCCTTATCCATATATTTTGTTTTATAATTGCAATTGATAAATCTTTTTTCTTATTTACTTGTACTAAAAAGTGTTGTGATTTAAATTTTTATTTGAGTAATTTATTTAATCTATTTTTTGCTGGGTCTGTCAACTCTTCACTAGAACTCTATATTAGAGTTGGCATCAACATTTGCTGAAATGAAGTCTAGTTGATAGCCAGCCACCTCAAAGTGTTCTTCTCATGATTGGAATATAAATTTTCAGTTTTTGCCTAGACTGTTTGCATTTGGGCTAGAAATTTCAATGTGCACTATTATCTCTAGTGGTAGGAAGATGGATTCATACCTTTCTCAAGGGTATTATTGCAAGATGGCTGAATCTATTTTCCATGATATTAGTCATTAGGCTACTATCCATTTGTTAAAAAAACAACTGCCAAAAGTCTTTTGTTCCTAGGTCAAAGTTAAGAAAATATGAAAGAGTTAAAATTCTAAAATGGTTGCAGGTTGATGTCCTCCCAAATGTACAAAGTCAGTTATAAGAAATTAAAATTCTAGAATAAACCAATTCTTTGATTAAACTTTGCTTTTTTGATCATTTGTAATCTAAAGATGTGCTAGAATAGCCTGGGTTTGTATAATCATGTGTAAGACCAATTCAGGCAACTTAATAATGCAACTGTTAAAAGCAAGAATTCATTGTTCTTAGAAAATCTACATTGACAAAACATTCATGTGTTGAAAAAAAAAAACAAATATATCTTTGATTAATTGTTTTTTTCAAAATCTCCTAATGTCCATTTTTGATCACATTGGCCAAGTGGATTTCTTTCATTAAGAGCATAGCCTCTGGGTAGCAGACTGGAATGAATAAGAATGTGTCGCCATTCTAAATTGCAATACAATCACAGTAATTAAGGAAATGTTTATGGAGACGTTCTTTGTTTAAAAGGAAACATTCAGGCTCCTTTTTGGATCAACTCAAGACAAAAGTAGATCAAGAAAGGAAATAAAAAGATTATTTAGCAATTATTAAATTACCTGAAGAGTCAGGATACTCATACACAACAATTGTACAACAAAATAAAACATTCTGAATTCAAATAAAAGTTTGGAAAATTTTAGACCAGAAAAAAGTGACAAAATGTATTTATCAAAAAGCATTTAGAGAAATTATGTATGACAGATTGCACACTAACATGAGATCTTTGCAAAAAGCCTGGATTTAAGTGGCCATATTCATTTTCCTGGCTGCATGTAACCTACTGGTGCAAGGCTACTTGAATGATCCTCTGATCACTACCATTATAACAATCCAAGATTGCTGATCTTCTCCCCTGATGACCTGGTTAGAATTCAGAGGTGGCCTTCTCTATTCTGGGCATATATAACACACCAGTCCAAGAATGTTGAACAATCCCCCGATTGCCATTGTCATATTCAAGGATCTGGAGGTGGCATCCTTTGGTCTGGCCATATATAACATACTAGTCCAAGGCTGCTGAGTAATCCCCTGATTACTACTGTCACATGGCAAGTATCTGGAATTGGCCTCCTCTTGCATGGATGTTTGATTTGACATTTCCAAGTTATTTTTTTCAAAGAAAACTTCCATGCTGGTTTAGGGCAACTTGGAAGAGGGTGTTGTACCCCAACAACAATGTTTGAATGATTTATACACAAGCCAGTTTAAAGATGGTGTTCCCCCTCTGTAAGGTAGAATTACTTATGCCAGATACCAACCTGGAATTTATGTTTGTGTGATATGATTTTTATATTGGAGATTTTCCTTCCCCTTCAACAGACTACCTTCACAACAGTTAATGATTTCTATCTGCCCCATTTTTTTTTGCAGAAATTTAAAATCAGTTTTTCTTCCATGACTGTCTAATGAAGCTTAACATTTTTAGCCCAAAGTTTTGGTGGGCATTTTCTTTGGCTTTTTGAAAGTTACATTCTGGCCGAGTTTTTCTTTGGTTCATCTCTACAAATGAAAAGCAACAGTGTAACAAATTCAGAGGATTGACTACAAATATAAGAACAAGTTTGGAAAAGCTTTATTCTTCTCACAAAGATTTGCTTTCTTTTTCATCCTTGATAGGTTGGTAAAAATAACATTTTTTATCCAATAGTTTCATCTAATATTAAATCCTATAATTTATTTGATTATTGTCTAAATTGCTGTGGGCGGTGCACACATGTGTGAATGATCTGAAATCAGAGAAGTCTATGGTGCTGTGCCATATCCGAGTCTTGTATTTGTTTGAACCGTTGTACTAAGCCCAATAGATTCCATTACTTTTTTGTTGCTGCTGAAGGTAGAGGGAGCCAGTTCCTTTCTTTGAGATGACATGTGAGGTGGATTTGTTTTAGAAGTTAACTTCTTCTAGCCTTTACCTAAAGAAGCAGGACCTACAAGACAGCAGGTGATTGGATTTCTCAAGGTGGTTTGAATTCAGAGTTTTCCTTTTCTTAGACTGGTTGTCATCCAAGGATCTATAGGGTCCAACCTGTCCTGCTATTACACATAGCTGGGTGGAGAAGAGATGTATTTATGCCTTTCTAAAGGGTGTTTGCACATAAGTGAATGCAATGAACTCAACTGGAATTCAAACTCAGCTCTTTGATTCCTCAATCCAAGCTGCTATCCTTTACTCCACTGTGACACTATTTGATTATGTGTCAATAATGTTTTCATCAATAATTCATCTTCCACCTTCCAAACTTTCCATAATTTTGTTTTTTTTAATACATAGTACTCACATCTTTCTACACATGCTTTGCTAAGCTTGATTTAGTTGTTTCACCTCAGAAAATATATTTCTGATGTTTCAAAAGGGATACACACTTAGTTTTTGAAAAGATAGTTCTTCCCTGTCAACTCATCATTGAGAGAGAGAGAGAGAAAGAGAGAGAGCAAGAAAAAGAGAAGAATGAGAAAAAGAGAAAGAAAGGTAGAGGGAGTTTTCAAAATAATATTATTATTTGATCTACTTTCTCAAGTACAGCTGATTAAAATACAAGCATTTGTTTTGTTGAGCAGAAGCAAGCATTTAATAATCAAAAATTCTGAAACTGTTTAGAGTCAGTTTATCTCCAAAAAATCACAGGTAAGATACCAGTCTGTTGAGAAATACCTGATGAATGGTAAGAAATTATTTGACACTTCTCTGACTTCTTTTTGTTTTGTTGTTTTTTTTTTTGTATTTGTGTCTTCCATCTAATCCAACACTGAACTCTTTTTTCCATCTCGGTAGGGATGGCCCTATGAGAAGCTAAAGCTCCAGACAGCATTGAGATTTTTCTTTTACTATTATTTACCTAGTAAAAAGCTCAAGATCCACTCAAAGTAGATGGGGTATATTGTAAGAGTATGGAGGAATAGCAAGAAGTGTATATTATGAGGATATGTAAGATGGATAACAGGTTACCCTAGATTTGAAGAAATTGAGATTGTGGTGAGGCATCCTCTCCAGAGTCTGTTACATAATGCAGAAGATCTAGGGAAGAAGCTATTGGAATGGAATACAAAGGGAATGAAAGTTATTAAACTCCATGGTAGTAACATGGTGGATCCTAACTGCAAAGTTCTGAACTGGTGGAACTAAGGAAAGTAGTTCACGTGAATATCTGATATTAAAATAACAATAGAGTACAAATGTTTTTTTCTGTGGGGAAAGAAGATGTAGAGTGGAAAACAATTCATCACTCAAGGCTGCGCAAATATTTTTGAACTCTGTTGAGGCTGGGCAGTTCCAGACTAAATGTGGCAGTAATATTCCATATTTAGTCTGATCTGATTCTTGTAAAGATAGAGTCCAGCAGAAGGAGTCAATGTTAGCAGTCTTGACCAGGCATTTTCAGTCACTTTCCCACTCCTGTGATGGCTTTCTTTTTGATAAATAATTTCATGGCAATTGTTCGGCATGAATTTAAGTGTACTACTAGATTTTTTTTAAGCAAGGCAATAAAGCCACTAGGATGCAAAGGGGTTACTGAGTGTTAGAGAATATGAGAAAAACTACTATTAATGAGAGAGGATAATAAAAGAACAAGAATTAAGAAGACAGAAGATAACGATTGACATTGCTTTTAAATTTATGAAGATCAAAGCCAATAAAGCCACTAGGATGCAAAGGGGTTACTGAGTATTAGAGAATATGAGAAAAACTACTATTAAGGAGAGAGGACAATAAAATAACAAGAATTAAGAAGACAGAAGATAACAATTGACATTGCATTTAAATTTTTGACTCTGAAGCAAGAAGGCAGAAGAGAATTCCACAAAGGAGAAGTGTGATAGAAGAAACTGTTAACATAGAATTTATGGTTGCATCTAGCCATTTCGACTGTAAAATGAGGAGACATTTTGACTATTCTAGTACTGCACTAACCCGTTGTGTCTTAGTGGCTTTAACCCCTTGCTTGTGGTGAAATAATTTAAAAAATCTTTAAAACATGCTGGATTTATTTTCCATTATGGAAAAAAATTCAGAAATAAAGAATTAAACAGAAAGTCTGGAATAAAATAAAATTACTAAGACAGTAAGAAAAGAATGTCTCTAAGGCATGAACTTCTATTCTAATCAATAAATTCTACTTGGATGACTTTTACCCCAAGAACTGCCATTTTGAGGAACAAACTCCTGCATGGTTGCTTTCCTGAGCACTACAATCTTAACCCCTTCTAGTCAAGGGTCAGTATTTATCTATTATCTTCTCATAAATCTTCTATTCCTACCAACTTCTCTTACATTCATATTACGTGTCATTGATCATTAGCATTTCCCCTCAAACTCTCTAACTTGAATGGCCTTGGAGTCTCGTACTGGGTAAATATTGAACAAGAAAAAAAAAAGAAATCTCAACACATCTTTGATTTGATGGGCTATGTATGAGCAGCGATGGGTGTTTCTCAAATGGAAGATAATTACCAGTTAAAAACAAATTTTCCTAATGGAAAAAAGGAAGAGAAATGGTAACTTGCAATTTGAACTTTTGATACAAACTGTATGAAGAGAGATTAACGATTTGTAAGTCTACATGGAGAAAACTTTGCTTACGGCTGGCACCAAATTGAAACTGATTAGAACTCAGAATTCTTGCATTAGTAAATTGGTTGAAGAAAAAAAATTAAGATTTGAAGAAAAAGAAAAGATAATATGTTGTGCCAAACAAAATGTTCTGACTGCTTTTTGGATTTGTTTCACTATTTTTTCAACTTCCAATCATTTTTACTTTCTTTCTTTCTTTCTATATTTCCTTCCATTTATTTTATCCAATTTTTGTTCATTTCCCCCCAAGCAAGGCAACAAAGCCACTAGGATGCAGGGGGTTACAAGGAGTGAAATAGCATGAGAAGACTTTAATAAGGTAAAGGACAATAAAGGAACAGGATTTAGAAAGACAGAAGATAGCGATTGACATTGCATTTAAACTTTTGAAGATTTTAATTGGCAAGTAAGCAAGAAATCAGAAAGGAGAAATAAACTATTAGCATAGAATAGATGGCTGCATCTAGGTATTTCGATAGTAAAACGGTAAGAGCCAGTTGCCAGCTTAAACTTGTACAGGTGAGAGCCACTAAGAAGAACAGCCCATCATAACAATTATCATGAAAATATTTGTAGAAAATAGAGAGAGAAGCCACATAACATTGGTGGGAAATTAATTAAAATTTAGATGCCAGGTAAGGAGTGATTACATTACAGATTCTTTTATGAATTTTATCAAGAATTTGTGCAATGAATTGTATCACAGATTTATTTTCGTTTTTTTTTTAATTTAAACATTTCCCTTTATTTCGAGAATTTTAAAAATTTTCCTTTTACTCTTTTCTAATTTTCCTCATTCCTTATTTTCCATTTTAGTCACAGATATTTTTATGGATTTGCAGCCTCATTTTTCACAATTGTTTTTCTTTCTTTTCAGAAGCTTAAAAAATATATCAATAAATGTAAAAGCTGAAAAGATGGAAGTTCATTAAATCTACTTCCTCTCTTTCCTCATGCTTACTTGATTTAATCTCTTCCACTTAATTAATTCCCTTTTTTTTTCATTTCACCCCCAAGCAAAGTGCCAATGCCACTAGGATGCAGGGGGTTACAGGGTGTGAAAGAGCACGAGAGGTGAGGGGGAGTGAAGAAAAGGACAATAAACAAACAGGATTTAGGAAGACAGAAGATGGTGACTGACATTGTATTTAAACTTTGTAAGATTGTAGATGGCAAGTAAGCAAGTGTGAAATTATTATACAATAATGGAATCAAATTACTTTTGAGATAAAAAGGTCGTAATCAAATTCTCTTAAAACAATAAACCTGTTGCAGGATTTTATGTAGTTCGGATAAAAATAAGTCATCATTATGTTGCAGGTTTGACCTCTTTAGTTGTGATGAGTATAGACATTTTGTATTAAATATTTATGAGCTCCTGGAACATTTATCCAGCAAACATTATTGGCAGACATATGTGAGTCCAGGTAAAAATAAAACACAAAACAACAAATATAAAACAAATAACAAAGCATGTTATTAAGGAATTACATATGTACACAATTGAGATGAAAGGAAAAGACACTGAGACTACTGATGAGAATGTGCTTGTGTGTGGTAGTCACATGTGTATGTGCATGTATGCGGACCATGAAAATAAACGTGCCCCACTGGGGGACACTTTACCCACACATAACTGCATCTGAAAGCAAGAGTTAAAAAGAGGAAGAGAGAGAGAATATGATTGCCTTTTTATGGACTTAAAGAGTCTCTTAATGAGTGCTTTTTGGCAGAGTGAAGAGAGTTAACCCACAAACCAACCATGCAAAACAAATGGCTGAAAGGACATGTTATCATTAATGTCTTTTTATCTATCATCTAATGATGACTGACTCCAGAAACATTACCTTATTTGTCATTGCATGAAGCAAGCACATATTAAAAAAAGCTCTGCAAATATTGCAGTGAATCTAATTCCCTGTTATGACCAGGAGTCATTTATCAAAGCTTCAAGTAAGCAAATTTGAAACTTTTATGAGATGCAGTTAATGGTCATCTCAAAAATATCCTTTGAAACTATGCATCTTTTAGTTTAACAAATAGGACATTTATTTATAACACCAGCAAGGTTTGGGTAGGATTGATAGATTTTACAATATATCAGTGTTATAAAGATTGTATGTCTGAAAAGGGAAAAAGAAACAATGATTACGATTTCAACAATGTATATTGATCAATTTTCAGAATACGTACAAAGCTGTGTGAAAAGGTGAAAAAATTGTTGATATACAGTTGTTTAATTGCTTTTGGTAAAGAAAGCAATTAGGAGTAAGGGTGTTGTCAGTAGTGTCAGGTGTGGTTATCAGGTTGATTGACCAAAGTCATCATCGGTGTAGGAGAGAAGCTTGGAGTAAATTAGCAAAGTTGCATGTTAACATGAGTGAGCTGTCATTGACAGGGTTTGATCCATCTATCTTCAGGGTTGAAATTGACACCAGTGAGGTGTATGGATGGGATTGGCAGTCAAGTTATGAGGTTGAAGTGCTAAGGCTGAACTGCTTGTTGGCATGCATTTTTATATCTGTGGTTTAACAGGTGCTGGCATTTTTTTTTTTTTGATTGGCTATTTTAGATTTTTATAGGGGTTTGTTTTTTTGGGACTAGATGTGATGCTCAGAGCTCCTGCACAGAAGATGAATTTTTCATTTTGGGTTTTGCTTTCTTAGCACTCATATCTCCCCAACATATCTAGTGAAATGTATTTGGGAATCAGAAAGAGATTTTGATAAAAGTACTATAACATCAACCTTTGAAGCTATTTTATGCCAAAGTCATTTTATTATTATTAAGTGGGTGTTACACATTGATGTAGTAAATGGAAATTTCATTCTTGAGGCAGGGTTTCAACAAGATTTTCCACAATATTATCCTTATTAATCAATCAACAAGAGGGTTATTAAACACCTCAACATGAAGAACCTCCTGAACAAAAAGCAGTATGGATTTTTCCCTGTTAATTCTATAGCTGATGCCTTAAGTATCGATTAGATGCAGAATCAGCAAAGCCACTAGATAATAGATTCATTACAAGGACCATTGCCCTGGATATATCCAAGGTCTTTGACAAGGTGTGGCATCAGGGGATGCTACATAAAATCTCTAACTATGGAATCTCTGGAAGAGCTCTCTCAATTATCAAGTACTTTCTGAAGGTTGTTGTTAATGACCAGTCATCAGAAGATGATGTTAAGATCAATGTTTGTCTACTTGGTCTTAAACGCTTCTGCTGTATATTAATGATCTGTCTAAGAGCATGCATCAATCATTTATGATTACTTAGAGGGTGGTACATCAGTTTATAGGTTCATCTCCAAAAATCTGGAGCAGATCTTCTCTCCTCTGACTTAGCCCAGGTGTCTCAATGGGGGAAGGGCTAGCTCATAAAATTCAATAAAACCAAACAAGTAACATTCTACCACCACCAAGTCGACCTGAAATGTCATCTATTATAATCAATGGATCTTCTCACAATGAGGCTCCTTGCCCAGAATGTCTACTGGGACAAATTCTCCTTAGATCTCAAGTGAACTCATATATTTGGTCTATTGCTAAAGATGCTGGGAAAATGCTTTGTTCATTTTACCATTCTAGTAAGTATCTGATTTCTCCTGCTATACACTATCTTTACAAGAGCCAGATCAAAAGAAAAATTAAGCATTGCTGCTATATCAGTGACGGAACTGTCCAGTCCTTACTTGCCTGTCTTGATAGAGTTCAAAAATGTCACCACTGCCTTTGTGAGTGATGAATTTATTTTTCACCCTATGACCTATTTTCCACAGATTAAACATTGTGAGTTTTTCATTGTTTTATTTCTATTTCCTTGACATGTTCTTCTGATGAGCTACATTCCTTAGTTCCCCCACCCCTGACCTTTACAACTGGGACTCACCAATGCCACATAAACAAGGATTGAATCATAATCATTTCCCTTTGTATTTCAGTAGTAAGAAGTAAGTTCTGTTTGGACAAATTCTTCCTAAGAAGCACTGTTTTGTGGAACAGATTCCTGACAGGACACTTTAACCCAAGCACCTCTTCAAGTCTGGTGTTGATCATTATTTTTCCTGTACACCCCATGAACTTCCCTTACCACTTTTTCTTATGCTCATACAACACCACACAATAGATGTCTATTTTGATTTGATTTGGTTTGGTTTGGTTTGGTTTGGTTTGGTTTACAGCATATTAACCTCAATGGTCTGTCTATATTTCTGAGATGAGGTATTATGTACAGACTGTGTGTACGCTATCCCGTGCAGCTGCAGAAAGGAATATAAAGGAGAGGCAGGCCGCCCCCTCAAGGTAAGGCTTCAAGAACACCAGAAACCTGTAACGCAAGGGGAAGTAGAAAAATCAGGCATGGCTGACCACATATGGAGAGAGAAGGGAGATCACCACCCTCTGTGGGATCATGTTGAGATCATAGACAAGGAACACCATTGGAAAATTCATAAACTTAAGGAATCAGCACATATGCTGGGCCACAAAAATCTCCTGAGCCGACCAAGCATAGAAATAAATACAATATGGGAACCAGTAATAAGGAGTGCCAGAGAAAGGCAATGATAACAAAGTTGCAATATGAGCACTGGTAAAAACATGGAATGATAACAGCAAAATTGCAATATGAGCACTGGTAAAAAATGGTTGCTGAAGACATTAAGTTTATAATACCCAAAAATTCATACCTAGATGTCCTCAAGGACACATGGCACAGTGGATACAGGTGTTGGTTAGATCCAGTGACAAGACCCAAAGAGTGTGAGTTCAATACCTGGTTAAGGCAGTGGAGAACTTTCAGAGAGAAAATTAGCAGGAGATAACTGATAACTGACATCCATGGAATGAGAACAGTCTCCCCCAGTGAGTGAAATAATGGTTCAGTTCGAAATCCCAACCACCTGAAGAAGGCCGGAGCATACAACAGTTGAAACCTGATAAATATGGTGACAAAGATGAGGACAATAGTCTGAATAATGTAACCTCAATGGGTTATTTAATGTAGACCAGATTTATATTGCTGATAATATTTTTTTTCTAGATGTATTGCTGATAATATTTTTTTTCTAGATGTATTGCTGATAATGTTTCTTTTTCAGAAATGTATTGCTGGTAATAAAACCTATTTTTACATGTTTTAACCCTAGTTTAGGGGTTAAATATTTGCCCATATTTGGGACCCTATGTCTTTCTGTCTTTCTCAAATTGTTAATGCAGTGGCATAGATTCATTTCTCTTTATTCAACCTCTTTTTGTAATCTTTCTTTCCTTAACTAAGTTCTTTCTCTTCTTTGTCTTATTATATTTGAGTACAAGCATTTACTTTGTTCAGGGATAGGTAGACATTGGTCATATATATATATATATATATATATATATGTATATTCAGATGAGTCTAGTCACTTTCTTCCTTTATAATTTATCTTTGAAATATTTTTAACAAAAACAGTAATAAAAAATGTTATCATATATCTGATAATAATTTTATATGTTTATTATTTTCTTATTTGTTGTCTGGTTTCTAAACATACATTTGATAATGAACTGTTTACTCTGACATCCAGTGTGAAATATTTATGTGTGTTTAAGGGTGTATGTTTCTATATGTATACTTCTGATGGTCACTCCTTGTCATGGAGGATGGGCTTGCATGATGCAATGACTCTGAGAACAATGCCATTGGGAGTTCTAAAATCCTGGTAGGATCGCTCTAAGTGGCAAGGTCGAAAAGATGAGGGTTAAGGTTGACCAACCCCAAAGACCCCCAACAGTGGAACAAGCAGATGATAATTACAACAAATTTCAATGGTTGAACCAGAAGACAAAGATGGCTACACATGACAATACATTGATTTTCAACTCACCTGATACATATTTATGAGCATTTCTTAAATTTTAAAATTCTGAAAACTAACATTTCTACTTCTACTTGTTGCAAAATAGAATCCTTATGTTTGCCATCAGAGGACAGAACATGTGAAGATAAATTTTCCTTTTGTCTTTATTATGCACACACACACACACACACACACACACACACACACACACACACACATATATATATATATATATATAATACATGATGGCATAAAAAATGCTGAAGAATATCAGATACGTCCTAAATTTCAACAATGCATATTCAATGAAAAAGGTTTTAGGACAGTTAAACATGTAATGTTTAATTCAAAATTTCAATACATTAGGAAAGCACTTTAGCTATAGCAGAAAATTTCACTGTGTATAAAAAAAACAAGCTAACTCTTGGTTGGTTGGCTAGTTTGTTTTGTTTTATAGCATATCAACACCTCAATGGGTTATTTAATGCTGACGAAATTTTTATTGCTGGTCATATTTTTCCTTCAAAAATCTATTTCTGGTAATATTTTTCCTTCAAAAAAAGTATTGCTGATAATATTTTTTCAAAAAATGTATAGCTGGTAATTTTTTTTTTTTTAAATATATTGCTGGTAATTTTTTTTTTTTTTCAAAAATGTATTGCTGGTAATAATTTTTCTTCAAAAAATTTATTGCTGGTAATTTTTTACAAAGTATTTCTGGTATTAAAACCTATTTTTACACTTTCATAGTGTTTTTTTCCCAGCTTGGGGGTTAACTATTTACTCATAGTTGGGACCCTAACAGGTGCTACCACTCTGAGTCAGGGTGGACCTGGGGACAGCAGCAATGAAGTGGTGGTTTCATGCCTCCTCCTCAAAACCTCCCCGATCAGAGTCTTTGCTGTTGGACGTAGTTTATTGTCAGAGTCAGGATGCAGATATAGTTTATCATCATACCCAGGACATAACAAGCTAACAGTAAAGCTTCTTTTTTTTTTCTTTTGTTTTTTTTTAAGCATTACGCCCCAAGCAAGGCGTGAAGCTACTAGGATGCAGGGGGTTGTAGAAGATTTGGAGCAAGAGTAGATAGGAGTGATAGAAGAAATGATGAGGAGAGGGATAGTGGATAGATCAAGGTAACTGGAGATGTCGATTGACATTACATTTGAATAGTTGGAGATTATAGCTCTCAGGGAAACAGTAATTGGGAAGGGTGTTCCACAGGTGAGAGGTGCGAGGTATGAAGCTATTGGAGTAGAAGAGACGGCTACATTTAAAATTTTCTACAGTGTAAGGGTGAGAGCGGGATGCTAGCCTTGTAGGGCGCTTGAATTCATGGAGTCTGGGAACTAGTGAAAGCAGCTCATCAGAGCAATTACCATGAAAGTATTTGTAGAAAAGACAGAGAGAGGCGATGGCGTGTCTGTGAGAGAGTGACTGTAGACAAGATGCCAGATCAGGGCCAATTATATTACAGATCCGTCTCTGGATCTTGTCAAGAACTCCGAGGTATACAGAAGGTCCCCCAGATCATATATGGCAGCAATACTCCATGCAAGGGTGAATGGTTGATTTGTATATTTGAAGTATTGATTCCGGGAAGAAAAATTTCCTGGTGCGGCACAGAGAGCAAACTTTCCTCACGGTGGACGAAGCAATTGACTCAATGTATTTGTTCCATCTCAGGTCAGCAGTCAACATGAGACCATGAGACCGAGCAGATACAGGGAGTTGCTCTCAAGAAGTTGACTATCAGACATTCTAATGGAGGGCAGGGAAGGATCTCTATGGTGATTAATAGAGAGTAGTTTAGTTTTTGAGGCGTTAAAGTTGACCAGCCAATTCTTGCCCCAATTAACAACCAATTAGAGGTCCATTTCAAGATGCATGGCCAGGTTAGTTGATCATAAAGCAAGAAATCGTGATATTAATAAAGTATTACAATAAAAAGACAAAATTGAACATTTTTTTTTCTAAAAAGCTATCACTACTGTTGTTCATAAATCCAAAGACAGTTTTATCATTATTTAGTGATTCTTTTCATTTCTTTCTTTTTCTTCTGTACTTTCCAACTCTTCTGTCTTTTTTTTAATCATTTTACCCCTGGCAATGCAGTAATGTAGGGGGTTACAGAAAGTGTAAAAGAATGAGAAGACTGAGAATGAGGAGAATTCAGGAAAGGACAAAAAAGGAAAAGGGTTCAAGAAGATGGCAATTGATGTTGCATTAATTTTTTGGAAGATTGTAGTTATCAGAGAAACAAGAAATCAGAAGGGAGTTCCACAGGTGAAAAGGTTAAGAAAAGAAACTGTAAAAATAGAAGTAGCAGTTGCATTTAAATAGTTCAAAATGGTGAGACCTAGTCACCTATCAAGTAGAAGCTTAAATTCATTAAATATGAGGCCAAGAAGAGTTAGGATTAGATGTTGCACTTCTGAAGGTTAGCATCAGCCATGCCGAGGGAAACCAGATAAGTTTCTCTGCAGTGATTAAATGAAAGTAGTTTTGTTTTTAAGACATTAAAATATACAAGCAATTTCTTGCCCCAGCTAACCACTAATTAGAGGTCCTTTTCAAGAGCAGCTGCTACGTTTACTTAGATCTGTCAGATTTGCTACTGAGACAGGAGTAAATGGTAGTCATCTGCATAAATATCTAATTGGAGACTGATGACATTCGGAAGATCATTGATAAAGATCAAAAACAGCATAAGGTCCCAGGATAGAGCCTTGTGGATACACCACATTCGTATGGAAAAATCAAAGCAAGACCATTATGCTTTATCAGTTGGTACTGATGAACATCACTAGTATTTTATCATAATTTAGAAGGTGGGGGTCTTTTTATAATATCAATACAGTGTCAAATCTACCACTGAATTTTACAAAGTTATTGGCCCTAGCTCTTTGTGTATGAAAACTGACTTTTGTTTGAGTAGGGTTACAAAAATGTTTCTCTTAAATAACAAACAAATGTTCAAGTAAAGAACAAAAATTGACATAAATTAATAAAACTATGTGTTTGTTTATTTGTAAATTAACACAAATATATGCAAACCTAAAATATTTGGGCAAAAAAGAAAAAATCCAAAAGTTTTTAAACAATGTTAAAAAATTAAGAAAACTTTAAAAATATACAGATATCAATGATATTGGCACATTTTCAAACTTAACATTTGTAACTAATAGTTAAGTTAACTTAGCCTAAGGCCAATGACTTCTTAAAGGTCAGGGATTGATTTGATACTGTATCAATATTGTAAACATGACCTCTACTTCTAAATTGATAACAAATCAATATTTTTTTAAATTATGATAACTTAACATTTGTAACTAATAGTTAAGTTAACTTAGACTAAGGCCAATGACTCTTAAAGGTCAGGGATTAATTTGATACTGTATCAATATTGTAAACATGACCTCTACTTCTAAATTGATAACAAATCAATATTTTTGCACCTTAAGGAAGGCCCAAAGAATATGAATCTACAAAAATTAATTATCACCACAAATTTTCCATATTTTTTAATGAGTGGACCACTCTATTTAAATAGTGCCTGAAAATGTCTCAATAAAACTTTTTTCAAAGTGAATAGCAGGAATGATCTAATATAATTTAAATAAAAAATGAATGCATAGAGCACAATTCTTAAAATATGATAAAAGTTAATCTTTGTATGAAAATTAATTTCCATGATAATTATTCAAGACAATTTAACCAAAATGTTTAAATAAAATTAAGATGTGATTTTTATAAAAAATTACAGTAAGAATGAACTAATTTTTTTGTATATTTTAACTTTTTTAATGTATTTCCAAAATATTTAATGATATTTTCCTTTTGCTACTAATAAATTATAAATTGATAAAGTTAAAACAAAAAAAATTGATTTCAGAAATGTTTAAATTTTTTCAGAATGTTTCTGGAATGATAGTGACAAGATAAGTCTGAAATACTGAAGTAGGGTCATTCAGTGGCTGATCTACTACTACTTTGGGCAGAGAGGAACCAGGATCACTGGTTAGCTGGAACAGGTTGCAGCTAGCATATTTAGCTACCCCACATGAAGGTTGCATGTGGCACAAGGCCGGTTTAACATGGGTTCTCCAAGCCCATAGGCTCAGCCAAAAATATTCCCTATTTGAACCTGCATAAACGAGTCCAGGGGTAGTCTACCTCCCCAAACAAGACTTTGCCCTTTTGCGGAGCCTCATCGGGTTACTCTCTGCCTTTGGGCAGAGAGTTCGACTGTTTAGCTGGAACAGGTCGCAACCGGTCTCTGTAGTCCATTGACTTACAGATACTTATAGGTAGTTACTACCTATAGTGTAGTCACTCATGGGGGTGACAGGTTATTCCATTATATCAATTGCTAATTCTTATTTGGATTTGATCAAGGGGCTCAAGGTAAATAGCAGAGGCACTAGACTAAATATGGCAGCATTATTCTAAGCATTGAAGAATGGTGGACATATAAATATGTATGATAGATTCTGGAGAAAAAAATTGTCTTGAGCTAACATTCAATACAAATCTTTTCACTTAATTTCTACCTTGCAATATTTTCCTTTTTTTTTTTGCATGCATATGAGTGTATTTCTCTCTCTTTTTACTCATTTATATAAATACAAAAGTATAATCTTGTTAAAATTGTCTTCCATTTCCTTACAGCCATCATTTAAATGCGCAAAATATTAGTGCCATTGTTTTTAGTCAAACTAATAGAGTACTGCAACAGGTTGGGTGACCATGACATGATTTCAATGTGCACCTACTCCAACAAGCTAAAAAGAATAAATACAACAAAGCTAAAAGGGATAATAAAGATGTTATTGTATGAAACCAAATCAGCAAAGCTTGAGCTTGTTAAGGGGTGCAGCAACATCTCCCTTTAGAATTGGTAAAAACAGAATAATTGTTATGAAGTTCTGTAGACAAAAGATGTTCAACTGATTAATGCATTTCAATTGAAAAATCGCAATGCTATAGCAAGTAACATTAATAGAACAGTTGGTAGGAGCACATCTTTCATTTCTTTTTTCTTTCATTCCAAACCAAAACCTAAGAGCAATTGAATACTCATCAGAAAAATTCCCCCTTCATTTAAGTAGATCCTAAATAAAGAGACATTCCAATCAATCTCATTCTATAGTTACGCTTTTAACTTGGCATTTGAATTTCTGCTCCAGGCAGAAATTTATTTTTAACCTGACTTATTAATCTATATAAATAAAAGGCAGCGTACATGTGTCTGTCTGTCCGTCTTTCGATCTCAGCAAATCATAAACAACCTGAAGTAACAGGTTAATAACTACTGTAGTTAGATGTGATTAAAATTTAAAAAAATAACTCCTTTAAAGTTAAATTTAAATAGCAAATATAGTGAAAGGTTTAAAACTATTCCTTATTAAAAGTTTAACTAAAATTTCCCTTTTCATCACAACTGCAACTGATATCATCTAATTAAACCATACTTAAAACTTAAAATGGCACATTGCTCAAATGTTTGATTTTCTTTTTCTAGTATGCATACTGCGATGTATTTGAATATTAAATTGTACAGTTTCCCTTGTCTTTTAAGTGTGAATTTATGTGAAGGGATCATAAAGAATGGTGATTTCAAAAGAAAATAAAAATAAAAATTGTGCAAAAAGTAAATGTAAGCAAATTACAGAGATCACTTGCATATATGAAGAAAGATTATGCTGAATTAAGGTATCGAATAATGATAAAAATAATTTTATCATTTTTAAATTCTTATAACTTTTAAGTAGATAGGACACTGCAGGTTAAAGGTCAAAGAGCTAAAATCCTTCCGCAGTAGTCAGCCTAAAGTATGCCAGAAGGGCAGCTTGTAGGCTAGTACTTAATAATTCAGGGACTTTCTTACCTATGATTGTTAACCAGAGATAAAGAATGTGAATGTTTATATACCAGAGCAAACTGAGATATAATTTGTACAAGCTATAGTGATAAATTATTACTTATATAGGAAGAGAGTGTGAAAGTATTGGGATATGCGATCAATGTTTTTCTCTCAATCTGCTTCAGTCATAATTTCAATCAGACTTTACAGCAGGAGCCTTTCACATAGGCTATCACTTATACTTCCTTTATTGTTACATAGAAATAAAAATGTTATTTTCTTTTTCACAAAGTAATTTGCAAAAACAAGACAATTCTGTTATTTGTTTTCTATAATCAAGTATATATTTGGCTAAAATATTAAAAACAGACTTAAATTTCTCTTGTGGCCAAAGGTGAAAATGCCAATTACAAAAATGATACGTTGTGAAAAGTAGAACAGCAATTTGTATATTCAGATGCTGCAAAGATGTTACTGAAAAAAGGATTACAGATATTTAAAATATTTTTATATATATTTTTTATCATTATATCCCAAGCAAGGCAATAAAGCCACTAAGACAGAAGTGGTTACTGAGTCTGAAAGAATAAGACAAGGAAAAACTTATTAAGGAATGAGAACAATAAAAGAAGAGAAATCAAGAAGACAGAAGATAATGACTGACATTTAAATTTTTAAAGATTAAAATTGGTTGAAAAACAAGAAGCTGGAAACTCTCTTTTCATAGGCAAGAAATGCAAGAAAAGAAACTATTGGCAAAGATTTTATGGTTACATCTAGTTAATTCAACTTTAAAATGATACCAATCTAGTACTATGCTTAAATCTATAAAGTCTAAGTACCATAGAGGATAGTAATCAGAACTATGAAAATATTTATAGAAAAGGCAAAGGGAAGCTATATTATGGCAGTGGAAAATTGACTGAAACCGAGATGCCAGGTCAGGACCATTAACACAGGAGAATCTTCTTTGGATTTTATCAAGAATCTCTAAATATATAGCAGAAGCACTAGATCCTATGTGGCATGAATATTCAAAGCATGGATGAATAGTAGACTTATAAATATGTAAGAGATTCTGAAGAGAAAAAAAAAACAGCACAGTGGACCAACTTTCCTAGCAGCAGACCTAGCAATTGATTCAATATAATCTTTTCACTTAATATCAGCAAAGAACATTAGCATGAGAAGGTGCAATGAGTCTCTTTTCTGAAGGTTAGCATGATGGAAGGCAAAAAAGTTTCTTTCAGATTATTAATAGAGGGCAGTTTTGTTTTCATGCATTAAAATTAATAAGCTATTCCTCGTGTCCATCAACAGCAGATTTTAGGTCTCTTATCTGCTACCAATGTGACCTGAAATAATTCAAATTCATTTACTTGCTAAGTTACATGTAAATTATTTTTTTTTTTGTTTTCCATGTCTAGAGAGGAAAAAAAATGTGACACTATAATACAAAGGTGCATTAACAATTAAAGATGTCTTCCAAAAGTTAATCAAAGTATTAAGAAACAGGAAAATTTTTATTACAAACAAATTGTGCTAAACTGTTATGTAATGCTGAACAATCTAAGATGAAGAAACTTGAAGCAACAGAAACGTAGTCCTCCAGAAAGATGTAAACATGTAAGTAATTTAGAGAAAATGGAAACTAAAAGGACATTTCTTAAAATCAGAAAAAGAGTTAAAATTTCTAAGGCACATGAGGATTTATATAAATGATTTGCCCCAAAATATATCATTTTTAAACATCTATGCCAATGATACAATGATCTACAGGTGCACCTCTAAAAGCTTTTTGATGATCAGAGATTGACAGCTGACCTCACTTCTGATCTAGCACTAACTACCCAGTGGGGAAAAAAACTGGCTGATTACATTCAATGCCTCTAAAGTCAAATTAGTTACATTCCATCCCTGCCAATTAGATCCCAAACTACTCCCATTCATGAGGAATGGATATCCACTTGAAGAGGCACCATGCCTTGAGAGAGTATTGGGCCTCAAACTCACACCTGACAAGTGGAAGTCTTGTATATAAACCATTGCTAAAGATGCAAGTAAAATGATTGGCTCACTGTACCACTCCAGTAAGTAACTGACACCTCATGCTATTGTCTACCTTTATGAGAGCCAGATCAGGCAGAAAATGGAGTATTGTTGTCATATTTGGACAGGAGCTGCCCCAGTACTCACTTTCCAGTCTTGATAAAATTCAAAAAGTGTCTCTGATTCCTTGTTGGAGAAGAATTATTTTCCACCCTCCAACCTCTTTCCCACAGGTGGGATGTGGCGAGCTTCTCTCTGGTCTATCACTACTTCCATGGAAAGTTCTCAGAAGAACTACATTCCTTGGTTCCATGAGATCTAGTCTTCACAGCTAGGACCCACCATACCATTTACATTGTAATAAACCAGCCACATTCCCTCTGTATTTCATCAGTGAGAAATAAGTTCTATGTGAATAGCTTCTTCCTGCCCACCACTGCTCTGTAGAAAAGACTCCCAAGAGAATGTTTCTCCAATCACAACAATCTTAACCTGTTCAAGTCTAGAGTTAACCATTATCTTCCCTTCCTTGAGTGGACCCTAGGCCTTGTACAGGCAAACTTCACTGTAAAAAACAAAAAAACATAACAGGAAAAGAGTGCTTTGAGAATTTAATACTCACAGGTCAATTGAAAAACAGCAAATAACCTTTGTAATTTAGAATTTATAAGAGATAGCAAAATGATAAACCTTAGTAAGAGCCAGAAAGGACAGGAAGTTCTGTATATCCATCCTCAAGGGACATAAAAGATTCAGAGGACTTTCAGTAAGAAATGAATTATAGAAAGAGAGGATTTCTATGTTTACAGAAAGAAAACAAATAAATTATTTATTGATTTACACTTTTTTAAAATATAAATTACATGTGAACATGTAAATATCAGCCATAAGTCTTTTGAAGAATTTTTAAAATGAGAGAATGGGTGAAATTGGAAACTTTTCTAGTGAAATTTAGATTGCAAATGGAACATCAGGCAAGATCTTTCAAATTACTCCTTTTCCTCCTACACAACTTTCCTTAAACAGGTCTTAATCCAATCTCACAGACTCCAGAGGCAGATGGCGTTATTTGATATCACATGTCATGGTTTTAGATTACACAGTAACAGCTCAAACATTTTTGACTCCTCAACAATTCTCAGCTAGCATATAAAAAAATTTTTTTTTATTTATTTCAAATTGTATTACCTGGGAATTTCTAGGTTTTGAAAGCATGACTCATATCTTCTATTGAAGAAATTTTGCTGACATCGTGATTTTCTTGGCCTATCAGTCTTTTGACCCATTTTAGGCGGTATGTCTATGTGACTCAACCTAACAGCCTGATTGTTAATGACATTGTGATTCTTTTGGTCAATCAACACCCAACTCTTCTGGGAATACCCTTGTTAAGTATGAAATCACCACCAGCCAATCACTTTCTTCAAAGGTGTTATCATAAGGACCCTTCAATGCCTAATTAAGGAGTTGAAAAATTTACTAGACAGGGTTGAAAATTTTTACCTTCAGCACAAATTGTCACTTCTGGCCTAAATTCATGACCTTGCTGGAAGAGTGAACACTTTGGGTTCAAACCCAAATTATTACCAGTGATTCCAGAGAAAACAAATTCATAGCCAGCTACTAAATAAGCCAAAGAAACCCTTCATCCAAATACAACAGTGAAGCCTCTTTCAAAATGGAGTATTCTTTCACTTACTACCCCATTTTCTATCTTTGGAACTTTTCAATTAATTACCATTTGTAAGTAAATGAAGAATATCAAACATTAATGCATTTGTTACATGTGTTCTGGAACTTACCTGTTTTCATCACAAACTTTACATCCACTTTTGGTAATATTGTTTTTATTTAAATGAATGTTTATTCCCCTCAAGTTTTATTTCGGTAGTGTTATTTGTAATGGAAAGAGAAGTTTTAGATTTTTTACAATGTACATGATTCTAATCTTTATCTTTAATTATATCTTTTTATTGGACCAAAATATCATATTTTCAGCAAACAATGCACTAACATTGTTTTAGGCCCATGATAACTCATAACTTTTTATGATTCTCAATCTTTGTCATATGTATTGCTCTTATTATTACTCTTTATCATGTTTCTTTGTTGCAGGAGATATTTTAATAATTTTTCCCAATAACTTTTAGTAAAACCAGTTGGTTGAACCAGTACTTAAATGGAACGGTATGAAGCAATAAGAAAACTCCATGATATGGAGACATGGAGTCATATTTTCAATGTGACATGGAGTCATATTTTTATCAAGAATAACCAAGTGATTTCAGTATCTGACTGTGAGAGATAAGGACGAAGATGTCAGTCTACGTTGACTGAAGTTCTGGAACTTTCTTTGTCTGGCTTTATATTCCTACTCATGTGATATGTCATATGAAACTTTACATTTAAATGCAGTTATTTTTTTCATTCCTATATTTCAAATTCCACTTGGGTCTGTTACATTCACTTATGTACAAATACACTTGGAAAAGGTATGAACATCTCTTCTCCTCCCAGCTATGGGTTGAATAGCCAGACAAACTGGATCTTATAGCCTTTGTTGGCAACCAGTCTACTGCAGCAAAAAAAGTAACCTACTGTAATAAGATCTTCTGCCTTAGTAGGTCATGAATCAAAAGAGACATGATCATCCAAAAGTGTATTAATTATGACACTTAACTGAGTGACAGATCTATATATACTGTTTAAAATTTGCTATATGGTCTGATTGCTTATGATGTCAAACTGACAGTCATTATGCAACATTGGTTTCTATGTCCACACTGTGAGCATAAGTTAGAGTCATTTTTTACTTTAATTTTTGTAACATTATAATCTTGGAAACATTTTGATTCAAATTTAAATGGGTTGCCATTAAAGTTTTTTAGATGTCTTGCTTTAAATTTAATTCCTAGTATTATTTGCAGTGGTTCAGGGGCATTGGTTATATTGGCAGAAAAATGCCTCTGGCAAGCACAATGCCCCTGACCAACCATATGAAAGAGTAACATTCAACTTTTAGACTAAATTATATACAAATTTTGACTACCTTCCTAGTTTGAAAACAAGAATAGTCTTACTATATATTGGCAGTGAGTGGCTGTATCATAGGTTATGTTGTCAGCATTGTATTCATGGCCAGTGCATACTGACCTCAAACCCCTGACCAAGTGGGATCCAAGTCTGATTGGTAGCTTCGGGCAGTGCATTGTAACCCTTACTAACTTATCAACATTTGCTTTTTTCTACCTACATTTAAATATGTTAAAAATTAAACTAAGCACAACTGATTATGAAAGGATGAAACGTTTTTGCTGATTTTGATGTCATTCTGGTTTTTGTCCAAATCTGTGAATTTGTTTTGCTTGAAAAAAACACGATATAAAATTCACTATTTTTTACCCATAATGTTGAATATGTTAAAATTATTTGACTTTTAACATATAACTTGATGTTAAAAACTATCACAAAGCATTATTGATTTATTTAAGAAGGAAAGATCTATTATGACACATCTATAATTTATATTTTGATACATTGCATTTATTTTCAAATTGTTCCCCTATATTGCATAGGATCCATTATTGTACATAATTAGGTTACAATAAAATTTGTACTTTATATGAATATTACCTTATGAAAATTGAGATGTAGAGTGGGGACCTCATGTCATAGTTTGGGGGCATGAGACCCTTGCATTGGCCCTGATTGTCTTCTTGTGTTTTGGTTGGTTGCTTTTCTTTAGTGGCATATCAAACTCTATGGGTTATCTAATGCTGAAATCTGAATATTTTGAACACAATTTTAAGAATTCAGTTAGATTATTTTGAATACAGTTGCATGCCTTCAGCTACAGATTAAATGTATTGATGGTCATTTTGCTATAAAGAAATATTGTTGGTAGTTTTAATATAAAAATGTATTTTTATATTTTCATAGTGCTTTGCTTTTGTTTGGGGGTTAAGTATTTGCTTATAGCTGGGACCCTAACAGGTGCTACCACCCCAGGTCAGGGTGAACTTGGTAACAACAGCAATTTTGAGGTGGTTCCTTGCTCTTGAAAACTTGCAGTCACCTGATCAGAGGCCATGCTGCCAAATGTTGTTTATCGTCATACCCAGGATTACCCTTGCATCATAATATATGAGTGGTTTAGCAATATAGTCATCCAGATGCTTGTCACCAATGACAATCAGAAGCAGATTATACATCCGATGACAATTCTTTTTTCATTAACAGACAATGGCTTGTTTGACTGCTCAGTATTGTCCAAGACATTTGTCGTACCTGTCATTCCAGGCGCATGGGCTATTCGTATGACTTAGATGATTAGTAATGAAGCTAAAATATCAATAGGATATAACAAACAAATCCAATTAGAGATTTATGAGCAGATTCAAGATCAAGCAACCTTCCTTTTTTGTGTTTAAATTCCTTTGACACCTGAGATTACTGACAACCAACATGATACACATGTCTCTCTGGATTCACCATTTGCCTACAACTAATAACTTGAATTTTATTCAAGGCTCTCTTTTACTCCTTATAAGTGATCTTTTTTTCTTTGTCAAAGAGGAAAAGAAAGGAAAGAATACAACAAAACAAACGAAGAGGCTTTTCAGTGCACCCATGTCACTACCAAATGTGACAAGGTCAAGGTTTAAAGTGGGGTTACTGACAATATGATGCAAAAATTGCTCAAGCACTTCCCTTTTTGAGGATGCCTCAAGCACCAGTTAATGACTTCAGCCTCCTTCCAAAAGAGAGGTACTACCTGCGGGGGATGGCCTCCTGGGGCTTGAGCTAATATTATTTTAGAACTTTCCCAGTGAATGCCAAAGCAAGGAAAGAATGAAAATGTTGAAAAAAATACAAAAAGAAAGAGAAGGCAAAAAGAAAATAAAGTTGCCACCAAAGATAGAATAAGCAAAAAAGAATGAAATGAAATGTAGAAGCAATTTCAAAATAGACAAAAAGGAAGAAAGAAGCAAATTTCATCTTGGTAAGAAGTTTGACCTAAATTTCAGTAATATTTCTTGTCTGATTTTTGATATTCTGTTTGGCAACATGAAATTCTTTACCAAAGTATGTTGGAGGAAGTTTAAAGATCACTAAATCCTTGCCTACTTCATAGCAGCAATTCTTCCCAACATTCTGATTTGAGAAGATTGAAGAGAGAAAGAAAGAAAAAATAAATTGTTAGTATGCAACATTTGCAACATCAGCAAATACAAATTCATATTTGAGTCAATATAAAACAGAAAATAATTTAAACAACTTACTTTTAAAATTAGGATCTAAAACTAATGAAATCTCCTGTTTTTATTCTGAATTTTATCTGCTTTTTGTTGTAAAAAAAGAAAGTGTATTTATGCATGTGAGTTCAGAGTTCTCTTGGAAGTACAATCAGCTCTGCCTGAGATCAGGTAACTGAGACATTAACTAAACCCCACTCGACTGAAACAGCCCTCAAAATGATCTTAAGTTACATTGTCTGATTATCAAATGACTCTACTAGCATCAACTTTGCTCTGATCCTATTTTATGATTTATTTGCTTGGAAGCTAAAACATGGAGACTGAGGTTAATGCATATAGAGTTATGTGTGTATCATACTGAATTGAAATAAAGAAAAATAGAAGAAGAAGAAGAAAAAGGAGGAGGGGGAGATCAAGAAGAAGAAGAAAGAGGAGAACAAGAAAAAGAAGAAAAAGATGAAGAACAAGAAAAAGAAGAAAAAGATGAAGAAGAAGAAGAAGAAGAAGAAGTAGAAGAAAGAGGAGAACAAGAAAAAGAAGAACAAGAAAAAGAAGAACAAGAAAAAGAAGAAAAAGATGAAGAAGAAGAAGAAGAAGAAGAAGAAGAAGAAGAAGAAGAAGAAGAAGAAGAAGAAGAAAGAGGAGAACAAGAAGAAAAAGAAGAACAAGATCAAGAAGAAGAACAACAACAAAAACAACAGCAACAAAAAGAACTATAATAATAATAAGAAGAAGAAAGAGGAGGACAAGAAGAAGAAGGAGAACAGGAGGAATAAGGAGGAGGAGATGAAGAAGAAGAAGAAGAAGAAGAAGAAGAAGAAGAAGATGAAAAAGAACAAAAAGAAGAAAGTGGAGAACAAAAACTAGAAGAGAAAGAAGGAGGAGATCAAGAAGAAGAAGAACAACAACAAAACGGCAACAACAACAACAACAACAATAGCAAGAACAAGAAATAGAATAAGAACAAGAACAAGAAGGAGATCAAGAAGAACAAGAATAAGTAGAAGAAGAAGGAGAACAAACAAAAAACAAGAGCACCTATGTGTAAAGTTTAAACATTCAGAATCTTTTTTCCTGGTGTACAGATTAGGTCAGTGTTCAAATCATCTTTAAATGTGGCATGCACAAAAACAACAAACAGTTTTAACTCTGATGTTGAAGTGTTTGCAATACAACCTTTATAAACTACCAAAAAGCGTTAACAAACAATATAACCTTTCCCAGTGACCAGGATGAGATGGAGTCATACATGACGCATCAAAACTTCGCCCTTCTCCCCCAAAATAATAAAAAAAAAACATAGAAGAATTTCAACCACCCCATCCCCAAACAGGAAAATTAAAAAAAAAAAAGAAAGAAAACACAAATCATCAGACACGATCGTTGTGCCCCAGAAAAAATAACCAGCATCTCCAAAATAAGACAATCAGCGAACATTACCATGCCTTCGGAAGAATTTTAAGCACCTCCAAAAGAGAAAAAAAATAATCAAGCACTTCTCCAACCCTGATAATCATTTAGCTCCTGCACTTTGATGTGAACTAATTTTAGTGTACAAATTCTCACTCTTTTAGTAATGTTAACATTAACCAAGAAACATTTGGCATTCACTGGCTGAGTAAGCAGTACTCCTTTCAGTTGCAATGTATAAAATCTTACCCTTAAAATAATTTTTCAGGAAATAGGTTTCAGTCCAGTATCTGTTATCACTTTTTTGAGTACTGATTGATGTTTCCATCCTAACCGTTTATTTGAAGTAGTTAGGAATGTCAACACTTTGATTATGTCATTATTTTCTCTTCAATATGTATGTGCTATCCATTTTAGTTGTTGCTCCTGTTGGTAGTCCTCAAATGATGTGGTTTCTGTAATTTGGTAAAGTACTTTGTTTGTTATTCTGTAGTGCCAGTTCTCAATGTTCAAAGAATTGATTGGTGAACCAAGACCCTCAGGCTTCATTTGCTGAGAGCCATTTTAAACACCTCCAAAAGAAAAAATAATCAGGCATTATAGACATTCCATGGGATGAATTTTAAACACCACCGCATTTTCAGATGTCTTTCAGAGGGAAAGATTATTTTTTTTCGAAGAAGAATCAACTGATATTCATCTCCCCTTGAGTTTGGTGAGCTTACCAGTACCCACTGAACAAAATCAAATCCTGTGAAAAGATATTTTCATTACCATGTTTCATTGTTGCTCAGATGATATTTTTTTACATTGTGCACACTTCTATTTTTCTCCAAATGTAATGATGTTGGTTATATCCTAAAAATTCATTTTTGTTTTATCTGACCAAAACCTATATTATGCAACCATTCGATTGATCAAAAAACATTTTAGTAAACTTATCTATGGAATTTAAAAGTTGCATTTTGTGCATATTTTAAGCATGTGCATATTCACATGTAAATAATTCAAGAAATAACATACAAAACTTGGTTTCCTGCTATGGACTCTTTTTTATATATAAACTGTAGTGAAACAAAGTTCTCAGTGTATCTTGGGTATGTCCGTATCTTTTTTGGTCTAGAAGTTAGGGTAAGTAAATATAAGCATCATTATAATGGTCAAGTTCAAGTCAGTCTTGTGTGGAGTTGGAACAACCAAAGAAAGGTTATACTTACTTCATTGGTAGTTATAATGGTCAAGCTTAAGTCAGCCTTGTGCTGATATTGGAATGACCAGAGTAAAAGCTGTCTTACTTCATCAATGGGGTCTCAGCAGAACACATGTGAACCCTATGCATTGGAAAGTGTAAGAGCATTTTTTTTCTATTACAGCAGTAAGTTCAGGCAAATCATGAAGAACATGGTTATAATAGTTCAAGCCAGCCTTGTGCTGAGTTGCAACAACCAAAGAAAATGTTTTACTTCATAGGTGGAGGTTTTAGATGATATGTGCAAATGCCATGTGATGAAAAGTGGAAATAGAGTCCAGTTATCAGTGGACTAAGGGAAACAAACAAGATCCAGCTGGACATCCTTTTTTGACATATTTCTACATCTTGAAGCAAGAGGGGAAAAGAGAGTGAGGAAGAAAAATATTTATATTTTGAAAGGTTTAACCAGCACTGTTTAACGGCATTTGATGAAACCAAATTTGGTTATCATATATCCAGTTTTTTTACTCTTAGCAACTTTGGAAAATGTTTTTATTTTTATTTTTTTTATTATTCAATATTATTATTTTATTTATCAATTTTATTTCATTTTCCCCACATACCATCTTGTGCATTTTGCAAGTAGAAGCTTTTTTTTTGTACAGACTCTTGTCTGTTCAATGTTCTATGAATTGTTAAAATATATACATCAGTTCAAGCTTTATTCAGAATCTCAGTTGCTGTTTTGGCTGGCCTATTCTCTGGCTATCATCAGGTGTATATCATATTTGACTTTCTTTGAAGAGAAACTTAAATATGGTCCTTAAGTAGCCTCATCAGATAAAAAAATTTGTATGGATGTCATGGATGGCATCAAAACAATTCAGAAATATCTAAACTGTCAGTTGAATACAACTTTCTAAGATCAAAAATTAAAAACAGCTTTGAGCAAGTGAAGCCTGAGGGTCTTGATAAAAACATCCTTCTTTGAAGATTGTGGACTGAAGCTACAGAATCACAAACAAAGAACTTTAACAAATAAGAGATAGCACATCACTTAAGGACTTTCAACAGCCGCAACAATTAAAATGAATAGCACATGTAACTCAAAGAGAAAATAATGATATAGTCAAGATGACATACCAAGAAAAGGTTGGGAAAAAGTACCGTCGTTACTGTAAAGAGCCATAACAGCTATAGGTCTTGATAAATCTGTTTTCTGAAAAAATGTTTTAATAGAAAGGTTTTATAAATTTCAACCAGCACTAGCAGTGGCTGTTTGGTGAATGAATCTTGAATATTTCCTTATAGGGAAACTGCTAATATTCCCATTTGCATGACCATTATCTACAATTCTTTGCCTTTTTTATTTTCATAAACACTCTGGCTAAAAGAATTTACAAACCCAAGCAACAAAAATGTGTTCAAAATATAAAGCAAAAACAAATTTAACTTGTAAATAAAGCAAGGAATTCTAATCAAAGAATATCAGGTACAGCATACACTTGAATAAGTTGGGAAAACTTACCAGCCAAAACTGTGATAAAAATAATAAAGATGATGATATTAATAGAAGGAATTCATCAAATATTGAAATTATCTCCAAACATCAGGCAACAATTGTTCTTGTGTTCATTTTTTTCTGCTATTGACTCTACATCGGTTAGATTAAAATATTATCTTCTTTCTATAAATTGAAAATATTTATTTTTAATGTCCAATATCTGATTATGTTCGGCTTTCATAAGCCATTTTTGTGCTATGTCACAGTGCCACCTCTTTTTTTTCAACTATTAGATTGGTGCAAAAATAATGTCGTTTTCTCACATGTGAGAAAACGACATTATTTTTGCACCAACCTAATATCTTATCATATCACTTTTCCTGTTTTAAAAAAGTATTCTGTGTTCATGCACGAATTCCAGTTATCATGTCTTTTCCAATTTGTTTTTTTTTATTATTTTTAAATTCACTGTTAATTCTCTTATCTGCTACTGAATTTTGTTTTTTTTTGTATGACTCAAGAGAGTTAATTTTTTATTAATAAATAATTGTCAAATATGGTCAACTTTGGTATCATGCTCTATTGTTACACAGACTACTGCTGGTGTTGTTGTCAGCCTTTCATGATAGTCGAGTGAAGAAGTTTACTGCTAATCCCTACGGGGGTGGGGGGAAAGGAAGGGTTATGTTTCAGCTGGCAGCAAAGTGAGAGAAAGAAGCAGCCAACAAATCTTCACACACTCAAAAGGAATAAAGCAACATCTTCAAATGAATTTAAAGACATCTATTTAATAAAAATAATGTGAATAATTAAGTGAAATAGAAAAGGAGTTCTTTGAAGAATTAAAGTGTTTCAAGAAATAAAATGCAGGAGAATAAATGCTCATATACATACGAATATGTCTGGGTGTGAGTGTGCGCATAATATATGTGTAAATATATATATATATATATATATATATATATATATGTGTGTGTGTATGTGTGTGTGAATATATATATATATATATATATATATATATATATATCATAAAGAAGTAATTTTTATAGAGAATTAATTTGCAATGTTAATGTGATTAATGGTGAAATCACTTCGCTAACAAGACTTAATGATTAATGAGACATTAACTATCAATTCCTTGAATAATACAATCCTTATATTTGAGTTGTCAGATGAGCCAAGTACTTTCAACAATTTCAAATTGTCATCTTCCTGGTGAAATTTTTCCATTTCCAGACAAAACACAAAGATGAAATATGTGTAGTGTAGACCAAAAGATGTTTTTTTAAATATGCTATTTATTGACAGCTATATTATTTTGGTACATGTGATGCCGTAATACTAGAGTTTTTTTTTTTTTTGAATCAATCAAATGAGAATTTTGTTTGAATTTTGAAATGTGATAAATCCACAAAATTTTATTGTTATATATGTTTTTCAGTTAAAGTGACATGGACTTAAGTATAATCCAGTTAGTAGAGTAAAATATCAATGTCACTTTAACTAAAAAACACATATTGGGAGTGAGAGAAAGAGAGAGAGAGAGACTCCTTAGTCCTTGTCGGGACATTTCCCTAAGAGAAGGAAAACTGATGTAATAATTTCAGTACATTAGCAACTGATGATATTGATGCTCTCTTCTTTCTGGATCATTGCTTGGGTTGCTTAGAGACTGGGATTGACCATGAACACCGTCTTTCTTCAATTTAAAAATTTCAGGCACAGGGTATATTTTGCAGGTAGTGCATATGGCTGGCCATAGCCTTAAAAGGCATGGCTATTATAATCAGGCTTAAAAGTCATGTCTGTTTGTAGCACAGGTTAATCTTTGTGAAATGTTGTATGATGACCATGCTCAATAATGGGAAACTAACCATGATATATATATATATATATATATATATATATATATATATATATATATATATATATATAAAAGGAAAGAACAGTAAGATACATAATCCGGTGTTCTTATTGATATTTTTTATTTTTATTTTTACAAAACTGTGCTCAATGTAAATTAACAGAGAATACATATTATAAATTAACTGATTTAAAATATGTTTTTTTTCGCTACACAGTAATAACCATGTTTCAAAAACTGAAGCTAAAAAATTCAAATTTAATTATGTAATTAAATCAAAAGCATTAGTTCTGTTTCATCTTCAAGCGAATATTGGAATAACTTATTTTTAAATTTACTGAGTTTTAAACACACATATAAATTCTTAACTTCCTGTTTCCAAGGATACAGAGAAATCCAATCATTCACACAGGGGTGGTAGCATGTTCATTTTTATTAACTATTGTTGTATCAATTATGAGTTACGTTCGAAAAAATGGTTAACTTTAGGGAGGGTAGGGGGTGTATTTTTCAACAAATTCTGACATCTGTTAAATGCATGTCATCTGTGTTTTTATTATTAACAGCAAAAAGTTTTTCAGTATTTTTGCATTCTTGTATACTTAAAGATTCTTTGTAGGAGTGTTTGGGTTAGAATACATTTTATTTAAGTACAATTTAAAATATTTTTACTTTTAAGTACTAATAGACTATATTTCTTTTTAAAACAAATAAATGTAATAGAATTACTTAAATTATTTAAAATTATTTTTTCATATCAAATATAAATAATAATATATAATATATTACCAGCTCCTATTTTTTAATTTTATTTTTAAATATTATTTAAGAAAACTTTTTTGACAATGACGACAAAAAATAGCTATTTTATTTCTCTGATTCAGTAAATTTTTATTTTTTATAAACTTAGTAAAATATAGTTTCTCATGTATGCACGAAGGACATGGGTCATTTAATGACCTACAAATTCTAGCTTTTCTTAATAATTTCCATTTTACTGTAGGTGTTTTATTGGATTTTTCTAAGTGCCAGAAATATTTTGAAAGAGATGTCTGATTTCTGTATTTATTTATACTAAATGAAGTTTGTTGTTGATTGAATTCCTTTTTGAACTCATGGCTTGTGCAACCTATATAGATTTTTATGTTTTTGGGATTCAATAGATGAGATATTGCATTGGTATACTAATGATTCCATGTAACATTTATTTTGTAGAGGACAGTTATGAGGTTACATAATTTTTGTTTATCTTCATCTCTTTCTTTTTTTATATTGTCTAAATTTCTTTGGTTTTAGTCAAAGTGTTTATTGAAGATATTAGCATTATGTTTCTTAATAATTTTTTCTAAGTTTTCAGTAAAGCTGTAACTTAATTTTAGTGTATTTTTTATTGAAAATAGTATTTAGTTTACTTTCTCTAGGAAAGTGCTTAACAGGAATACAAGGAATTTTTGTCCTATTTTGTTCTTTACCATTTAATTGCATGGAGGTGTATACCAAATTATTTTTCTACTTTTTTTCTATACTTTCCATTTTGGTATTGCGTTTTTTATAAGGTATGTATACATTTTTCATTAAATCTAATGTTATATCAAGGAAGTTAACTTTTTTTAATTTAGTGCTTACCATAATTTTTAAGTTCAGGTTTTTAAATTCTTTATATAATATCTTTTTAATTTTATCGATTTTAAAGTTAGTAGAGTTCTTTATAACCATAAGTCTATCGTCTCTGTATAAACCAATGTCAGTTATATTAATTTCATGGTGCACTGTGAGATTGTATAATATAAAAAGACCTATAAGATCAGAAGACTCAGCTGAGTCTGGTGATCCCACTGTGATGTCAAAGTGGTCATATGAATTTTTTATCCATTGCTCACCTTTATGTATCAGTATTGATTTTTTGGCATTTATAATAATGCTCTTTTTTCTTCAGTAATATCCGTGTACTGGGTAGCAAAGTCCAACGCATTCATGAACTGTTCTTTAGATATTGATTGATAATAATTTTCAATATCAAACTGCATTAGTGTACAGTTTGTTTTCTCCATCATATCAGCAAACCAGTCTGTCATGTCTTTGGTATTAATCCAATGTTTCAGGCCTATTTTTTCTTTAATTTGTTGATTTACCCGTTCAAGCATCATTTTACTAATTTTTCCGATATCAGGTCTTGTAGGGTTTATTTTACTTGTAGTCGGATTATCCTCGGAATCTGGTTTGTGGTCCTTTAAGGTTATATAGCACTCTCTTTCCTTTAGTTGACCGACTCTATAACTAATCTTTTTTTACTGCTAGTATTAATATTAAAGGCAAAATAATATGACCTTAACATAGGGGAGAATATTAATACTAAAGCACTAAATTAAAAAAAGTTAACTTCCTTGATATAACATTAGATTTAATGAAAAATGTATACATACCTTATAAAAAACGCAATACCAATCCTTTATATATACACCCTAAATCAAATTATCCTCCATCTATAATTAAGCATATACCTTTATATATCAGAAAAAGAATAAGTAAAAATTCAGCAAATGAGAAGTTTTTCTATGAACATATTAATTTATATAATAAAGCTCTAAAAGATAGTGGCTATAAAAACCCAAAGCTAACTTATATAAAAAAAAGGAAAATGGAAAGTATAGAAAAAACAGAAGTAGAAAAATAATTTGGTATACACCCCCATACAACCAAATGGTAAAGAACAAATTAGAACAAAAATTCCTTGCATTAATAGTTAAGCACTTTCCTAGAAAAAGTAAACTAAATACTATTTTCAATAAAATTACACTAAAATTAAGTTATAGCTTTACTGAAAACTTAGAAAAAATTATTAAGGAACACAATGCTAATATCTTCAATAAACACTTAGACCAAAACCAAAGAAATTTAGACAATATAAAAAAAGAACGAGATGAAGATAAACAAAAATTATGTAACCTCATAACTGTCCTCTACAAAATACACCCCTACCCTCCTTAAACTTAACCATTTTTTCGAACGTAACTCATAATTGATACGACAATAGTTAATAAAAATGAACACGCTACCGCCCCTGTGTGAATGATTGGATTTCTGTGTATCCTTGGAAACAGGAAATTATGGATTTATATGTGCGTTTAAAACTCAGTAAATTTAAAAATAAGTTATTCCAATATTCGCTTGAAGATGAAACAGAACTAATGCTTTTGATTTAATTATATAATTAAATTTGTTATTTTTTAGCTTCAGTTTTTGAAACATGGTTATTACTGTGTAGCGAAAAAAAACATATTTTAAATCAGTTAATTTATAATATATATATATATATTAGGATGTTTTGAATAATCATAAGTAATTTGTTGAGTCTAGAACAATCCTCAACAGAATGTAGAAAGCACTGGATGACCATTTCATCCTATTTGGGGACTCATCAGCAGTGCACATTCACTACTAAGAATCAAACACAGACCATTACAATACAACGCAAGCATCATACCCATTGGACTAATGGGTCTTAGTGACAAAGACGTAACTAATTAGACTTGATATAGCGCCACTCTTAGTTACTTCTTCATCACTGAAACCCATTGGTCCAGTGGGTATGATGCTTACATCGTATCGTAATGGTCCGGGTTTGATTCTTTGTAGCGGATGCACACTGCTGATAAGTCCCAGAATAGGACAAAACAGCCATCCAGTGCTTTCTGTATTCTGTTGTACGTTCTTCTAGACTCAATGAATTACTTAATTATGATATATATATATATATATATATATATATATATATATATATATATATCTTTTTTAGTGATAATTCTGTTTAATTTATTAACCTTGATTTAGCTTTGTTGAGCGATGTTCAAAACCGGTTAGCCTAGCCCACTTTTCAGTTTTACTTTTTTGTCTATTAGCATCATGAGTGGTAATAAAAGTAATTTTTGTCTTTTTATGGCAGTCATGTGTGTATGTCTGTGTGTGTGTATATTTATAAGTACAAATGATTTGCTTAAGAGATTCCATTCATGGCCAATAAACGAGTGTTTGAGTAAGTATTTGATCTTACTTCTGTAGACATTTCCTTTCATAGTGTTAGTGACTGAGTAGAATATCTTCTTGTAGTGCAAATAAATCTTTGCATGTGCATTTGATCAAATGAATGCACTCAAGGTGTTTACTGTACATGACCCTTGAGTGGTTTTTGGTCTGTTCATTTTATAAGCAAGAGATGATATCCAAATGAAAACCAAAATTTAATATTTCTTACGGTGTTCCTATTGATCGAGTTTACGTGGTATGCTTACTACTACGTCAGTGCACAGAAACACCAAATTTTGGTTTTACGTATTTATTTTTAGATTTGATAAAGGTCTAGTTGTCAAGGGAATTTGTAAATGTATTTTATTTATTTATTGTGTATTTTCAACAATATGAACACTTTGCATTTCAGGGTGGAAACATAAACTCTATGAGACTGGCTGCTAAATGCTGAAGCAACACAAAGACATGTTTACTCAGCAACTGTTTTATTTAAACTCCTACTCTTTTGTTCCCATCATTCCTAGTGGGACCAGAAGTCTTTACAAATCATCATCATTTATGTTATAGAACACTTTGTCAAAATGAAGATATCACTGATTTGTGAAAGTAAAACATACTCACCACTTTTCAATCTCAAGTGCTTTGAGATTTGACATTTTTTCTTCAATTTACTGAGTATCAGTTGTTTCTTTATAAATTATGAAAGACTCTAAAGTGAAAATTTACATGCATGTAAGTATCAACGAGTTGCATATTTATGAGTTGAAAACAGAATAAAAAATACCATCCTATTAGAAAGGCTTCGGATACACCGACTACATCCCTTGAAAGTACAGCATAAACGCCACATAAAATTTTATTTGTTATTGAATTTCCTAGTCTATATTTTGGAACACTTTGTGACATATATTTCTCATGTGTTCATTTTCGATTACCAACCTAATAAATATGTTGGGATCAATCTACCCAGATTTTCATTGCTATTCAAGTGTCGGGATATTTAAACATTTAACAACAACAACAACACATCTTTTAAATGAAACATAAGAAAGGTCATTTTCTGGAAGAAAAGTAGAAGCAGAATATCAATTGAAATAACATTTATATATTCTTTTCAGAGGGATACAATGACAATAAAATGTCAGCCTAATGTGTTCATAGACAATGGCTTAGTAGGTGGTTGCTGGATAATCCCTTCTATTGTGTGCGTGAACAAGGCCTTAGTCAGTGGTTACTAGCTGTCTCACTTCCATAGTGTGCATGTGTGTTGGTATGTATGTGTGTATGCATGTGTAGATCAAACTGGACTCCTAAATTGTTTTGAACCCTGAGAAGAAGTATGCATCTATTTTTATATCCTTAAGGATATTCAAAATCTAGTTTCACATAGAAGTATGAACTTTTTGAATAAAAACTTTTTATTCGTTAGAAAATAATTTCACACTGGCTCACTAAAACCTTTTTCTCAAGTTTTGAGGAGTGGTGAAGGAAGTTATTATTCTTATTTTCTAAATAATCCAAAAATAACATGTGGAAGGTCTACAATTATGTCCACAAGTATTTTGGCGGTATTTGACCTTGTAATGATTGTTTATCAAACAAACCTTCAGATGGGATATTTTATTAGTAAAATATATATATATATATATATATATATATATATATATATATATATAAGATTTAATTCCTATGAATACATCACTTAGCATCTTCCATAATTTCCTTTTTTTGCTTTAAATTTAAACACATTACATTATTTTCTCAATGATACATTTTAAAGTCTACTTCAACCTTATACTTCTAACATTTCCACCTAAACTCTGGAATTTTATTTACTATTTATTTATTTTTCCACAATAGGAGTAAATTGGTTCACCTATCATCCGGTTCATGTTCCTTCCCAGTCCTTTGAACAGAGGTTTATCCCTTGTTTCTTTTTCAGGACTGAAATTCCTGTTTCTTCTAAAGTCTTTTCATTTGCTTTCATTCCAACTAGCTCCTTGTGTCTTAGAGGCACTATCACTTTGCTTGGTATGAACTGATTAAAAATAATGTATATAAATACAGGATTTTCTTAATAAATTTTTGCTTTTGATGAAGTTCCTGAAGGATTGAAACGTGCTGCAAAAATAAGTTTTCCTGTTTTGTCATTTCAGTTTATTAATATTGTCATTAACATATACATTTATTTATATCTCAATTTTCACTTCAACATTTATATAAAAGTATTTATATATAAATATACAATATATATCTATATCTTGATTTTGCTATTCCTCATAGGCACACAACCGAATATATAAATACATTCATACACTTGTGTGTGTAAACAAATATACATATCTATCTATCTATCTATCTATCTATCTATATATATATATATATATATATATATATATATATATATATATGTATGTGTGCATGTGTGTGTGTGCTGGAGTAAATATATATATATATATATATATATATATATATATATATATATATATATATATATGTATATTTATGATCACTAATTATTTATTGTTAATGAGATATGTAATTACACGGATGCATTGATTGGCTTTTTGCTGATTAGCTTCAGGCTATGTTTGTCTACTTTCATTTTTTTAATTGCTTTCTTCGTTCACATTGTCAATAAACTAACAAATCAAATTATACAACAGACAAAATAAAACATGAGTTTGAAAATATCAATCCTTAATAAAAAAAAGAAAAGAAATGTTTTTGACTTTCTCTTTACTTGACTCAGCCATGATCAAACAAATGGCTACATAGAGTAAATAACTTTCAGAAAACTAGAGACAAAGTAGACAATTAGCTTGCTACAAAATTTAGCACTGGAAACTAACTTCTTTCTTCTTTCACATGAAATGTCCATTTATGATGTGGGTGATCATGGCTCTCCACAACTTCCTTTTTTGCACTAATTAACCTTTACTCTCCTTCTTTGTCCATGTTCTGCCATCCATTGAGTCATTAAGTAGGTTGTTCTCTTCTTCTGCTTCTCTTGCTTTCACTATTCACTGTGAGTCTTAAATTCTCCAAGCCTTCTTCCTTTTGTGTCCCTAAAATTTCAGCTGTTTCTTTCTCGTTGTTAGCAGTAGATTTCTTGTAATTATTAGCCTTCAAAAAATATCTTCCTTAAGTCTGACCAAATGATCAAATATCAACATTGTGTAGGGCAGGAACTTTTACCACACACACACATGCATACACTGGGTTATATATAATAGGTTTTTGAGAAGCAAAGTTTTGTTTTGACAGGACCAACAAAAGTTTTATATTTCAAGCCATTTTTCTGTTTTTCAGTGAAAATTTAAGTATAAATTCCCACTGTAATTTCAGCTTATATACCCTCAAACCACAGCAGTGTGGGGCCAGCTTATATATTGATTGTAATATAGAATTGATACCCCACTTTATACCCACATTATAATTTCTTGTTTGTTGATCAAATTCTGATTAGGCATGAATCTACCTGTTGTGTTCTGTGTTGTCTCTGGGTCCCCACATTTCTACATAAAATGCTGTTAATGAAAAGGATCATTACTTTTTCTTATTTGTTTATTATGAGAGAGTGGTGGTAGCTTGGATTCTAAGAGGCAGCAGGAGCAATTCCACCACAGGTACACATGTTACACATTGGTTCAGCATTATTCCATGGGTACTCTTAGCCAGTCATTAACCCAGGTGTTGGAGACATATTAACACTTCTGAATTCTTGCAACCTTCTGTTGAATTTGCACCATTTTGAACTTATATCCAGAACCCAGACAAAAGCAATTCATCACTGACCATTCTGGCCCTGGACTTTGCATTCTGTAACACATCTCTTTTTCCCAAGTTATGGGTTAATTAGTAAGTACTGTATCACAAAATTATTATTATCTTCAAAAAGAAAATTCTGACAATGTAAAAATATTTTCTAGCTTTAAATAACTTGTAATGTTTGATAAGCAATAAAAACAAATCAATCATAAAAAAATATAAACAATTTCTCCATAGCTTCACCTATTGCATCAACACTATCAGAATTTTATATGTGAAACTTGAAAATAAATGAAAAAAAACACCCTAAACAACTACATTGATTTGTCTATATTAGCTAACAAAGAAGTCAAAAATCTGATAACAAACTTAAAAAATAACAGTCCTTAATTTCTCATATGAAATCCCTTTTTAGACATAGTAACCGATTTTTTAAAAATTCTGTCTATAAGAAACATCCAACTTTAAAATGTCTGTCTATAAAAAAAACAGCCAACATGCATGCCTACTCAACTATTACAGATACAAAACATCCATCATGAATAATTTAACAACTGGAGACCATTTAATTATCTTCTACGGCTGCAGAAATTGGAAAGTCAAGTTCAAATTTCATTTGAATTCATTACATTTACTTATGTACTAATACCCTCGGAAAATGTATGAATCCAACTCTTCTCCCCGTATGCTATGGGTAAATAGTAGGACACATTGGGTTCTGTAGCCTTGGGTAGTGACTAGTCTAGGAGAAGGATAACTTTGAATTCAAAACTCTATGTTGCCCTGGTGAAGCACATACAGGAAAGGATCATTTGCAATGACTTGATGATCCTAACTATGGCTGACTCCTTTTGGGGTCATGGTAGAGTATCCAGTTGTGGCTCGGATTGAGGTATGAATCTATTTCTTCTTTCCCCAGCTATGGGTAAATAACAGGACAGACTGTGTTCTATAGCCTTGGATGATAACCGGTGTAGGAGAAGGAAAACTCTGAATTCAAAACTATGTAACCCTAGCAAAGCACATACTATGCAGCTGAGAAGGGGATTATTCTCCTTGACTCAATGATTCTGACTACAGCTGACAGGTACAACATTTTATATTGATGTAGAGTAATTGTCCATAGTTAAATGTAATTGGCAGGAATGCCCAACAAACAGAATTGACAAAGTATACAATAACAGTAAGAAACAAATAGGGCAAAAATAATAATATGCAAGGCAAAGGAAAAGTAATAAGGCTAAAATATTCCCAAACAAAGAACGGTATTGACATGCAATAGAGATATAGACAAGCAATCACAGCACTCTGACTTTAAGACAAGAAAGCACAGAACTAAGATGGGTGAGACCAATAAGTGGCCTATCTTATTGTCTCAGAAGAAATCCTACCCTGCAGCTGTATGTTTTGTTTATAAATTTGGGGACGTGTGATATTTTTGCAGTCTTTCCCAAATAAGATTGGAACTGACAAACAAACTCAAAAATATAAAATAAAATATTAATTAACAGTAATTTCCCTCACTAATCAATAAAAAAAATGAAAGTAACATTAGAAAAAAACAAACAGTAATACAAATAATCTCTATCTATAAAAGGCAGGATGTGTGTGTGTGTATGTGTGTAACGAATGCACAGCCACAATTTTCAACGGATTTGCACCAAAATTTACATGCACATGCTCCAAGTTAGCGGAAAGGCCAAGACCAACTTTGCATTTCCCAACTCCCATCGATAGTGGAAATAATCAATTTTTTCATGCTTCTACAGCAATTTTCATGTAGTTTGTGGCCATTTTCTACTGGCCAGAGTGAGAGCCTATAGCTCGCTGCCACGATTAGGCAGGAAGATTCTATTGGCCAGTGTGAGAGCCAACAGCTGACTGATATGAATGTTAACTAGCATGCTAGCATGCAAAAAAAAATTGATAGCTGCATTTGTCACAAGTGGGAAAAATTTAAATCTGCATGGCACTTTACTCCAATTGGCTCATTCGCTTGCTTAAACTCAATGTCGATTCTGATTCCGCAGAACTGGGTTGGGCGTGAAAAAGTATTTGTTGTTAACATTCTTTTTTCATTCGTTTTTTCCAGTTATGAGTCCTTTTTTAAAGCTGATCGTTTTGTGTTCATTTTGTTTAGTTCTTTTTTCGTAACAGATTTAATGTTTAGTATAGAGCTTAGAAAAAATTTGCAGTGTGAGATAGGCAAGAAGTAAGGCATGTAGCAACATCAGCACAGCAAAGGGCACTCCTTTAAAGGCAAGGAAGGGCAAAAATATTTTAAGTCAAGTGATAGCGATTGCTGTATGAGTCGTACGATTTTTGAATCAAGCACAGGCAACGCCAGGCCATGCTGCTAGTAATGATATAAAAAGCGAGTTAAATTTTTTTACAGAAATTAACTAAACAATAATCACAAAATTATACGAAAACTAATCTTTTGATTTATATATCACCTATTGACAAAAACAAATTAAACTCATCACTTACAAAGAAAAACAAAACAAAATATGATCAGCACTGATACAACAAAAAAATCAAATCTTCAGCAAACCAATGTCACTTATGAATTTACTTTTCCATTTTGAGAATGTCATTTTAATAATAATTCAAACAGAGCATACATTGGTTACACAGCGACTGCATCATCATACCGATTATCTTGCCACTTATCTAATAATAGTTCAATTAAATGCTATTGTTATGATCCAGAATGATAATGATATTCATCATTCTAAAAACAACAAAATAATCTAGATGATGAATGATTATAAGGATATTTCATCATCCTGGAAATAAAGATAAAAATTTCATCATCTAGAACAATCCTGTCACCAATGATGATAGATAATGATGATATTTAATTATTGTAAGAATCTAAAACTTCATCACTATAAAAATTACCCTTCCATCATGAGCAAAGTCAAGTAGAGTAGTAGTAGTAAAAAGAACAACATAGTCGTATTTTCTTCATTCTGTAAAAATCCATAGTTAACAGTCTCAGACACTACCTTTAACAACAAAATTCTTGGAACAAGCAAAAAAAATATAAAAAAAGTGAAAAGGAATCCTCCATTAACTACAGATACATATAACGATATAACTACTGTCTCAATGAATCATGCTTTCCAGCCTGTTGGAAGTTCTCATCTATTGTACCTGTTTTTAAGAACTGGAGCCCATTCTGACCCATCTAACTACTGTCCTATCAGTCTCCTACCACTCTTCAGCAAAGTCTTTGATGCTTTAATCAACACCGAAGTAGTTAAGCACCTTATATCCCATGATTTGCTCTCTGACAAGCAACATGGTTTCAATTTGATTTTCAAAAATTTAAATGCAATGTCAATCATTATCTACTGTCTTACTGATTACTCTTGTATTGTTCTCACTCCTCAATAATGCTCTTGTTTTCTAATTCTTTCATGCCCAGTAACTTCTTGTGTCTCAGTTGCATTACTGTCTTACATGGGGTGAATTTGTTTTTTAAAAATTGCATATCACCAGCCAGCACTACCACAAAGTACAACTAGAAATCCTACAAATTCTTACCAATACCACAAAAATACTAATATTACATAAACTTTAAAAAAATACTAGAAGCATAAAAAAACAACTGAACATTATTAGAATTTTTATCAAATTTAAGGACAAATGTACTTAATATACTGAATGTTTCCTAAATAAAAAAGACAGGACACATCAAGTGAGGCATAAAAATGTGATACTATAAAAAGTGACGAGACATATGAAGACACAATAGTTGAAAAAAAGTGAAACTGATATACAAAAAAAAGTCTTTCATAATGGCTTGTGAAAGCCAAATGCACTCAGACATTGGACATTTTATATTTAGCTTTTAACTGGAAACCAAGAAAATAGTCTAGCATACAGAAAAAAATAAACCAAAAAACTTTAACAAAGAACTTTCATTGATTTTCAACTAAATACATACATACATACATATACAGAGCCAATGTGTACTACTCTGAACCCCCTGACTGGGGGTGCCCAAGCCTGATTGGAAACCCTGGGCAGTATATTGTGATCCTCACTATCTTACCAATATTTGCTTTTTCTACCTACATTTATATATGTTACAAATTAAACTAAGCACAACTGATGATTAAAGTAATGTGTTTTTTTTTTTTGTTGCTAGTCTGGTAAACTAGCCAGCCTATCCAACCATGTGTGGAAATTAATAGAAAAAACAACAAAGGATCCGATTGTAAACTGAGAAATAATTAAAAAAATGCCAGTCCTTACAACAATCATAGTCATATCTGCAATCTTTTCCAAGAGGAAAAGTTAATAATAAAAATATTTCTAGACCAGAAAAACCTTCTGAATGAAAAATCAGAAATAATGACACAATACTTACGCACAAAAAAAAATTCCTTTTTAAGTTCATTTGAACCAAGATGAAAACATGAACATTTCATACAACTCCACCTCCAATAAAATTTCAACACCCTTGCTTTTCTCCTCCCCTTCTATTACACTTCATATTATGCATTTATTTATTTCTTTTTAAATAATAAAGCATCAGGAAAATAATTTTCATGGATTGCCTGAAGACATTAAAATGTTGAAACCAAAGTAGCATGATTGGCTGATCTAATTTCTTCAAATATATATATATATATATATATATATATATATATATATATATATAGGGTATGATGTTTGAACTGTTGGCATTATATATTTTTGATTTCACACACGCACATTGTTTGTGATTGTGCTCAGTATAGTAGATTTAGTCGGGCAACCTCTGCAAGAAAGAGAGCACCATGATGCAATTCACTCCACCAGAAGTTTGGAAATGGCATGCTGTACTGCTTGGCATTCATGCAGGAAGCTCCAATAAGAACATTTCTGTGATATTACAGAAGATTCTGAAAGAGTTGAGGAAGTGACAGGGCAGAGAATTCAGAAAGATTTCAATGAGTTTAATGGTGATTAGAAAGATGTTTGCAGTGATCACTAGTGATAGTGACAGTTATCTTCCCACAGAGTCTCAGACTCAACAAGGAGAGACCCTACATCAAGTGGCTTGAGGAGGTACTGCTGCCCTGGGTCAAAAGAGTGGCTGCTGGAAACCCTATTTCTGGCATCAGTATTCTGCACCATGCCAAACAAGCAGGGGAACCCAGTCATGGTTATCAGACAATTTCTGTTTTCTTTCATCTGGCCAACTAACTACCCAGATTGTAACCTGTTTGATTATTATGTGTGGAGCACAGTTGAGTGAGAGACCAAGAAAACTCCTTGGCAAAGATTATGGCAGCATTCACCAACTTAAACAAGGAGACCGTCCAGAAGAGTTACAAGAGATTCTGAAGTTATCTGGAGGCCATGGTTAAAGCCGATGTTGATTTTATTGAATAAATTTACTCTTTTTTGTGCAATTTTGGTAAATATAGCAGTTAAAATGCGATGTCAATGTTATTTTCATGTTTGCATAAATTAGATGACTATTTGCCATCACAGAAATTAATGACAAAGTTGAAAAATTATTTTGTGTAATGCATCTTGTACTTTAGGATTTCATCCGATTAAAATAATGCATTTGTTCATGTAAATATATACGTATATATGTATATAAAAAGGAGAGGAAATATAAAAATTTAAAAGTTGGTTATAATTATGCATAGATAAGAAATTATGAAAATGTTAGAACAATGAAATTTTAAACATTTAAATTAAAAATTTTCTTATTTAAATTTTTCTGTGCAGCCAGTTTCATTTCGTTTCTATATGCTTTTGTTTTTATTTTTATCATTTTTATTATTAATGATCACACATGATATAATATATATGTATCATATTCTCCCATAGATAGGTTCATGTATCATCCAGTTCACACTCCTCCCTGGTCTTTTGAATAGGAGTAGAGGTTTATCCCTTGTTTCTTGTTTAGGATTGGTGTTTTATTTCCTTCTATTCTTTTCATTCTTTTTCACTCCCAATAGCTCCTTGCATCTTAGTGGCATTATCGCCTTGCTTGGTGTGAATTGAGTAAAATAAAGAATATGACATTGCCTACCTTAAATATAAAATATCTGCTCTTTTATCCAAGTAATTTACTTTTCTGGAATAGGCTTGATGAAGACCTGGGTTTTTTTTCTCCCTAAATAGAATAAAAAATCTCATAAGTCTTAATTCCCTGCTCCTTATTCTTCTGACAGGGGATATTTGAAATTTGAACTCAGTAATAACATACTGTCAGTTCATTAATTAACCTAAACTAATACATGTATTTGGAGCTTATCCTACACTCAACCTTGCTGCTCTTACTCTGATCTTAGATTTAAACTAATGGAGAGGGATGATAATGGAAAGAGGAGCCATCATCTTATGTTAATTCATAAGGTAACTGCAACTACATACTGCAATCACTCATTACTTTAACCTCATGGTCTAATCCATTCATTTATTTTAAAATAGTAAGAGATAGGTCTACCTATCACCCAGTCTATATATGGAGGCTCTGTGATCTCCAAACCAGATAAAAGGAATACAGAGCATTATATTTAGGGCCAGTCTGGCTGCAAATGCTGCCAGAATGCTAACTGCCTTCAGGGCTCTACTCCAGGTATATATCTGGTTTTAGCCTTTTCTGTGTTGGGATATGACCACAAGGCAGCTGAGATTTAAAATCAGGATTTTCTTCTCCTAGATCAGTAGTTCTCAGGTGAGGCAGAATAATTGAAAGACATTCAAAGATTTAGAAACAGTTTTAAAAATTCATATGCCAAAAATAAATATGATTTCAAAATTTAAAATATTGTCATAGATTACTTGTAATTGCATGCATGAGTCTCAGTAAAAATAGTTATAAATAATTATTGAACGATTTTATCATTGTGATATTTTTACATTATATCAAGTATTGAGAATATAGTAACTAAGGTCTGCAAATTGGAGGAGAGAGTTATCAATGATAATGTTCTGACTTTGAATCTGTGGTTATCTCATTTTAAACCACTCTGTTTTTTTTTTATTTTTAAATGTTCTTTTTATCACATAAAATTTGGTGAGAAAATTTTTGTTCTGAAAATGCAGCCCAGAGAAAAAAGTTTGGAAACAACTGACTTAGATGTACAGACTTCCTGGGCTGTTGATTTCTGTCTGCCAAAAGTAGCTGGTTATGAGGTACCAGTTTTCTGCCTTTGCCCATTCTCCAGGGCCAGAGTTGGACTTAGTTGTCATAGAGTATTTTAGACACATGCCATGGAGCATTTTATAGACAGTGGGAGTTTGTTCCCATTATCACCTCAGTTTATGACATCCTTTAGAGCATATATAACGTACATATATGAACATTATATACATTACGTGTTTTGGAAGTTCCCAAAAAATTAACTTTTTTTTTTAAATCATTAGGTAAAAAAAAAAAAACGCTAGGAAGAAAGAGAAATTATAAAATAGTCATCCATAAAAAAAAAATTTCCAAAATTATTAATTTTGGAAAAAGATAGTATAAAGAAAATATGAAAATATAAATTTTGATTTAAGCCTAAAATATTCAGAGATTATGAAGTCATTATTTATAACATATAATAAAATAATTTATAATACCTTTTTATATTTCTAACATCTTATATTCCGTGCTAATAGGAATATGGAATCAACAAACACTGTAGATAAATAGTAACGCGTTTATTGTAGAAACCAGTACAACAAGCATGGAAATAATAGTCATGCACATGGTTGTCACAAGTTAGTACAGTTGTGTGCATGTTGCTATCAGAAGGCCGCTAGTTCTCGCAGACCCCAGCTTGACTCTGCTGTCCGCTGTCCTAACAGATACTTATAGGTGGTTACCACCTATAGTTCTGCGAATCATGGGGGTAGCAGGTTATTCCATTACATCAAACCTAAACTATCAATTGATAAAAAAGGAATGAGAGTAGAAATTGCAAAGTTGACAAATATAACTTCAGGTAAGTGTAGTGGATTGGTAAATAGGATTGTACCTATTTTGTATATGTTAAGCAGAAGAAAGATCAAGTGACAGGCAAGAAGTTGATGACAAGTGAACACATGTTGTTCCACAACACAATACAACAATATAACATTGCTGATAGAATGTTTAAGTCGCTTGGATGAAACAGAGTCTGTTAAGACTTGGATTCAGTGTTTTGCAGCACAGTCTAAGGCTAAAAAATTAAAAATCAAACAGGCAAGAGGGCAGGAAAATGAAAATAACTGACCTCTTTCTAGCTTTGACTTTGATAATGAAAATTTCTGTCATGGCATACCTCAAACAATTGAAGAATTTGATTTACGTTGAAATTTCAGAAATTATAAAAAGAAGCTGATCGCCTTAATATGGCCGACAGAGAAACTTGTCATAGTGGAAAGAACCAAATTTCTGTCCATTAAACAGAAACAAGAATCAATTATGCAATATTTTCAAAGATTAAGAGAAACTAGCAGATTCTGCAAATTTGAGAAACTTGGAACCCAAGGTTTGACTCTTGACAATGAATTGATTTAATTTCAGTTGATTGAAGATATGGCTGATAAATTTCCTAAATATAAGATTTTGGAACAATTACAATTGAATAATTTGATTCTAACTGCATGTGTGGAAGTTATACAACAGCTAGAATTAATTAAAAAATATAATTCCACTGAGGACAATGTTGAAATCTACAGTATAAAAAATGAATTCAAGAAATGCAAATATTATAAGTATGAACATGAAAAAAAATTCCCTGTTTTTAAAATATTTGCCATAACTGCTGAAAAAATCATTTTCAGTCTGTATGCAAAGTTAAAAAGAAAATAGACAGTATAGAAAAAATGGTAAAAGAATGAATTGACAACATTTTTTTCAATATAAAGACCTAAAGAAAAGAATTCTTTTGAAAAAATTGCAAAAGATGTCATTGCAATATATCCAAAGTTAATTATGAAAATTTCAGAGGTATCTATAACTACTAATACTAAAGAATTAGAATCCTTTTAGGATTGGTTAATTTTTATTATATTTACTTCCCAAAATATAGTGACTTAATAGAACAATTTGCTGAACTGTGTAAAAAGAATAGTGAGTTCAAATGGACCCAAAAGCAAAGCTTAGCATTCAAGGATTTAAAAGAGATAGAGAAAAAACAATTGTAAAAATCTTTGATCCCAGAAAGATGGTTAGATTAACTACAGATGCGAATGAGGGAGCTGTGTCAGTAATTTTATTTGCAAGAAGGCCATACACTAATGTACCTTTTAAGAAGATTGACAGCAGAAAAAAGAAATTATTCAAATATTGTAAAAGAGACTTTGGCCATTGTCTGGAGCAGAGATACGGCTTGACAATTCTTAGTAAGAAATAACTTCCTATTAAAGTCAGACTATAAACCACTAGAGTTTTTTAAGCCTAGAAAGGACCTACCACAAGTTACTTCTTCCAAGATTTTAAGATGGGCCATAAAATTAATAGGTTTTGATTTTGACATTGAGTATTTAAAAGGAAATACAATAGCATAGGTTGATGTGTACTCAAGGTTACAATTTAATAAGGATCAAAAAGAAAAATGGAGATCCCAAATGAAGAAATATTACATTGGGTTGAAACTGACATGTTATCTCTACAAAGACTAGTATCAGAAGTTTACAAGATCCAATATTAAGCAAGATTGCTGAAAGAATAAAAAGAAACGTGTGGAGTAATTGTTCGAAAGATGAAAGAACTTATAAAGAAATAAGAAAGGAAAAAATGGAAAAAGCCTAATGGTCTATTCTGATCAATTAAGATGTGAAGATCATGACATAGAAGAAAGAGTGAGTTCATCAGATCAGGATAATGCAATAGAACACGAGCCTATGGATGATAGATGGAGTGACTCGTACATGAAAGAAGATGAAATGAGACAAAGATCTCCATTAAAAAGAACTGGACCTAAACCTTAAGGAGGAGAAGAGGAAAGAGGTTGCATTAAACCTCTTCAGTTCAGGGAGGTGTAGTGTATTGATGACCAGGATTGTGCCTATTTGCATATGGAGAAGAGATATAAAGTGTATAGTAAAGTAAGAAACAGAGAAGAAGTTGACAACTGATCACATGTCGTAGAACAACACAATACATCAATAAGTAAAAATAAGACAAATGATTTTCAGGTTAATTGCACAAGTCAATCACTGGATCATAACCCAATAGAGCATGTATTTCACCTCCTGAAGAGGAGACTGGAGGAAAAAAATCCCCAAAACAAGAACTGTAAGAGACTGTGTTAAGAGTCCAGAAAACATCACAAATAAAGAAAGCCACAGTTTAGTGATGTCAATGGGTCATAGGCTTGATGCACTTATTGCAAGCAAGGGTTATGAAACCAAATATCAAATGTTATTTACTTTAAGACTATCTCATCTTTATTTTTGCTCACCTAAAAATGGTGTGATCTGATGTAAAAGGTGGTATGTTGTAAGTTGTTTAACACATCTAAATGTGAATACCAGAAATTCAGAACTTTTGTCTCATATTCATCTTTTGATCTTAAACCTAAATGTCTTCAATGAACAACAAAAACAAAGGAATTGACCTCACCATTCCAATACTTTTGGAGGGGACTAATATATATATATATATATATATATACATGCACGCACACACACACACATATTTATTGATAATGTAACTCATGATGGTAGCAGTAGAATGAATTCAGAAGTCTACAGAAAGATTTTGTCTACCAATTTACAGAGAAAAGCATCCAATCTAATCGGGTGAAAGTTTCTCATGCAGCTGGTCAAATCAATCACCGAATCTTAACCTAATAGAGCATGCTTTACATCCTCCTGAAGAGGAGACTGAAGGAAGAACCTCTCTGCCACCGAAGCAAGAACTGAAAGAGGCTGCATAAAAATGTCCAGAAAAGCATCACATATCAAAGAATAGCACAGTTTGGTGATGTCGATGGGTTGCAGGCTTGATGCAGTTATTGCAAGAAAGGGTTATGAAACCAAATATTAAATGTTATTTACTTTAAGACTATTTAATATTTCATTTTCTGTCAGTGGGGTGATCTGATATAAAAGGTGGTATGTCGTAAGTTGTTTAACACATCTAAATGTGAATACCAGAAATTCTGAACTCTTGTCTCTTATTCATCTTTTGATCTTAAACCTAAATGTCTTCAATGAACAACAAAAACAAAGGAATTAGCCTTACTGTTTCAATATTTTTGGAGATGATTATATATATATATATATATATATATATATATAGCAATAATAGACTCTCACGTCGGTTTCGACGTATAAGGATATGACAGCTTATTGATTCCGTTATGACAGTTTATGAGATAATCTTAAGTGGCATTTAAGACCTGCTAGTGATTTACAAAGGAGGGCACATATGGAGCAAGTGTGAGGATTATGAGATGAGATCACTGTTAGATTGGCTGACCTTTTAGATCTTGCTCTTGCTTCTTGAAAATGATTCAGACAAGCAGATTGAAAATTGTTGAGTCCACTAAAACACGTTGATCTCCATTCTACCTGCTCCAAAGCTAAGGGTGTTATGTGGTATATTAACTGCTGACAAGTTGCTTTTCAGCTTGTTTTTGTATCTTAGCCATGGGCATCCTACATTCCTGTAGCCCTGATCTAAATGGCTGTACATTAGGATCTTGCGTATCCTGTAATCAGACATTCTCAAGACATGACCAGTCCATCGTAACGGAGACTGTATGATAAAAGTTTCAATTCCTCCAATATTACACCTGTTAAACAGGTCTACGTCAGATCTTCTATCTTGAAGCTCAACTCCACAGATTGAACGCAGACAGCTTTTATGGAAAACATCTAGCTGGCATATATGGTACCTGTATGAAGTCCACGACTCTGAGCCATACAAAAGGATGGCAAGTACAACAGCTCTGTAAACCCGAATTTTCGTATCCAGTCGAATACCGCGCTCATTCCACAAGCAATGGCGAAGTTTACCAAAAGCACTGGTAGCCTTAGCAATCCGATGCATGATTTCATCATCTAAAGCTCCACTGTAGTTGACTTTGCTCCCAAGATAGGTGAAAGACTTTACATAGTTCAGGGGTTTGTCTTCTACTTTCAATGGTCTCTCTGGAAATTTGTAGACAGGTGGTTTTTGTTTCTCGCCATAGAATTGCTTCAGAGTAGGAAAAGGTTGGTGCACAACTTCAGTTTTCTTTATGCTAAGTGTAAGACCAAATGCTTTACATGCAGCAGAGAAACGATTCATTAGATGTTGGGCCTCCTCAAAGGATGTCGCTACAAGAGCCGCATCATCAGCAAACAACAAATCACGAATAATATGCGTACGAAGGGGGGTCTTGGCTTTGAAGCGCTGATGATTGAAGAAACCACCAGTTGTTCAAAACTTTGCATATATATATATATATAGGCAAAGTGAACACTGAGGTCAACCCTGAGCAGCAACAGTTTGCTTCAGGATTGAACATAATCACCAGGTGCTGATCAAAATTGACAAGTCTTCAATCAGCACCTGATGATTGCATTTTGCATAAAACTCAGAGTTGTACTACTGGTGAGGTAAAAAAATGCATCATTATTATTTATATATATATATATATATATATAAATATATATATATATGTGTGTGTGTGTGTGTTCACAGGAAAGAATATATAACAAACTAATTGAAAAAGTTTAGTTATTATCTACTAATCCACTCAAAAAATATTATTTATTAAAATTGTTTTTTGCTTTTTTAGTAATCTTGAGAAGAATTTTTTCTGATAATTATGAAAGTTTAAAATAGACATTGAAGAGGAAATTGGAACTGAAAGACAAAAAATAAAGAACACAATACCATTTTTAAGAAGTAATTGATATGAAGTGCCCAGTGTCTAAGCCTCAAGAAAATTCTGTTTCCTTTTGACATTACATTTATGATTCTTCTCTTCCTTTTGACACATCCAATCAGCATAAAGCAAACAATGAATGAATAATTGGTAATTACTTCTATTGTTTAATGGATAAAATCATCTACAAAATGACAGCAAGAACTGATAAGTATAAGTAAAAGACTGAGAAGGAAACTGAATTTTTATAAGTAATTTAGTATTTTGTGGAAAAATTCTGCCCAAAGCATAAATACGAGAGCTGATCAAAAAGTATCAGGACTGGTGCTATAAAAAAAGAAAACTACAACACATATCAATTCAGCATTTAATCTCCTTTAAAGTAGCCCCCTTCTGAAACCACACACTTTATTCAGCATTGTTTCTATTGATGGAAGTATTCCTGGAACTCCTTTTTGCAGAATACTGAGCAGCTACCTTATTGCATTCTCATGGATTTCCTCGAAATCTTGTTTCTTTCAAGTGGGAGTTGGTCTTTGAAGTAGAAAAAGTCACAAAGGATGAGAGCTAAGGAATATGGTGGCTGTCATAACTGAGGAATATTGTGCCAAAAACTACTGCGTAAGCCATGGTCACTGATGGAACCTCTCTGGTGTGATGAGACAGCCACACTCTACACACTTTCCTTCCAAGCACTGCTATAAACAACAGAAGTGAGTAAGAATGTTATAACTTAATGTGCATGTGCAGCAGAGTTCAAGGTTCAAGTCCTGATACATCTGAATTGAACTCTGTATGTGTGTACATGTGTGTGGGTTACATCATGACATACGTATTTATTCCTATTTTGAAATAAGTGTATAAATTGTTTAGGTCTTAAAGAAGACAATTCTTCAGCCAGCCCCATAGACAGGGACCACAAAATCCAAAGAACTTAAGTAAAAGACATTTGAATTCTTCCAGCAGCAATGAGTAACAACACCGGTAACTTGAAGGGAAATTTAGAGTGAGTGGTTAGGGTTAAATGTAAATAAATGGTAGAACTTCTCAACAACCAGAATCGATAAAATTTGAAATAACCAAGAAAAAGAGAAGAACAGGGCAAAAATAATATAAAGCAAACAAACAATATACTTAGGGCAAATTGACAGTAATAAGTCAAAGCAATATGGCAAAAATTTCACAAATTAAGACTTGGGGTTAACACACAAGAGCAAATTCAGATGAACAAATGCAGCATTCTGACTTCATGGCAAGACAAACAAGGATTGAGTCACATGACACCAACAAGTCACCTATCTTATTGGCTGGGAAGAAATCCCAGCATGCATTTGTGTGCTTCTGCCTATAAATTGCGGAAGGGAAAGTGTTTTGCAGTCTTTACCTATTGCAGTTGGAACCAGTAGAAAAATAATGATACAATGTATTAGGTTGGTGCAAAAATAATGACGTAATAATGTCTTTTTTTGACGTTAAAAATACATCAAAAAACAACATTATTACGTCATTATTTTTGCACCAACCTAATAGATGTTGACCTTTCACATTACCTTAAACAAAAGGTTTAGTAGGAAACACCAATCATTATTAGAAAAACCCTTCATTATTAGAAAGAGCTATAATATTTAGTGGATAGGAGAAATCTAATTTCCTAAAAAGAAGGTTTTAAGAAAAATGTTTGATAAATTTCAATCAACTGTAATTTTACCAGTTCACTCAATGAATTCCAAATATTTCCTATAAGGAAATGATTCATTTCACCATTACTTACACTATTTACTTTGTTCAGACTATCATCCTCATCTTTGTTGCCATATTTATCACAATGTTTCAGCCATTGTATGTTCCAGCCTTTTTCAGGTGGTTGGAATGTCAAACTGAACCGTTTATTTTGCTCGCTCACTAAACTGTTCTAGTTCCACGTGCCATGTCTAATGGATGTCAGTTATCAGTTATCTCATGTTAATTCCCCTCTCCAAGTTCTCCACCACCTTAACCAGGTATTGAACTCACACTCTTTGGGTCCTGTCACTGAATCTAACTAATGCCTTTATCCATTGTGCCATGTGTCCTTGAGGATAAAGGCGTCCAACATTACTTGTTTATTCACTCTTGAGCCCCATTAAATTAATGTCAATCATGAAGTGTATATGGTTATTCAGGAACTTTTTTCAAATATTCTTCTTCTTACAAGATTCTGATAGGCTCTACATCCCCCCCTCAGGTCAAGTGTTTATATAACTTCCAGTTGACTTGTGTGCATATATCCTAACTTCAGCTAGGTTGACTTCTTTGTTTATGTTGTGGAACCCTCCAGTATCCTTTGAGACCCGATTCACACTTAGTAATTTTAAGGTCACCTTTTTGGTCAACCCTCTGATGCACCTTTGGTCCTTTGGAGTTCTGATATGACAGAGTACAAAGCTTACTTTTCTGACTCCTACATATTGGGGTCACCACAGGTCAACTCCTCATAGATCAAAGGTTGCTGATTGACATAGAATTCAATTCAAGCCCCTGGCATTCCCTGAATCTAAATACTTCACAAACATTAATTTTGAATTTGGATAGACAACATAAGGAATCATCTAAAATCTCATAAAACAAATTGACAGATTTAACTGTTTATGCCTTTTATAAGCAGTAACAAAAGAATTATTTTATTTGCAATTTTTTTACAGCAGAGTAAAAATATTATTTTTATACACAGTCTAACCAAAACAGAAACTATTATCTGGAACTAGAATGAAATCAGTGACAGAAGATATTAGGAATCCATCATAAAACTTCAGGATGTAAATAATAAATGCTTTAAATATCTCAGTGTATGAATCAGTTATAACAAATTTAGTAGAGGCAAGAAAGAAATTGAATAGAGACTAGGTTGTGGTATAGATAGTTTTTTCCAGCAAAACAAATTGATATAAAACCAAAACATTAACATGAAAATTTGACTTGTGTTCGGATAAGCTGGGTCATATTCTTTCATATGAATGCTATACATGACACCAAAACCATTCAGAAATATTTAAACTGTCAGCTGTATGCAACCACTTTCCAAGACCAATGGTAAAAATGGCTTTGAAACTTGTGGACTGGCAATACAGAATAAAGAACTTTACCGAATACCAGAAACAGCATCACTTGGCAACTTTCAACAGGTTTTTCTCAATGGTGGCACTTATAGAGTTGGTATGATTATGTGTTTGATTTTGTTATGGCTGTTGGGATTATTACAATTTGTCAGTTTTGTGTCTTTTGTATTTTTCATTTGTGGATTTTGTAAGTTTTTTGATGTACAGGAATTGGGAGTTACAAATTCTAAAGAGGTCTTAAATAAAAGCCTATAATCTCTCCAGATTTAGTTTTATTGTTGTAGTGGGAGTAAAAATCTATGAGATCATCATTTGTAGGTTTGCAATAAACATTTTGTAGAATTTCTTTAAAAAAAAGGGGATCCAACACATATATATGTTTGTGTGGGTACACCTATGTAAGAATATATATATATATATATATATATATATATATATATATATATATATATATATATATATATATATATATGTACTAGCAGTAGAGCCCGGGGATGTAAGAGATAGATCAAATATTGACCATCATAAAGACTGAAAAATAAAATTGACAAAGATTATTCTTTAAGGTTGACGGACACGCATGTCTTAATTAGTTATTTTTTGTTTTTTTTCACGAATTGGTCAAACCCAAACTCAAACACAAAGATTGTTTTCAATCGTTATGAGTCTACCGATTGAATAGAATTTTATTATAAACAATTGTCTTGTAAATGGAATTTTTAAAGCATTCTGAATGTAAAAATAAAGAAAAAAGTGTGCAAGACAATAAGAAACACTACCTGCCAAAAAAAAAAGTGAAGTTTTGTTGAAATCGGTTGAAAAATATAGGAAATACGATCCCATATATAGACGAACACACACGCACACACACAACCTGGGTTTTATAATAAGTATAACTCGATATGAGTCGTCCCCCATTTCATTCTCGTGATACCTCTTAATCATGTTTTCAAATTGATTTTGTGCAAAAACAATTGTTTTCCCAATTTTTGGCGCTGTCAGAACCACCGCAAGGTAATTTTACGTAGTCCTGTGAAGTTTTGTTGAAATCGGCTGAAAAATGTAGGAAATCTGATCCACAAATCACACACACACACACACACACAACCTGGGTTTTATAATAAGTATGATATATATATATATATATATATATATATATATATATTTATATATATATATATATATATATATATATATATATATATATATAGATAGATATATATATATATATAAAAGGCTCAAACACTAATATTCCATGGTTCCATGGTTACACTATGGAATATTAGTGTTTGAACCTTTTATATTATATTCTTACTCTGTCCTGGACATTGATTTCTACCTGGATTCTATCCTCTTGGGAATTCATATATATATATATATATATATATATATATATATATATATATATATATATTGACCACTAATATTATCAATATATATATATATATATATATATATATATATATATATATGTGTGTGTGTGTGTGTGTGAGTGGTTGTATGTATGTATGTATATATATATATATGTATACAAGCATAGATAAAAAAACAACCACAAAGATATACAGCCACTCTTCAAAATGTCAAAATTAAAACACATGACAAGCCAGAGCAATTAATGTGATTTACAACAACCAACTTATCCCCAGAGATCCCCAAAACATAGTTTTTGTCTTTCTTCTTTTAGTAGAATGGATGAAACCAAAGAGAACATAATCTAAGCTTTTCCCCCCAAAACATATATATATATATATATATATATATATATATATATATATATATTAATGAATACACATATACCTACTTAAGTGATATCTTGTACTTAAAGAATTGGGTAACCAACGAAACTCAAGCTGCACATCAAACGTAGGTATATAAGTATTTATTAACATATAATACTAAGCTCTGTTTAATCAAATTGAGCACTATTATATCTGCTCCTCTTGGCTAAATTTGTTAATTATTTATTTGTTTACCAGAGTATGCACACCAGAACACATGTATGCTAGTTATCTTGTTTACCTAACTCTATACTTATGTGTATATATATATATATATATATATATATATATATATATATATATATATATATATATGAAGAAAAATATTTGGAAAAAACAAACAAAAATCCTTAGATGCAATTATGTTGTTTTAATATGAATGAAATGTCAACGTCTGACGTTTCGGTTTAATAAACCTTCTTCAGGACAATATTCATTAAAATACAATTAACATAATCAGTTCAACATGACAAAGACGATGGACATAAAAACATATAAATATATATAAAATATATAGTTTGTACTTTCTTGTAAAATCCTTCTATATTTAACAGATATTAATTTTTGTGTAGATATTTAATTTCTAAGATTAAAAATTAAGAAATTCCCAAGATGCTCTTTTTTCTTTCAATTCTGGCTTCATAACTGCATTAGCCATTTTGGTTGAATGACACCAAGAAAGAAATAAAAGCACTTTGGGTTATATTTCTTTTCAAATTTTTCTATCCTTTCTTCAGAAAAAAAATGGTTTTAAACAAAGATAATTTCTAATGCATTTCATCTTTGGTGACCCAAAGAAATGTCAACTCAAATTTTAGTGATTTTTAAAAACAGATATTTAAAACATTTTAAGTGTAATTTATTTCTTACAATTCTTTATCATTTCTAGGGGTCAAGTTCAACTGACAATGAATTCATCTATTAAATTATTGTCCTAAACACTCAAAAATTCACATCAATGTCTGTCTAGTCAATATTCTGTCATATAATGTTAATCAACAAATAGCTTTCCTAGGGCAATGCCTCCTTAGTTTACTTCAATCCTCTTCATGCACTTATCCCAACATTATACGCATTGGTTAGTCCTGGGTATGATGATCTACATCCAGCAGCAAGATCTCTGATTAGGAAACTGGAGGTTTTGAAGAGCATGGAATCACCTCTTATGCTGTTGTTTCTGGGTCCACCCTGATCTGAGGTGGTAGCACCTGCAAGGGTCCCAGCTATGGGCAAAAAGTGAACTTACTAACAAAAACAAAAGACTATGAAAATATAAAAATACATTTTATAGTAAAAATACCAGCAATATATTTTTATATTAAAAAATTACCAACAATACCTATAGCAGAATTGCAAACAATAAATTTTATAGCAAAATGACCAACAATACATTTTATCTGTAGCTGAAGCCATAAAATTGCATTCAAAATATTTAGATTTCAGCATTAAATAACCCATAGAGGTGTTGATATGTTGCTAAACAAAATTAACCACCCAACATGGAAGAACACTTTCATGACATTAATTCATATAATGTCCTAGAATTTCTTAAAGAAATCAAACTGTATTTCAAAATATAACTTCAACAAAAATACAACATGAAACACACATATTACCACCTCTAGTAATCATGTCCACATAAACATGCGTATGCACAAAATCTGAGTATCATCTACCATGTATCCAATTGTGAAAGCAGAATAATATATATCACATTTTTATTACTTCAGAGCTCCCAAGAAAATTAAATTTTGGCATTAAATGACCCATGAGTATTTGATATGCCATTAAACAAATGAAACCAAATTAAAAAATGTACACTTGTCAAAACAATCTGCAAAGCCTCCTTCTTTAAAAATTGCCATCAGTTACCATGGTATAACATCCTTAATTTCATCCATTTGAGACAAAAGTTTGCTGGTAACCAAATCTGAAATCTGACAAACTAGGGAAATGTGATTTTTTTTAAAGTCCCCGTATAACATGTAAAGTATCTGCTTGCTTGGTCATTGTAAATATGGTGATAGGATCCCACCAAAGCATCCCACAGCTGACTGAGTAACCCCATAGGAGAGTGTCTGTGCATGCATGTGTAATAAGATCCCCTCTGGCAACCAGCCAAGTTACATCAGAGACATGCACCCAGTTAGAGAAAATGACATACACACACATTATGTATAGTTAAGCAGCGAGAATTCTTTAAGAGAAATTTTGTTAAATTCAATTAACAAAGTCTGTCAGTTTCATTTTTTATCTTATTTCATTTTCCAGTTTTCACATAAAATCTTATATAGTGGAATCAAAATGGTAGATGAAGTTCATGGTGTGTTGTCTTTGTTCAAGTATTTTTTTACTTTTTTTTTTACACTATAGTTCACTATACAGAACCCCAGCACACACGCACGCATGTTGTAGCAAAGTTTAAGACAGTAATTTAACGACAAATCCAAGGAAAAGAAAAAAATTTTTTTAATTTTGAAATAAGGATTACTTTACAAAACATGGTAAGATGAAAGAGAAAGGAGTCAACAGTTAAAAATTATTGAAGACATACATTAAGACCAGCAAATTTTGGTGGATTTTTGACAATGTAGAAGCATGAGATTCTTCAATGGTTGCTGTCAAAGAGGGTAACTCTGGGAACTTAGATCTATCTGGCTGAGACAGGACCTATCCTATTAGTAGGTAAAGATCATTAGAACTTCCTTTCTTAACTATATTATTCCTTTCTTCACCATTTTTTTTTTTCAAATTTGCATGTAAAATGACCAAAATCCACTCTATGGAAAGTGTTGAGAAAAAAAATCATGGTCAGCTTGACACACAGTAAAAACTTTCAGTCATTATCAAGAATTGGGTGTTGTCAGTATGACAGACAAGATTTTGTTCACTACATTTAATGATGTAATGTTGTTTAATGTTGTGATGTAATGGAATAACCTGTCACCCCCATGAATAACTACACTATAGGTAGTAACTAACTATAAGTATCAGTAAGTCAACAGACTACAGAGTCTAGCTGGGAACTGTTGAGTACGACACAGATTTATGCGCGAACTACCAACCTTCCAATAGTAGCACTCATTACTGGATTGACATGCGACAATCATGTGCATAATAGTTACCTTATTTCTTATTGTACTAGTTTTACAATAAACCGTTACTTATTTTATCCACAGTACTTTTTATTTCATTAGCATAGAATATAACATGTTGGGATTCAAATTTATCCAAAGAGACATTGTATTTAAAACAGTTTCAAATCACTAGAACACACTGGAAAAGAATGCATGAAATAATATCATAGTTCTTCTTGTTTTTAAGTTAGTTAATTAGCATGTATGTTAAGCCCTACCAATACCTCATAAATAATGGACTATTCCATTTTGACTGAGGAAAGATGGAAAAGACATATCAAAAACACTGATTTCAGTGAGAGAATGAAAGAAAAAAAGAAAGAGGAGATAGAATAGAGGAGGCAATAATTTTCTCATGTCTTTCACATCTGCTTCAGATAAATGGAAAAACTTGACAGTTTTCAATCTTTTTATTTGTACTCTCTTACTTCTTTAAATAATGACCTTCGTTCATATTTATGATTGTTATTACAATATTTGATTAAAATTGTTTAGTTCAAATATTTAACAATGCAAAAGATGAATTTCTATGGATAATCTGTAGTTGTGGAACGTGCAATGAATTTAGGAAATATTATGATACTTTAAAAAATTCAAATGAGAACACCATCAAATTATTACAGGTACTCTAGTTTATACATCATCATTATCATCATCATCATTATTGTTGTTGTTGTTGTTATTGTTGCTGCTGTTGCTGTTGTTGTTGTTATTGTTATTATTATTATTATTATTATTATTATTATTATTATTATTTTTTTTTGAGCTTATTAAATATGACAAACATGGATAAACATGCCTGTAATAAGACAAAGTGTCAAAAAGACATTTTTTTCCCATGACACTGCTTTTTTAACTACTTAAACTTTTTGGTAATGTTTATTGTTTTAAAAAACAATGATTAGAATTTTAATAAATCATAAATATAGGAAAGTAAATTTATACATTTTTTATTTTTTTGTTGTTGTTCTTCAGAATCAACAACAAAAATAATAAACACCATTTATTTGATTTTGTTTATTTACATAATTTATTTATTATACTATTTATTGGAATGGTTAGCAATAAATTGGCCAAGTCATTCAGATTTTATGAAATGCTAAATAATAAGGATTTCCTTAGAGTTAGTTTACATATTTTAATAATTTAGTAAATGTTTATAAACTTATGAATAAAAAATCGTTTTCACATTTATTTCTTTACAAATTTTTAAATGATAAATATTGCATTGAATTAGTTTTAATTGTATTAGTTTTTAGAATGTTGTAAATATAAAATTATTCTTTTAAATTAACAATGTAATAAATAGTGTTTAATATTTTTGTTGTAAATTCTCAAGTCCAAAAACAATGGTATAAATTCAATTTTATCATATGTTCAGGTTTTATTCCAATTCTAATCATCACTTCTTAAAACAAGAAACATTGCCAAAAAGTGAAGGTAGTTAAAAAGTGATGTCAAGATAAAAGCCATTTTTTGACACTCAGTTTTTTTGCGGGGATATTTATCTATGTTTGCCTTAAATATTTTATACTCATTTGAAGATGTCGTCTTCTGAGGTGAAAGATATTTTATTTAATGCGGAATTTACAACAATAGCTTCTAGGCTTTTGAGCATTTTTTTTTGCAGTGAGTACAGTTTAGTATTTTATATTATAGTATATATTTTTATAGTATCCTCTCTGTTGCTAGGAAAGTTGAATCACTGTCATGCTAGACAATTATTCTCACCTAATATATCTTATACATTTATAAATCTTCTATCTGTCCATGCATTGAATATTGTGCCACATCTTGTCTGGTGCTTCTGCTATATATTTAGAGATTCTTGATAAAATCCAAAAAAGAATCTGCAATGTTATCAGTCCTAACTTGGCATCTTGGCTTCAATCACTATCTCACCATTATAATGTAGTTCCTTTTTGCCTTTTCTATGGATACTTTCATGATAATTGTTCTAATGAACATTTTTCTATGGTACCTAGACTTTATGACCTTATGTGCAGTAGGCGGCAAAGTTTCATCCTTTTACAGTTAAATTGGCAAGATGTAATCGTAAATTCTATGTTAACAATTTCTTCTATTGCATTTTTCACTCGTGGCATTCTCTTCCAGCTTCTTGCTTTCAACTTTGATCTTCAAGGTTAAAATGTAATGTCAGTTGTTATTTTCTGTCTTCATAATTTCTGTTGTTTTATTGTCCTCTCTTCTAAATATTTTTTCTTTTTCCCATATTCTTCAACATGCAGCAAAACCCCTTGTATCTTAGTGGCTTTATTGCCTTGATTCTGGTTAAATGATTAATAAAAGATTTTAGTATTCTAAATTTTAATATTCTTTATGATGATGGCATTGATGACTAAGTAGATAAATTCTTGCAGGGAAGAGCCGATGACACTGACTGCATAGTAATGTAGGTGGAGGATGAGGTTTATTTTGTCAAGCATTTCTCTTTTGATATATACCAATATAATATCGACATAAGACAAATGTATATGCTATTCAAAAAAACACATGTACATCATATATATCTATACAGTAAAATGTTTAATATCTGGACAAATTTCATTATAGTTTGTTTACAATTATCCCTTCATGGGTCACAGATAAACATTTACTGATTTTAAAGAATGTAGGAAATACTAAGTTTGATTTCTGTCAACATTGGACTATCTTATGCATATATTTATACATCATTGTTGGAGTTGCATGTATCATAATATTTCTTGGGATTTTTTGGAAAATTTATGCCGATTTTTAAGGGAAATTAAAACACAAATCAAAATTATGCCATTAAATATTTATTCAACTAAATATGAACCATTTTGTTGCACAACCTTTGTCCATTATTCCTTCAACTTAAAGACTCCATCTTCCTAGAATTTCATTTGTTTCTTATCAAAGAATTCATTAAGGTAGTTTTTTTATGTCATCCAAAGAATGAAAATTTTTATCATTGAGATTATTTTGCAAGGACCTGAATAAATAAAAATCTAAAGTAGCAATGTCTGGTGAATATGGCAGGTGGAGTAACACATCCCAGCCAAGCAGCAACAATTTTTGCTGGGTTGCCAAAGAAACATGAGGTCTGGCATTATCCGAATGGAAAACAACTCCTTTCCTGTTTACCAATTCTGGGCATGTTTCTTGAATTGCTGACTTTAATTCAACCAGTTTTGAGCAGTATTTTTCAGAATCAATTGACTGGTTACTTGGCAGAAGCTCATAGTACAGGATTCCTTACTAATCCCACCAGATGCAAAGCATGACTTTCTCAGGATGAAAACCTGCTTTTGAGGTGACTAAAGTTGATTCATGTCACTTACCCCAGGATCTTTTTCACTAAACATTGTTATAAACAATCTATTTCTCATCACCTGTCACAATTTGTTTAAAAAAGAATGCATTTTCATTGCATTTATACAGTAAATCACAGCTGAAGTGCAATCCAAAATATTCTTTTCACTTGTGGTACCCAAACATTGTAGTGATTTGAGTACCCAAGCTTCACAAAGTGTTCATGGATGGTGGATTTTGATAAATTCAGTGTTTCTGCTAATCCCCTGCATTGTGTAATGCAGATTATCTTTAATGAATGTCTTGATTTGATTATCATCTCTAGTAAGATGGGGGTCTGCCTGATCGTTCTTCATCAATAAGGCTACAATCACCAACTCTAAACTTAACGAACCACTTCTATACAGTTCAGTCAGCTAAAGACCTTCACCATACACAGTACATATCTTTTTTGTTGCTTGTGAAGCATTTTTGCCTTTATGGTAAAAAAAAGCATCAAGTCTCTAAAATACACCCTTATAACTTTCCATTTTCAAAGGGACATAAAATTAACATGAATTAGGTAACTATAAACTTTGTTTCTCAAGTGATATTTTGAAATGTGCTCCAATTTGAAATGTAAGCATATTATATCTGTCGATAAATTTTATGTGTTCTAATGTGTTGGAGCATGAACGACTAAAAATCGGCACGAACTTTCTAGACAAGCCAATATATCTAATTAACAAAACAGCTTCAAATTTAATCAGTAAAAAAATACCATAATTTTTGCAGACAGTTGAATCTCCTCTTAGTGTTTTGGATGTTATTTATGCAATGTTTTGTTGAAGAATATAAGAAGGCTATTTTGAGAAATTTAGTTTAAAATACATTCTCTGAAGAGAGAGAGAAAGGTATACACTACCTTCTCTCAGAAAGTTTTTTTTTTTTAAATCAATTCACATCAGGCAAAGCAATAAAGCCACTAGGATCCAGGAGGTTGCAAGGAGTGAAAGTGAATAAGAAGATTTTAGTGAGGAGAAGTGAAGAGAAGACTATAAATGAACAAGATTCAGGAAGACAGAAGATGGTGATTGATGTTGCATTTAAAATTTTGAAGATAGTAGATCGCAGAGAAACAAGAAATCAGAAGTAAGATCCACAAGAGAGGAGGATAAGTAAAAAAAACTGTTAGAATAGTAGTGGCAGTTACAACTAGTGAGTTTAAAATGGTGAGATCTAGTTGCCAATCTAGTAGCATGCTTAAATATATTCAGTTGACATTAAGGACAAAAGCTCATCAGAACAGTGGCCATAAAAATATTTGTAGAAAAAAACTGAGGAAAGCCATATCACAGTGATAGGAAAGTAACTGACATTGAGATACAACATAAGAATTGATTATATCACCAACTCTTCATTAAATTTTGTCAAAAATCTTCAGATATATAACAGGAGCAACATACCAGATACGGAAACAATATTCAATGCCTGGATGAATAGTAGATTTATAAAAGTGCAAGATAGATTTCGATGAAAAAGTTTTCTGGCATGACACAGTGCACCAACTTTCCTAGCAGTAGACATAGCAAATGATTCAATACCATCACTTCATGTCAATGGAAAATGTGAGCCCAAGAAGATGCAAAATGTCACACTTCTGAAGTTTAGCATCAGACATACTGATAGCAGGTTGAAAAGGTTCTCTGTGGTGATTAAATATAAGCAGTTTTGTTTGGGGTGCATTAGTGTACAGGGAGAAGGGCTAGAGTGTTTTTTTTTTTTGGTTTTTAATACTAAAATTCACCCAATTCAAAACCTGAAAGCCACTCAAGGTAGAAGGTAATTGTTATAATGATTATGATTAATTAGGTGTGTGATATGAATGAAAGTAGAGATAAGAAGTGAAGATTATAAGGATAAGGAGGATAGAAAAGATTGATACTTGATTTGAAGAGGTTAAGATTGTCGTGTTCAGGGAAGCATCCCCAAGGGAGCCTGTTCCAGAATGTGTTAGTTTTGGGGTAAAAGCTGTCTGAATGTAACTTTATTCATACCTTTAGAATATGGAGGAAATTACGATGATTCAACTCTGTGGAAATAGCATAGCTATAAAGAACTAGGAACTAAAATATAGTTGTATAGAAGTGAGTGTGGGAGAGTGTGAGGGATCCAGAGGATGAAGCTGTATATATAAGCTTAATTACCACAAGCATTTCCACCATTACATGTGCTTCAATTCCATATGGTGCACTTTGTTTAAATCATGCTGTCAGAGATTGAAGAACATCTCCACATGAAAGAAAGGGTTCAGTTCGAAACTCCAACGTATATCACTTGAAGAATGTCAGAATGTACAATGGTCAAAATGTTGTGAATATGACGATAAAGATGAGGACAACAGTCCAAACAATGTAAATTGTGTAAATAGTTACAATACCTCATCTGAGAAATAGAGACAGATGTTGAAGGTGAATATGGCAATAAAGATGAGGACAACAGTCCAAACAATATAAATAGTGTAAATAGTTACAATACCTCATCTGAGAAATAGAGACAGATGTTGAAGGTGAATATGGCAATAAAGATGAGGACAACAGTCCAAACAATATAAATAGTGTAAATAGTTACAATACCTCATCTGAGAAATAGAGACAGATGTTGAAGGTGAATATGGCAATAAAGATGAGGACAACAGACCAAACAATATAAATAGTGTAAATAGTTACAATACCTCATCTGAGAAATAGAGACAGATGTTGAAGGTGAATATGGCAATAAAGATGAGGACAACAGTCCGAACAATGTAAATAGTGTAAATAGTTACAATACCTCATCTGAGAAATAGAGACAGATGTTAAAGGTGAATATGGCAATAAAGATGAGGACAACAGTCCGAACAATGTAAATAGTGTAAATAGTTACAATACCTCATCTGAGAAATAGAGACAGATGTTGAAGGTGAATATGGCAATAAAGATGAGGACAACTGCCCAAACAATGTAAATAGTGTAAATAGTTACAATACCTCATCTGAGAAATAGAGACAGATGTTGAAGGTGAATATGGCAATAAAGATGAGGACAACAGTCCAAACAATGTAAATAGTGTAAATAGTTACAATACCTCATCTGAGAAATAGAGACAGATGTTGAAGGTGAATATGGCAATAAAGATGAGGACAACAGTCCAAACAATGTAAATAGTGTAAATAGTTACAATACCTCATCTGAGAAATAGAGACAGATGTTGAAGGTGAATATGGCAATAAAGATGAGGACAACAGTCCAAACAATGTAAATAGTGTAAATAGTTACAATACCTCATCTGAGAAATAGAGACAGATGTTGAAGGTGAATATGGCAATAAAGATGAGGACAACAGTCCAAACAATGTAAATAGTGTAAATAGTTACAATACCTCATCTGAGAAATAGAGACAGATGTTGAAGGTGAACATGGCAATGAAGATGAGGACAACAGACCAAACAATGTAAATAGTGTAAATAGTTACAATACCTCATCTGAGAAATAGTGACAGATGTTGAAGGTGAATATGGCAATAAAGATGAGGACAACAGACCGAACAATGTAAATAGTGTAAATAGTTACAATACCTCATCTGAGAAATAGAGACAGATGTTGAAGGTGAATATGGCAATAAAGATGAGGACAACAGTCCAAACAATGTAAATAGTGTAAATAGTTACAATACCTCATCTGAGAAATAGAGACAGATGTTGAAGGTGAATATGGCAATAAAGATGAGGACAACAGTCCAAACAATGTAAATAGTGTAAATAGTTACAATACCTCATCTGAGAAATAGAGACAGATGTTGAAGGTGAATATGGCAATAAAGATGAGGACAACAGTCCAAACAATGTAAATAGTGTAAATAGCTAAAAATACCTCATCTGAGAAATAGAGACAGATGTTGAAGGTGAATATGGCAATAAAGATGAGGACAACAGTCCAAACAATGTAAATAGTGTAAATAGCTACAATACCTCATCTGAGAAATAGAGACAGATGTTGAAGGTGAATATGGCAATAAAGATGAGGACAACTGCCCAAACAATGTAAATAGTGTAAATAGTTACAATACCTCATCTGAGAAATAGAGACAGATGTTGAAGGTGAATATGGCAATAAAGATGAGGACAACAGTCCAAACAATGTAAATAGTGTAAATAGTTACAATACCTCATCTGAGAAATAGAGACAGATGTTGAAGGTGAATATGGCAATAAAGATGAGGACAACAGTCCAAACAATGTAAATAGTGTAAATAGCTACAATACCTCATCTGAGAAATAGAGACAGTTGTTGAAGGCGAATATGGCAATAAAGATGAGGACAACTGCCCAAACAATGTAAATAGTGTAAATAGTTACAATACCTCATCTGAGAAATAGAGACAGATGTTGAAGGTGAATATGGCAATAAAGATGAGGACAACAGTCCAAACAATGTAAATAGTGTAAATAGTTACAATACCTCATCTGAGAAATAGAGACAGATGTTGAAGGTGAATATGGCAATAAAGATGAGGACAACAGTCCAAACAATGTAAATAGTGTAAATAGTTACAATACCTCATCTGAGAAATAGAGACAGATGTTGAAGGTGAATATGGCAATAAAGATGAGGACAACAGTCCAAACAATGTAAATAGTGTAAATAGCTACAATACCTCATCTGAGAAATAGAGACAGATGTTGAAGGTGAATATGGCAATAAAGATGAGGACAACAGTCCAAACAATGTAAATAGTGTAAATAGCTACAATACCTCATCTGAGAAATAGAGACAGATGTTGAAGGTGAATATGGCAATAAAGATGAGGACAACTGCCCAAACAATGTAAATAGTGTAAATAGTTACAATACCTAATCTGAGAAATAGAGACAGATGTTGAAGATGAATATGGCAATAAAGATGAGGACAACAGTCCAAACAATGTAAATAGTGTAAATAGTTACAATACCTCATCTGAGAAATAGAGACAGATGTTGAAGGTGAATATGGCAATAAAGATGAGGACAACAGTCCAAACAATGTAAATAGTGTAAATAGCTACAATACCTCATCTGAGAAATAGAGACAGATGTTGAAGGTGAATATGGCAATAAAGATGAGGACAACAGTCCAAACAATGTAAATAGTGTAAATAGTTACAATATCTCATCTGAGAAATAGAGACAGATGTTGAAGGTGAATATGGCAATAAAGATGAGGACAACAGTCCAAACAATGTAAATAGTGTAAATAGTTACAATATCTCATCTGAGAAATAGACAGATGTTGAAGGTGAATATGGCAATAAAGATGAGGACAACAGTCCGAACAATGTAAATAGTGTAAATAGTTACAATACCTCATCTGAGAAATAGAGACAGATGTTGAAGGTGAATATGGCAATAAAGATGAGGACAACAGTCCAAACAATGTAAATAGTGTAAATAGTTACAATACCTCATCTGAGAAATAGAGACAGATGTTGAAGGTGAATATGGCAATAAAGATGAGGACAACAGTCCAAACAATGTAAATAGTGTAAATAGCTACAATACCTCATCTGAGAAATAGAGACAGATGTTGAAGGCGAATATGGCAATAAAGATGAGGACAACTGCCCAAACAATGTAAATAGTGTAAATAGTTACAATACCTCATCTGAGAAATAGAGACAGATGTTGAAGGTGAATATGGCAATAAAGATGAGGACAACAGTCCAAACAATGTAAATAGTGTAAATAGTTACAATACCTCATCTGAGAAATAGAGACAGATGTTGAAGGTGAATATGGCAATAAAGATGAGGACAACAGTCCAAACAATATAAATAGTGTAAATAGTTACAATACCTCATCTGAGAAATAGAGACAGATGTTGAAGGTGAATATGGCAATAAAGATGAGGACAACAGTCCAAACAATGTAAATAGTGTAAATAGCTACAATACCTCATCTGAGAAATAGAGACAGATGTTGAAGGTGAATATGGCAATAAAGATGTGGACAACAGTCCAAACAATGTAAATAGTGTAAATAGCTACAATACCTCATCTGAGAAATAGAGACAGATGTTGAAGGTGAATATGGCAATAAAGATGAGGACAACTGCCCAAACAATGTAAATAGTGTAAATAGTTACAATACCTAATCTGAGAAATAGAGACAGATGTTGAAGATGAATATGGCAATAAAGATGAGGACAACAGTCCAAACAATGTAAATAGTGTAAATAGTTACAATACCTCATCTGAGAAATAGAGACAGATGTTGAAGGTGAATATGGCAATAAAGATGAGGACAACAGTCCAAACAATGTAAATAGTGTAAATAGCTACAATACCTCATCTGAGAAATAGAGACAGATGTTGAAGGTGAATATGGCAATAAAGATGAGGACAACAGTCCAAACAATGTAAATAGTGTAAATAGTTACAATATCTCATCTGAGAAATAGAGACAGATGTTGAAGGTGAATATGGCAATAAAGATGAGGACAACAGTCCAAACAATGTAAATAGTGTAAATAGTTACAATATCTCATCTGAGAAATAGACAGATGTTGAAGGTGAATATGGCAATAAAGATGAGGACAACAGTCCGAACAATGTAAATAGTGTAAATAGTTACAATACCTCATCTGAGAAATAGAGACAGATGTTGAAGGTGAATATGGCAATAAAGATGAGGACAACAGTCCAAACAATGTAAATAGTGTAAATAGTTACAATACCTCATCTGAGAAATAGAGACAGATGTTGAAGGTGAATATGGCAATAAAGATGAGGACAACAGTCCAAACAATGTAAATAGTGTAAATAGCTACAATACCTCATCTGAGAAATAGAGACAGATGTTGAAGGCGAATATGGCAATAAAGATGAGGACAACTGCCCAAACAATGTAAATAGTGTAAATAGTTACAATACCTCATCTGAGAAATAGAGACAGATGTTGAAGGTGAATATGGCAATAAAGATGAGGACAACAGTCCAAACAATGTAAATAGTGTAAATAGTTACAATACCTCATCTGAGAAATAGAGACAGATGTTGAAGGTGAATATGGCAATAAAGATGAGGACAACAGTCCAAACAATGTAAATAGTGTAAATAGTTACAATACCTCATCTGAGAAATAGAGACAGATGTTGAAGGTGAATATGGCAATAAAGATGAGGACAACAGTCCAAACAATGTAAATAGTGTAAATAGCTACAATACCTCATCTGAGAAATAGAGACAGATGTTGAAGGTGAATATGGCAATAAAGATGAGGACAACAGTCCAAACAATGTAAATAGTGTAAATAGCTACAATACCTCATCTGAGAAATAGAGACAGATGTTGAAGGTGAATATGGCAATAAAGATGAGGACAACTGCCCAAACAATGTAAATAGTGTAAATAGTTACAATACCTCCTCTGAGAAATAGAGACAGATGTTGAAGGTGAATATGGCAATAAAGATGAGGACAACAGTCCAAACAATGTAAATAGTGTAAATAGTTACAATACCTCATCTGAGAAATAGAGACAGATGTTGAAGGTGAATATGGCAATAAAGATGAGGACAACAGTCCAAACAATGTAAATAGTGTAAATAGTTACAATACCTCATCTGAGAAATAGAGACAGATGTTGAAGGTGAATATGGCAATAAAGATGAGGACAACAGTCCAAACAATGTAAATAGTGTAAATAGTTACAATATCTCATCTGAGAAATAGACAGATGTTGAAGGTGAATATGGCAATAAAGATGAGGACAACAGTCCGAACAATGTAAATAGTGTAAATAGTTACAATACCTCATCTGAGAAATAGAGACAGATGTTGAAGGTGAATATGGCAATAAAGATGAGGACAACAGTCCAAACAATGTAAATAGTGTAAATAGTTACAATACCTCATCTGAGAAATAGAGACAGATGTTGAAGGTGAATATGGCAATAAAGATGAGGACAACAGTCCAAACAATGTAAATAGTGTAAATAGCTACAATACCTCATCTGAGAAATAGAGACAGATGTTGAAGGTGAATATGGCAATAAAGATGAGGACAACAGTCCAAACAATGTAAATAGTGTAAATAGCTACAATACCTCATCTGAGAAATAGAGACAGATGTTGAAGGTGAATATGGCAATAAAGATGAGGACAACAGTCCAAACAATGTAAATAGTGTAAATAGCTACAATACCTCATCTGAGAAATAGAGACAGATGTTGAAGGTGAATATGGCAATAAAGATGAGGACAACAGTCCAAACAATGTAAATAGTGTAAATAGCTACAATACCTCATCTGAGAAATAGAGACAGATGTTGAAGGTGAATATGACGATAAAGATGAGGACAACAGTCCAAACAATGTAAATAGTGTAAATAGTTACAATACCTCATCTGAGAAATAGAGACAGATGTTGAAGGTGAATATGGCAATAAAGATGAGGACAACAGTCCAAACAATGTAAATAGTGTAAATAGCTACAATACCTCATCTGAGAAATAGAGACAGATGTTGAAGGTGAATATGGCAATAAAGATGAGGACAACAGTCCAAACAATGTAAATAGTGTAAATAGCTACAATACCTCATCTGAGAAATAGAGACAGATGTTGAAGGTGAATATGGCAATAAAGATGAGGACAACAGTCCAAACAATGTAAATAGTGTAAATAGCTACAATACCTCATCTGAGAAATAGAGACAGATGTTGAAGGTGAATATGGCAATAAAGATGAGGACAACAGTCCAAACAATGTAAATAGTGTAAATAGCTACAATACCTCATCTGAGAAATAGAGACAGATGTTGAAGGTGAATATGGCAATAAAGATGAGGACAACAGTCCGAAAAATGTAAATAGTGTAAATAGTTACAATACCTCATCTGAGAAATAGAGACAGATGTTGAAGGTGAATATGGCAATAAAGATGAGGACAACAGTCCAAACAATGTAAATAGTGTAAATAGCTACAATACCTCATCTGAGAAATAGAGACAGATGTTGAAGGTGAATATGGCAATAAAGATGAGGACAACAGTCCGAAAAATGTAAATAGTGTAAATAGTTACAATACCTCATCTGAGAAATAGAGACAGATGTTGAAGGTGAATATGGCAATAAAGATGAGGACAACAGTCCAAACAATGTAAATAGTGTAAATAGCTACAATACCTCATCTGAGAAATAGAGACAGATGTTGAAGGTGAATATGGCAATAAAGATGAGGACAACAGTCCGAAAAATGTAAATAGTGTAAATAGTTACAATACCTCATCTGAGAAATAGAGACAGATGTTGAAGGTGAATATGGCAATAAAGATGAGGACAACAGTCCAAACAATGTAAATAGTGTAAATAGTTACAATACCTCATCTGAGAAATAGAGACAGATGTTGAAGGTGAATATGGCAATAAAGATGAGGACAACAGTCCAAACAATGTAAATAGTGTAAATAGCTACAATACCTCATCTGAGAAATAGAGACAGATGTTGAAGGTGAATATGGCAATAAAGATGAGGACAACAGTCCAAACAATGTAAATAGTGTAAATAGCTACAATACCTCATCTGAGAAATAGAGACAGATGTTGAAGGTGAATATGGCAATAAAGATGAGGACAACAGTCCAAACAATGTAAATAGTGTAAATAGCTACAATACCTCATCTGAGAAATAGAGACAGATGTTGAAGGTGAATATGGCAATAAAGATGAGGACAACAGTCCAAACAATGTAAATAGTGTAAATAGCTACAATACCTCATCTGAGAAATAGAGACAGATGTTGAAGGTGAATATGGCAATAAAGATGAGGACAACAGTCCAAACAATGTAAATAGTGTAAATAGCTACAATACCTCATCTGAGAAATAGAGACAGATGTTGAAGGTGAATATGGCAATAAAGATGAGGACAACAGTCCAAACAATGTAAATAGTGTAAATAGTTACAATATCTCATCTGAGAAATAGAGACAGATGTTGAAGGTGAATATGGCAATAAAGATGAGGACAACAGTCCAAACAATATAAATAGTGTAAATAGTTACAATATCTCATCTGAGAAATAGACAGATGTTGAAGGTGAATATGGCAATAAAGATGAGGACAACAGTCCAAACAATGTAAATAGTGTAAATAGTTACAATACCTCATCTGAGAAATAGAGACAGATGTTGAAGGTGAATATGGCAATAAAGATGAGGACAACAGTCCAAACAATATAAATAGTGTAAATAGTTACAATACCTCATCTGAGAAATAGAGACAGATGTTGAAGGTGAATATGGCAATAAAGATGAGGACAACAGTCCAAACAATGTAAATAGTGTAAATAGTTACAATATCTCATCTGAGAAATAGACAGATGTTGAAGGTGAATATGGCAATAAAGATGAGGACAACAGACCAAACAATGTAAATAGTGTAAATAGTTACAATATCTCATCTGAGAAATAGAGACAGATGTTGAAGGTGAATATGGCAATAAAGATGAGGACAACAGTCCAAACAATATAAATAGTGCAAATAGTTACAATACCTCATCTGAGAAATAGAGACAGATGTTGAAGGTGAATATGACGATAAAGATGAGGACAACAGTCCAAACAATGTAAATAGTGTAAATAGTTACAATACCTCATCTGAGAAATAGAGACAGATGTTGAAGGTGAATATGGCAATAAAGATGAGGACAACAGTCCAAACAATGTAAATAGTGTAAATAGTTACAATACCTCATCTGAGAAATAGAGACAGATGTTGAAGGTGAATATGGCAATAAAGATGAGGACAACAGTCCAAACAATGTAAATAGTGTAAATAGTTACAATACCTCATCTGAGAAATAGAGACAGATGTTGAAGGTGAATATGGCAATAAAGATGAGGACAACAGTCCAAACAATATAAATAGTGTAAATAGTTACAATGCCTCATCTGAGAAATAGAGACAGATGTTGAAGGTGAATATGGCAATAAATATGAGGACAACAGTCCGAAAAATGTAAATAGTGTAAATAGTTACAATACCTCATCTGAGAAATAGAGACAGATGTTGAAGGTGAATATGGCAATAAAGATGAGGACAACAGTCCAAACAATATAAATAGTGCAAATAGTTACAATACCTCATCTGAGAAATAGAGACAGATGTTGAAGGTGAATATGGCAATAAAGATGAGGACAACAGACCAAACAATGTAAATAGTGTAAATAGTTACAATATCTCATCTGAGAAATAGAGACAGATGTTGAAGGTGAATATGGCAATAAAGATGAGGACAACAGTCCAAACAATATAAATAGTGCAAATAGTTACAATACCTCATCTGAGAAATAGAGACAGATGTTGAAGGTGAATATGGCAATAAATATGAGGACAACAGTCCAAACAATGTAAATAGTGTAAATAGTTACAATACCTCATCTGAGAAATAGAGACAGATGTTGAAGGTGAATATGGCAATAAATATGAGGACAACAGTCCGAAAAATGTAAATAGTGTAAATAGTTACAATACCTCATCTGAGAAATAGAGATAGATGTTGAAGGTGAATATGGCAATAAAGATGAGGACAACAGTCCAAACAATGTAAATAGTGTAAATAGTTACAATACCTCATCTGAGAAATAGAGACAGATGTTGAAGGTGAATATGGCAATAAAGATGAGGACAACAGTCCAAACAATGTAAATAGTGTAAATAGCTACAATACCTCATCTGAGAAATAGAGACAGATGTTGAAGGTGAATATGGCAATAAAGATGAGGACAACAGTCCAAACAATGTAAATAGTGTAAATAGCTACAATACCTCATCTGAGAAATAGACAGATGTTGAAGGTGAATATGACAATAAAGATGAGGACAACAGTCCAAACAATGTAAATAGTGTAAATAGCTACAATACCTCATCTGAGAAATAGAGACAGATGTTGAAGGTGAATATGGCAATAAAGATGAGGACAACAGTCCAAACAATGTAAATAGTGTAAATAGTTACAATATCTCATCTGAGAAATAGACAGATGTTGAAGGTGAATATGGCAATAAAGATGAGGACAACAGTCCAAACAATGTAAATAGTGTAAATAGTTACAATACCTCATCTGAGAAATAGAGACAGATGTTGAAGGTGAATATGGCAATAAAGATGAGGACAACAGTCCAAACAATATAAATAGTGTAAATAGTTACAATACCTCATCTGAGAAATAGAGACAGATGTTGAAGGTGAATATGGCAATAAAGATGAGGACAACAGTCCAAACAATGTAAATAGTGTAAATAGTTACAATATCTCATCTGAGAAATAGACAGATGTTGAAGGTGAATATGGCAATAAAGATGAGGACAACAGACCAAACAATGTAAATAGTGTAAATAGTTACAATATCTCATCTGAGAAATAGAGACAGATGTTGAAGGTGAATATGGCAATAAAGATGAGGACAACAGTCCAAACAATGTAAATAGTGTAAATAGTTACAATACCTCATCTGAGAAATAGAGACAGATGTTGAAGGTGAATATGGCAATAAAGATGAGGACAACAGTCCAAACAATGTAAATAGTGTAAATAGTTACAATACCTCATCTGAGAAATAGAGACAGATGTTGAAGGTGAATATGGCAATAAAGATGAGGACAACAGTCCAAACAATGTAAATAGTGTAAATAGTTACAATACCTCATCTGAGAAATAGAGACAGATGTTGAAGGTGAATATGGCAATAAAGATGAGGACAACAGTCCAAACAATGTAAGTAGTGTAAATAGTTACAATACCTCATCTGAGAAATAGAGACAGATGTTGAAGGTGAATATGACGATAAAGATGAGGACAACAGTCCAAACAATGTAAGTAGTGTAAATAGCTACAATACCTCATCTGAGAAATAGAGATAGATGTTGAAGGTGAATATGGCAATAAAGATGAGGACAACAGTCCAAACAATGTAAATAGTGTAAATAGTTACAATACCTCATCTGAGAAATAGAGACAGATGTTGAAGGTGAATATGGCAATAAAGATGAGGACAACAGTCCAAACAATGTAAATAGTGTAAATAGTTACAATACCTCATCTGAGAAATAGAGACAGATGTTGAAGGTGAATATGGCAATAAAGATGAGGACAACAGTCCAAACAATGTAAATAGTGTAAATAGTTACAATACCTCATCTGAGAAATAGAGACAGATGTTGAAGGTGAATATGGCAATAAAGATGAGGACAACAGTCCAAACAATATAAATAGTGTAAATAGTTACAATACCTCATCTGAGAAATAGAGACAGATGTTGAAGGTGAATATGGCAATAAAGATGAGGACAACAGTCCAAACAATGTAAATAGTGTAAATAGTTACAATACCTCATCTGAGAAATAGAGATAGATGTTGAAGGTGAATATGGCAATAAAGATGAGGACAACAGTCCAAACAATGTAAATAGTGTAAATAGTTACAATACCTCATCTGAGAAATAGAGACAGATGTTGAAGGTGAATATGGCAATAAAGATGAGGACAACAGTCCAAACAATGTAAATAGTGTAAATAGTTACAATACCTCATCTGAGAAATAGAGATAGATGTTGAAGGTGAATATGGCAATAAAGATGAGGACAACAGTCCAAACAATGTAAATAGTGTAAATAGTTACAATACCTCATCTGAGAAATAGAGACAGATGTTGAAGGTGAATATGGCAATAAAGATGAGGACAACAGTCCAAACAATATAAATAGTGTAAATAGCTACAATACCTCATCTGAGAAATAGAGACAGATGTTGAAGGTGAATATGGCAATAAAGATGAGGACAACAGTCCAAACAATGTAAATAGTGTAAATAGTTACAATACCTCATCTGAGAAATAGAGACAGATGTTGAAGGTGAATATGGCAATAAAGATGAGGACAACAGTCCAAACAATGTAAATAGTGTAAATAGTTACAATACCTCATCTGAGAAATAGAGACAGATGTTGAAGGTGAATATGATGATAAAGATGAGGACAACAGTCCAAACAATATAAATAGTGTAAATGAAAGTTGGTTTTGTGCTGCTACAGAAATAGAACAACTGATATTTGTAAAATAAGAAAGCCAGTTAACTGCCTAAAATAGGAATGCCCTAGTTGAAAAAACTGACCCACTATTCCATCCACCTTCGGATGACTGTAGAATGGAACAGACAGAATGTTGTGTGAGTGTAAATCATTATGATTTATTCAATTAGTGCATTTTGTATTGGTCACCACTCCCTCTATTCTGGTTCATGGTGACATTCAAGACAAAATAGTGCAATATTTTCCTTTTGCACCCTGAGATATTAAGATTTTTGAATGCCTCCTCTCAGGGCCTCCTCCAGGATAACTGTTGACCTCTGGCTGGTGATTAGCTGATAGCCACTTGGCACAGTTGGGTTGGGAAGAGGCATTCCCCTTCACCTGTCAGGTCAGGAAACCCTTCCGACTACCTTCAAACAGTTTAGCCAGCAGGTTGATACCATTGGCTAGGGTGTAGTGCCCATGCGTCTTCTTGGAGTCATATGTGAGAGTTGGATGTAGGCTGTGGGCCAGTACAGTTCCACAACCCAATTCACCTGAGTAACTGCTTCACTGCAAAGGTATTACCACTGGTGATACATACCGTACTCATGTAAATAACATGTAAGAAGAGATTCAGTTATCTGCCAAAATTATGATGAGATAATGACTCTTCTCAAACTTATGAATAGAAAAAGAAATCTTTAAAAAATGGTCTTCACTGGACAAAACTTATTTCTCAGATTGAAGAGAAAATAATTCACAAACTTTAAGCAGCATTTCTATTTCTTTCAAGCTAAAATTTGGTTTGAAAAAGATTTTTCATTTTCTTTTTGTCTCCCACTGCTGAAAAAATGTCGTGACCAATAGAAAAAAACGTCATTTTCTTAGAAAAAGATTATAATTTGCAATAACATTATTTCTTCGGAAAGTGTCTTCATCATTATATTGGGTCATTTAAGATGGCTGACAGAAATAACATGAAACAAAAAAGAAGATAAAATAAAAAGCATTTTAAATAATTTTTTTCTTTTCTCAATTTGTTTTTTTTTCTCTTTTAGAATTATTCTCTTGCATTGCAGCAGCAGTAAATGCATGGAGGCAAACTACAATTTTATTTATTTTAAAGGTATTTTAAAATTTATATATTTTCTAATTTTTTTTTAAATTGGGTAGGGGATTATTTGTGCAACTGTCAAAATCAAATCTTTTCAAATCTATTATAGATCTTGAAACATTTATCTTGGGATGGGTTTCAGATACTCACATATATACAAACATTCACACATATATGTGCACCTGTATAATAAAATATAAATTTTAATGTATCAATTAATACATATGTATATGTGTGTATGTGTGTGTGTGCGGAAATATAAAAGTGGACACTGAGGTCAACACCTAATGGTGACTGTCTGTTTCATGTTTAAATGTAATCTTCAGGCCTTTATTTATATATATATATATATATATATATATATATATATATATATATACTTATACTACAGACAAAAAGTTTGGAACCATTCTGCATTTTTTTACAAAACACCTTCAAATGAGATATTTTAGGGGTTTTTTTAAGTAAAAGATAAAATTTCAGTAACTATAGTGTATTTGCTTTTATTCTGACAAAAAAATAACCACTTAACTATAAAAAATTATTATACAACAACATTATATTTTCCTTTTGTAAATAAAACCACGAGCTAACTTAATTACTATTTTATAAAGTTTTTGGCGTTCTTTTTGAAGAGTTTTTGCAAAAAAAAAGTAGTTGGCAGACGTTCCCAAGCATTCTTTATGTACTGAAAAAGCTCACTCTCTAGGTCTTCCCTTTCAAGTCTCCTATTCAATTCATTCTGTGCTAATTCAATAGGAGAGAACTCAGGAGATTTGAGGTAGCAAAGACATGATATACAAAATATTGCTCTTTTTGTTTTTTACAGAAATACAGGGTTAGCCAAAACTTTTTGCCAATAGTGCAAGTTTATATATATATATATATATATATATATATATATATAGGAACGGTGGTGTAGTAGATAGTGGCTCAGATTGAAGAATCAGAGAGGCGAGTTTAAATTCCAGTCAAAAATATTAGATACACTTACATGCTATTACCCTTGGGAATTAATCTTCTTCTCCTCCTCCCTCCAGCTATGGGTAAATAGCAGGACAGAATGGGTTCTATAGCCTTGGATGGCAACTGGTCTAGGAGAAGAACAACTCTGAATTCAAAACCTGCAGAGGGTCGTTTGGGGACCTTGTGGCACGTAGGTAGTGCACCAGGTTACTGTATTTGGCACTTCAAAAAGTGTGGTTCTGGTTCTGCACAAAGCCTTCACCACTATAATTAAATCATATGTGCTGGTAGGAACTGAGCTGCTTGACCCTAATATGTCAAATACAATGGGACAGTTCACCATATATATATATATATATATATATATATATATATAATTTAAAGAAAACAGACAACTTTAATGGTCCATGGTTATAATTTATTTCCCCAGGGAGTTTCTTTCTCCCTGACTCATTAGACCTCACTTCCAAGATTTTCATTACATATATATATATATATATATATATATATATATATATATATATATATATATATATATATATATATATGGATTTATTGCTCTGTAAATAGATTATTTATAAATAATTATTTTGAAGAACCAAAATTATTAAGATCATTTTCCCTTGAGAATATGCACAATTTTATGACCTATGTCACAAAATCATTTTGAACTTTTCTGCCAGAAACAATAATGACAATGTGATAGAAAAACTTTTGGAATTTATTTGAATGAGATTTCCATTTGTTTTCTTTTGCTTTTTTTAAATTTTTGATTGTTTAAATAATCATTGAATAATTTCCATGACTGCAAGACTCACACAATTCAAAGATGAAAAGAGGAAATATTCTTCTACAAAATGACCACTGGATTCTATTTTTTTAACATGTCCTTTCAAATATGTAGAGATTTGATCACTTTTCTATTATCTGCAAATTACCATGACTTCTCAGAAAAGTCCTGGAATAATTTCCTGTTACTTTTTCCACAGTATGGAATTCAAAGAAGTCCGTCTCTTAGAATGGATACCACTCAAAGGTCGTTCAGTCTACCCTTCTGTTTAACCCATAGATGGGAACAAGAGAGTCGTGACCAAGAGCATTCATGTGAAAATGAATGTAATAGACCAGGCAAGACTTAAACCTGTTGTGTGTATCACCCCAGGTTAAGCAGAATAGATTTTGCATTCAATGCCACACCAGTCCATCAAAAGAGACAGATACCCTGGTTTGCAAGCATTGCCGGAGGTATAAAAACCTCCACCTTAGAGAGGAGTAGGGCAATTGTTCTTTACTTACTTGTGAAATAATAACCTTTTCTGTTATTAAATATACTTTTATATACTTTAAAAGATGCTAGAAGTTCCTTTCCATTTTCTTATTTCTTTGATCTTGCAAATCAAACAAAAATAAAAAGACAAAGGAAATAGAAAAAAGTTTCTCTACTTAAACTTTTGACAAGTTAGGTTGGTGTTTTTTATAATATACTAGCAGCATGGCCTGCCATGCCCGTGCTTGATTCAAAAAACATATGACTCATACAGCAATTGCTATCACTTGACTTAAAATATTTTTGCCCTTCCTTGCTTTTAAAGGAGTTACTGTGCTAATGTTTCTACATGCCTTACTTCTTGCCTATCTCACACTGCTCATTTTTTCTAAGCTCTATACTAAACATTAAATCTGTTACAAAATAAGAACTAAACAAAATGAACACAAAACGATCAGCTTTAAAAAAAGGACTTGTAACTTGAAAAACCGAATGAAAAAAGAATGTTAACAAATACTTTTTCACACCTGGTTCTGTGCTGAGTTTAAGCAAGCAAATGAGCCAATTGGAGTAAAGTGCCATGCAGATTTAAATTTTTCCCAATTGTGACGAATGCAGCTATCAATTTTTTTTTTGCATGCTAGTTAACATTTGTGTCAGTCAGCTGTTGGCTCTCACGCTGGCCAATAGAATCTTCCTGCCTATTTGTGGCAGCCAGCTATAAGCTCTCACTCTGGCCAGTACAAAATGGCTGCAAACTACATGAAAACTGCCGTAGAAGCATGAAAAATCGATTATTTCCATTATCAATGGGAGTTGGGAAATGCAAAGTCAATCTTGGCCTTTCCGCTAACTTGGAGCATGTAAATTTTGGTGCAAACCGTCAAAAATTGCAGCCTTGCATTCGTTACACACACACATCCTGCCTTTTATAGATAGAGATAAACTCCTATTGTGTTAATTAATGACAAAATTATTTTTTATCATACTTGTGTTCATAGATAAGTATGGGACATGTTTGTACTTGAATCACTAGATAAACATTGGCCATTCTTTATCATTGAGATTATAGATAAACATTGGCCATTCTTTATAATTGAGATTATAGATAAACATTGATCATTCTTTATAATTGAGATTATAGATAAATATTGACCATTCTTTATAATTGAGATATAGATAAACATTGGCTATTCTTTATAATTGAGATTATAGATAAACATTGGTCATGTTTACACTTAAGTCTTGAGATAAACATTGGTCATGTTTATATTTGAGCCCACAGTTAGGCAATGCTCAGCCATACCTGAGTCTAGAAGTACTCATCTTGTCGGTGGATTCCTTTTTAGAGGAGCTTTACTCTACTGCAGAGGTTGCACTCAGTACTTTCTAAGTCTCACTGATGAGATGAATTATTGAATTTCTATTTAGTGGCCTTTCAGTCTGAACAATTTAGAAGACATGGAAATTCTATGGCATTACCACTTTAGATTAACACAATGCCAAGTAATTTATATATATTTTAAGAATACAGACAAAAATCATTATTTTCTTGTTTTAAATGATGGACTATGTATTTAAAAATTTGTTATCTAGATAAAAGATATTACTCTCTTTGGTTTTTAGAACATTCTTTGTCAAAATGACTCTTTACTTTATCTCACCCAGATTGCAATATTCTAAGAGCAAAAAAAATTTTGGTTGCTGTAAGGATTTTGTTGTTGATGATTCCTGATTTCATTATATTCCATTAATTTTTACTAATTTTTTTAGACAAAATAGATTTTTTTCAATCTTACAACTTCGTTCTGGCATCTGAGAAGGGCAGAAAGTGCAACATAGAAATCTGAATTCACATTGGGATAGCAAAAGTTACTTTCCAAAAATTGAGCAAGCTATTAAAAAACAGAAAAGTTTCATTAGAAACAAAGAATGGTGTACTGAACTGTTATGTAATATAATTCCTCCTATATTGCATTGAATGCTAGACAATCTACTTACAGATGAAGAAGAGACTTCAAGCAGTAGTTCTACAGAAGGATACCATGGATGGAACATGTGAGCAACAATGAAATTCTAGAGACAGCGGCAACAAAAAGGATACTTATATTTAATATCAGGAAGAGAAAGATGAAATTTCTATGGCACATAATGAGGAAAGAGGGCTTCAAATATTTGATGCTTACAGGACAGATTGACGGTAAGAAGGCCAGAGTAAAGCAACATACAGCCTACCTTGTGTGCTTGAGGAGATAGGTGGTGGAGCAGGATTTGAGAGAGATGGCAAAAAGTTAAAAGTTATTAAGAGCTACAAAGCACAAGAAATTGTGGAGAGCTATGATCACCAACATCCTGAAGGGATACAATATATAGAAGAAGATAATATGCTTTGACAGATTCAATAAGGTCAAATTGGCAGCTGATCTCAAAAATCAACTTTAATCTTTTCACCAAGTGTGGTAACAAATGATTTGTTAATTTTAATGCCTCCAAAATGAAAATACTCTTTTTTTAAAAGTCTCAGAGAATTCTTTTTGCTTTCCTTCTTGGGCTAACATTTTCCACTGACATGAAGTGGAAGGATTATATTGAAACAGTTGCTACGTCTGCTGCTAGAAGTGTTGATTTATCATGTTGTACTATGTTATTTTTCCCACTATAATTTATCTTACACATTTATCAGTTTACCATTCATCCATGCTTTGAATATTGCTGTTATATATGGTCTAGTGCTTCTGCTATATATTTTACAGATTCTTGACAAAATCCAAAGAAGAATTTGAAATGTTATCAGCCATAACCTGACATCTTATCTTCAGTTAGTTTCCCACCATCATATCGTAGCTTCCCTCTATCTTTTTCATAAATATTTTCATGATAATTTTTCTGATGAACTTTCCTCTTTGGTATCTTGACTTTATAAATTTAAGTGCAGTACTAGATTAGTGGGGAAAAAAATCTGCCTTGTCAGTCATGTATCGAAAGATACATGATTACCTAAGCATATATCATGCAGGGCACATAACGGAACTAGATTAGCAGCTAGGTCTCATCATTTTATAATTGAAATTGCTAAACAATTTTTTCCACACACTTCTCACTTGTGGAATTCTCCCAGTTTCTTAGTTTTCAATCAACTTTGATCATTCAAAAATATAAATGCAATATCAATCTTTAACTTCGTTATCCTGAATTTCTGTTCTTTTATTGTTTCCTTGCCTCAATAATGTTTTTTTCAGATTCTTTCACACTTAGTAACTGCTTGCATCTTGGTGCCTTTATTGCCTTTCTTGGGGTAAAAAAATAATTAAGATGATTAAGAAATAGACATACTCTGTGAAAGAACAAATAAGATTTTTTCTTCAAAAAATTTCAAGTGAAGATTTAATTTCACAAAACCAAAGACAGTTTGGGCAAAACCATAATTAATTAAAATATGTAGAAAACCTGCAACAAACTTCAATGGATGCATTGCAAATTATTTGATGGATTGAGAAGAAAAACAAAAAATGCTATATAAATCGATTCTGTTTGAAATGAATAAGGAAGAAAAAAATCTAGATTTGAGCACAAGCATTAATACTAAACAGTATAAAATTGATCCATTTTCACCAAATGTAGCAAAAATTGAATTTCATATTGAGAGTAAACTGTACGTGAGAAGCTGAAACATGAACTAATATGAAACTGGAAAAGTGTAGTAAGCACTTTGTAAAACAGGAGCTGGTTGATGTATCAGCGTTTCTTCCAAAGTGACCATTGACAGATTCAAAATGGTGCATTCAAAATTTAATTTAGTAAATGGAAAAAGTGTCATTTTTGCTATATGATAATGGCTGCACTCATATTGTAAAAAAGGTTGCTCAAATTGAGTTGAAGATGAAGACATGCAGTTAGATTATTCATCCAATTCCTGTCTCATATATTAGCATCCTTACAAGAAAAAAGTTATAATCATTCCCTTTGTCAATCATGGTTAAAATAAAATCTTTGGAGGGAATCTATAATTTTCTGTCAAGAAAAAATAAATCTGTAGAGGTGAAGTGAAGAAATCATTATTTAATTTATTTTATTGAAATAAGGCTACAATTACAATGGAAATTCTGTGTATTTATGCAGCAAATGTTCTTTAAGGCAATACATTATTACACTCACTAGTTCTACAAAACTTACAATTTGTTACTACCTACTCTGCTGATGACTTGAAGAAAGTCAAAAGCTTATATTTCTTTCAAAATGAATTTCTGACAGAATTTTCTCCTTATCTGAGAAAGATTATCAGTAATTTGGAAAAGTTGATCAATAAAATTAATCAACATAAAATGTCCATTCCCTTAAATTGCCAATGGAATCAAGTTAAGAACAAATCTGGACCATGAATTTTGGTTTGTATAAGTGGCTGTTCTTTTTAAACAGATTTACAAAAGAGAAGATAATAAGATTTAAAATTTGCTTCTTTTCACCCCATGCAAAGAAGGTAAGCCACTAAGACATAAGTGGTTACTGAGTGTGAAAGAACGATAGTAGATAGTGACTGTCATTTCATTTAAATTTTTGAAGATCAAAGTTGGCTGGGAAGCTTGGAGCTGAAAGAGAGTTCCACAAGCAAGAAGTGTGAGAAAAGAAACTGTTAACATAGAATTTACAGTTACATCTAGCCAGCTCAACTGTAAATTGATGAGAGCTTGTTGCCAATTTAGTACTGCATTTAAATTCATAAAGCCTAGTTATCATAGCAAAGAGCACATCTGAGCAAATTACCATGAAAGTATTTATAAAAAAAGGCACAGGGAAGCCACAATACACTAATGAGAAAGGGACTGAAGCTTAGATGCCAGAGCAGGACCAATAATATTACTGATTCTACTTTGGATTTTATCAATTATCTCTAGATATATAACAGGAGCAATGGACTATATATGGCAGCAATATTCTAAGCATGTACAAATGGTATACTTATAGATATGTAAGATAGATTCTGGAGAGAAAAATTGTCTAGCATGATGCAATGACAGTAGTGTACAGGAACGGGAAGGCAGAGGGTGCAAAAGCCCTGAGCATCCATATCAGGAGGACATCCAATCAAAGAGTGAAATAAAAATTTAATTTTTGAAATTTGAAATTGTCACTGTTAACTTTATTATACAAGTGCCCTTCAGTACCACGAGCTCGTCTGCATGTGGATACTTTGATAAGTGAGACCTGAGTAAGTCCACCTACTTGAGTCTTAGGGGCCTACAATGAAGGAGTTGGCCCCAGACATCACCAAACCTCTGCATATTACTGCACAACAAACCAATTTTCTTAGCAGCAGACCTAGAAATGGATTGAATATAGTGCTTCTATTACATGTCGACCAAAAAGGTTATCCTAAGAAGGCACAATGAGTCACTCTCCTGGAGGTTAGCATTAGCTATGATGATGAAAGGCAGAAAGGTGTCTCTCAGATAATTAAGGCACAATGAGTCACTCTCCTGGAGGTTAGCATTAGCTATGATGATGAAAGGCAGAAAGGTGTCTCTCAGATAATTAAGGCACAATGAGTCACTCTCCTGGAGGTTAGCATTAGCTATGATGATGAAAGGCAGAAAGGTGTCTCTCAGATAATTAAGGCACAATGAGTCACTCTCCTGGAGGTTAGCATTAGCTATGATGATGAAAGGCAGAAAGGTGTCTCTCAGATAATTAAGGCACAATGAGTCACTCTCCTGGAGGTTAGCATTAGCTATGATGATGAAAGGCAGAAAGGTGTCTCTCAGATAATTAAGGCACAATGAGTCACTCTCCTGGAGGTTAGCATTAGCTATGATGATGAAAGGCAGAAAGGTGTCTCTCAGATAATTAATAGAAAGAAATTTTTGTTTTGGAAGTGTCAAAATTAACAAGCTATTCTTTTCCCAAGTTAACAGACTGTAGGCCATTTTTGTGATCAATTTGACCTTATTGAACTGAACAGCAATTGGCTTTAATAAATGGCAATGCTCTGTAACCAACACTCAATTTAAACGAGATCTTCTCAATGTTCACGGCAGGGTTAGGGTTAGGATTAGGGTACTTGATAGACTCTTTGTAACAAAATCCAATTTTCATTCACCCCCATATAGATTAATTGAATATAAAATAAACTCATTTTGAATATAATTTCTTTTTTTTAATCATTTCACTACAAACAACTCAATAATGTCACTGACTTCAAGAAAACATGCAAACTTTAGAAGGAACATAATCCTAAACAGGAAACAAAGGATAAACATCTATTCCTGTTCAAAAGATTGAGGATGAGTGCAAACATGAGAAATGTATTAGTAAACTAGAAAATCAAAAACATCTTTAATACTTGAATTATTTTTGTACAGGAAGAATGGATTTTGTAGACATGGAGATCTTTAATATTGTTGCTGGTTTGTGAGTTTGAGGCACAAATCATTATGTTCTATATTCAATGTGTTTTTTTTTCTATTGGCTTAGTAAATAATACACATGGCTAAACTTAGATTCCACCAGATACCAACTTGATAAATCTAGTAAATAGAATGTTGAATCATATAATAACACCAACACCAATAAAATATCTGGAATGTGGTAAAATGCAAGAATGTAATATAATTATATGCATCATTAATGATGCCAAAGAGATTTTTATACGTTTCAATAAGCCATTCATTTTGAATGGGCTGTTTGTAAATCATACATCACTAGTAGCCATCATCGAATTTAGACATTCTATGGGATGTTTGAGATCTGACTGCTAGTCTACATGTACTGTTACAAAGAGATAAATAAATGTAAACTAGTGGACCCCTAAGCTTTTATTCACACATGCAAAAGTTATATCCACCTCTAGGCCTCTGGACCACTTTCAGAAGGCTCTGATTTAACCAGAATCTATTGTACATTGTAAACAATCTGATGTATTTATGGGTAGTGCCAGAGAGACATGGTATTATTTTACCAGAAACTTTTGAATTAAAATGAATTTACTCAAGGGCATAAACAAATAATATATATTTATTTGATTTAGATTTGAGTGAGTCCTTTGTAATTCAGGGTAACAAAAGTCTTTTCATGTCCAATTTTAGTAGCAGTCAGTAGAAAATCCGTTTCAGCTCAGTAGTGAGTAGTTTTGAGGCCAGAACTTGGTATTAGTAGTAGTAGTAGTCATCTTAGAAATACATCAGTGTCAATTTGCTGTCTTTTTTTGGCCCTGAGAAGGGCAGAAAATATTATTAGCAGATGACCTCTTGAGTATTTCATACGTCACCCATAGTCTGTTCATTTTGGCGGTTGCTTCTCTTGTTCTAGTTTCTCTTGTGGTCCCTTTTCCTTATCAGGGCTGTCAGTTTATATCCTTTTGACCATATTCCTCGACTAGTAGTGTGAACCTTGTTTTCAGCTAACATCAAAAGATTCTTTGTATTAAATTTTTTGATTGACCAAAGTTACTTTGTTTTCTTGCATTCCTTTCTTTTCCATTTTTTTTTATTTAGCAAAAGTCATGTGTGGAGACTCTCTGATTTTTCGGCAGTTTTTAGTCCCAAATGGATAAACTCTGGTCCAGCAAATTTCTACCATTTTGTGGCCAGGTTTAGTCTTTTCTTCTTTTATTCGATGGTTGCCTTCTCGTTAATTGAAAGTGAAGTATAAAGAAAGAAAGAAAGAAAGAAAGAAAGAAAGAGAAAAATTAAGAAATAAAGAAAGAAAAGGAGAAAGAAAGAAAGAAAGAAAGAAAGAGAAAAAGAAGGAAAGAAAAAAGAAAATAAAGAAAATGATAAAAGAAAGAAAAAAGAAAATAAATAAAGAAAATGAGAAAAAGAAAGAAAGGAAGGAAGAAAGAAAGAGAGAGAAAAAAGAAAGAAAGAAAGAAAGAAAGAATGAAAGAAAGAAAGAAAGAAAGAAAGAAAGAGAAAAAGAAGGAAAGAAAAAAGAAAATAAATAAAGAAAATGAGAAAAAGAAAGAAAGAAAGGGAGAAAGAAAGAGAGAGAAAGAAAGAAAGAAAGAAAGAAAGAAAGAAAGAAAGAAAGAGAAAAAGGTAAGGGTTTTAATAGAAAGTGAATGTCTTATTTTAATTTGAATTCTTTTCATTTTTATTTATATATTTTATTTTTTATTTTTTTCTCAGGACTAGCTACATATTCCAAAATCCATTAATCTTTGCCCTTACTCTTTTCATCTATGTCAAACTGTATCTCCAAACTCAACATTTTAGTTTGAATATTTTTCAGCATTCCTGAAAATGTTAACATCAAAATATGAATAAAATGACTTCATCTTAGAATGATGGGTATCTGCAAATGAAGAAAAGGCTATGGAATAAACTAGATATGAGCTAAATTCTGATCACAGGCCACAATGCAGCCTCTTTGGTATTCTGGATGTCATGCCTAATTTCATAAGGAAATTACATTTATTTAAATTTTGTTTGCCTCATTTTAACTTCTTCATTGACACACTCTCTCATAAATAACCACATAGATAAAAAATAATTAAGTACAATGTTTCGTGATTTTTTTAAAACTTCCATTGAAGGTAACATTTTCATCTTAAACCCTTGGCAATTTTCACTATGAAAATTATACATGTAAAAATCTTTTGCTTTAGAAACAAGAAACATATATAATTTTTTTTCTCTGAAGAGAAAATATTTAGAGAAAAGGCCGAGGGGAGCTATATTAAAATAGTGAAAAAGTGACTGAATCCAAGATACCAGGTCAGGACCAATAACATTGCAGATTCTTCTTTGGATTTTATCTAGAATCTCTAAGTATATAGCAGAAACACCAGACCAAATATAGCAGCAATATTCAATTCATGGTTAAGTGGTAGACTTATTTTTATTGCATGAACTTCACTTCTTGCCTTTTCTTACACTCATACAACACCACACAGTAACCCTCTACCTTAGCTGGCTCATGGGCCTTATACTGCGTGAACTTTAGTATAGATTTAAAAAATGAACTAAATTGTATTATAATTTCTTTTGTACTTTACCAGCAATTCTGAAGAAGAGATCTTGATGTTTGGGCAGCTTTATAGATATATATATAAATCCTGTTCAGACCGAAAGCACTCTGTGCTATGCCATTGTCTCCTGGGACAGACAGATGCCAACTGAAGAATAATGAAAAAATTTCATCTTAGAATTTCAGAAAATAATTAAGCCTTAATTATATTCATCTCTACTTTCTAGTAATGTCCTTTATAGATTTATCGGCAGTGTCTTGTGACTGCAGTCATTGCTTTGCAGCTAGTGTAGTGAAATTTGTATCATTTAAAATTTTTTATATGGTTTTATTGGAATATTAAGAGCTCTGTACTTAATTTGGTAGAGATACCAACTTTAAAAAGGTGGAGAGTGAAGTGGGCCCAGTAGAGTGTTATGAAATAAAATATGAAAGCATCATTATTATAATATGAAAAGAATTTTATAAATCTATAATATTTGGTCTCAGTTACTTAAAAAAAAACTTCCTTTATTTACCAAAGTGAGTGCAGTTAAAAAATTATAAGTAAAGAAAAAAATGATTTTATTTTGAAGCTGTCAGAAAAATCTAGCATTCTTTTGAAATGTGCCATATTCCCAAGACTTGAAAATATGCAACACACACACATATCTGTATGTAAATTTATATATGCATACATATATATATATATATATATATATATATATATATATATATATATATATATATATATATATACATATATATATATATATATATATATATGTGTGTGTGTGTGTGTGTGTGCATATATATATATATATATATATATATATATGTATGCATGCATATGTAAATGAAATGTGTGTGTATATATATATATATATATATATATATATATATATATATATTTTTATAAAGGTGTATGACAAAGCAAAAAAAGATAATTGTGTTTATGCACTCACCCATATGCACTTATATATGTGTGTGTATATATGTGTGTGTGTCTATATGTGTACATATGTGTGCATATATACATACATACATATATATATATATATATATATATATATATATATATATATATATATATATATAGAGAGAGAGAGAGAGAGAGATTCCTGTATATATGTATGCATGTGTGCATATATATATATATGTGTGTGTGTGTGTGTGTGTATGCATATATATATATATATATATATATATGCATATATGTGTGTGTGTGTATATATATATATATATATATATATATATATATATATATATGTATATATATTAGGTTGGTGCAAAAATAATGTCGTTTTCTCACATAGTAACATATGTGAGAAAACGACATTATTTTTGCACCAACCTAATATATATGGTTATGATTACATGCACGCACATATAGATATATATCTACACATATATCTATTATAAGATTTAGTATATGCTTGGATAATCTTTCCTGAAGCAAAGAAATGATCTCTTTCTTTTGGACTTCTTTTATTCATTCATTCATTTTTTTTTTTTTTGAAAAGTTTTGCTTGCTACCAGAAGTTAAAAGATTCCCAATCTCTCAACCACCTGACATTTCTTATCAGTTACATAAGAAGACTCCATCTTCTCTACATTTGTCACTTATCTACATTTGATTCCACATTGCAGCTAGTCTCTCTCGGCTATTATTTCTCTGCTCTCCTGTCAGTCTGAAAAAAAAAAAGGAAAAAGTGCAAAGATTGTATACATTTACAGGAAACGCCCTGGATCTCGTGAAAATAGCAAAGATTAAAATGAGAAAAAAAAAATCCCACTCTCTCCAGTAACAAAAAAAAATGATATTAAGTATTGAAGAAAAAAAGCAAAGTAGAACACATTTTTAAAAGGGTGTCTTGTCAAAATGTCTGTCATCAGTTACATTTCTTCCACTCACTTGCTCTAACTATCTGCCAACCAATGTATCTCATCACTGAACACTTTTCACTCTTCAATTGAAGGAGATATATAAAGTATGACAAGACATTTTGTCTGCCTTAAAATGACTAACAAGTGTAAGCAGAAATATTATGTTCAAGAATTAAACAAGAAAACTTAAGCATTTAAATTTTATTGCATTTTAAATGTAAATCATATGGGGTACATTTTGTAAGTTTGTTATGAAGAGTAATTTGGAACTGAATAATTTATGCTCTCTATAAATAGAAATAAATATCTTTAAAAATATACACCCTTAGAAATATCAGGACTTGAACTTGTGACTGCCAATTTACAAGCTGTGGACCAATTTTCTTTCACCAAATTGACAAAACTGTCCAGAGAGATTTTTTAAATACCATGTCCCTTCAGTCTGTGGATGATCAAGACTTTCTACAAAATTCTTTCCTTTATTATATGGGAATTGAGGAGCATTCTTGGGGGAGACAGATGTCAGATTGGATGTGTAGGAGGTGTAATAGTTAATGGCTCCGAATTGTTAATCGGAGAGCCAAGTTCCAATTCTCATTGGATTTGTTATATTCAACTATTGCCAACTATTACAACACATATACATCCAAAAAACAATAATACTGCAGCAAAGCAGCAAACTCCAACACATTTAATGATGATATTAGGGAATGATTAGGGAATATATTTGCTATAACCAGTATTTAACCACATATAACCCATTTCTTTGCTCTGTTACACCCTTTTACTTAAAAATTATTTTTTGATTGCAATATGTAGTCCCTCTGAAGTTATGCAGATCACATAAATCTCCATAACTTGGATTTGTCAAATTTTAAATGATCAATTTAGACATTGAAACAAAAGTTAAATTTTTAGGTCATTTTAGCATGTTTTATTAAACTTGTTCGATCTCTTATGAAACAGCAGTCTTAATTTCTTATGCCAAATCAGAAAATCATGTTTTACTTCAATAAAAAAAATAAAATCATCGACAATTAATCAACATCTGTAACAGGACAAATAACAAAAAATTGTGATAAGTCTTTGAAGCATTTATATCTTAATCTTCTATATTTTAATCTTCTTCTCAATAATAGCAAGAAATCTATTATCCATTGATTTTGTTAATTTTTTTTTACTTTAGCAGGTTCAATTTCCAACATGGTGGTTTTAATTTGTTCCCAAAGATCTGCTTTCCTACCATAATGTTTGCCATTTTCATATAATTTCATCTTCACCATTGACAATAGATTTTCATTTGGATTCAAATTGGAACTTGCTCATAGTTATTTCATTATCATTTCTCCTGTAAACCTTTTATGCTAAAAAATTCATGGGTAAACTTAGATACATAAGAAGGAGTACTGTTGTGCATAAACATACACTTCACTTTGAAACTGCAAGGTTGGAAATTGTACCATTCAACGAAAGTTTTGTCCCTGAAATTAAAATATTTAGTACTGTTCATTTTAATTCCTTCGTTGATTTTGAATGGTTCAATAAAGGTTTGTTCAACAATTCCAGCCCATACCATCACACAGCCACCTGTTTGCCCACTTCTTTTAGCCACAGACACAGCTGCATCAGATAAAATCCATCCTTTAGCCCATTCATCAGGTCCATTAAATGTCACTCAAAATTCATCTATGAAAATTACTTTAGAAAAGTCAATTTGCCTGTATTTCTTTTCCAATTTTGATGCTTTAAAATGTTTGCTATACTGAGAAGGAGATAACTGATAACTGACATCCATCAAACATGGCACGTGGAACTAGAACAGTCTACCCCAGTGATTGAAATAAAGGGTTTTGTTTGAAATTCCAACCACCTAAGGAAGGCCAGAGCATACAACGGCCGAAATGTTGTGATAAATATGGCGACAAAGATGAGGACAATCGTCCGAATAATGTAAATAATGTACATAATACCTCATCTCAGAAATATAGACATATTTTGAAACTACCTAAAAATTTAACTCTAGCTTTGTTTTGATGTGTAAATTAATCATTTAAAATTTGACAAAGATTGTTCAAAGCAAATTCAAGTTAATGAGGTTTGCATATTAACTTCTGAAAGATGGACTGTATATTTAAAATAAAATCAAACCAATCTAGCTAACTTGTAATTTTGTGGCAACATTTAAAGTTTTAGAATCTTTTCATTTCATCTTTTATATTTTAAAAATAAGGCAATTTAGTATGCCTTGCTTTTTCTACTACTCTTGAGTCAGTTCAAGCTTTTAAATCAGACAGGGTGTGGCAAAAATACCTCTTTTAAAGGTTGACAAAATGATCAAGGTAACTGCTATTAAAAATATAATTTCCCAGTTGTTTAAGCAAAAAGCTATAGTCTTTGATTATTTTGTTTTAAAAATGACATCCTTCAAATGGTGGGTTGCATTCATCATACACGGATGTAGACAATTTCTAAAGCCTGGGCATTATCTGCTTCAAGGTCTACTTTCTTTTAGATTTTGTTATAAAATAAAATAAGACATATCTCGGCTGATTTACAGGCAAATACTCAAGAGCGAGAGCTGGATGTGAATGGGACAAAGCCCGTCACAAAATGACCATTATCTTCATTTACAAATATTCCCGACACACGAGTTCCGGTCGAAAAATAAAATAATATTTAAAGTGTTCTATTTTTCATCCAATAAAAATGCTTCCCTCCTAATTATACCCACTTCGTTTTTCGAGCCTGTTAAGCCATAAAAAAACGCTATAAAAGGGGTCACATGGAAGTTTAACAGGCAGTCAACAGGTGGCCAGGGAACAGACCCATCACGGTCAGGCCGAGCAGTCAGCAGCTGTCAGCAGGGGAGCATCAACCACCGTCAACATGTGTGAACTACTATGAGAGATCAACCTAGATCCGAAGCCGACTTATGAACTATACCACAAGGTAGCTGTCCCAAACCCTCACGTTCCTGTTGAAATAAACCACGTAAACCTATTTCTGCCGTTGTCGTATTTCTTTCTTGCAACCATACACTTGTCTATAACAATACTGTGCCTGTGGCTCTGAGATTTTCAACCCATAAAGTATAGATTTTCTATCTAGAACAGCATTATTCCAATTTAACATGGAATGAGCTCTCTGTGTTGTAACTACAGATTTACCAGTCTTAAAAAACACTTCAACAGCAAACAAACGGGGTGCACCAGTCCAAACATGATGGTAACTGATTGTATCTGAAATATAATGGTAAAACATTAGCTAGATAAAGACATCATTGCCACTTGCCTAAGATTACTAGCACCACTAAAATGTTGGAGGTATTTTTCTACGACACCCTGTATTTCATAAAGTTATTTCACATTTATTGATGCAAATCAAGATCAAAATATTAACAAATCCAATTATATTTCATCCTTTTGAAAATATCTATTCTTATTTACTCTCATTTTGGTACTGACCTACCAAGTTCTTTCTGACGTGGCAAAAATTTAACAAAATCTTGAATCCATATGGGAAGCAAGAAATGAAAACCAAATTTTTAAAAAAATATTTGATGCATATATGAAAATATATTCCAAACTGAAATCTATGAAAGTGAAAACTCTGTGCTTCAGTGCAGATTAAAAATAGGTCAGCTGAGAATATTTCTTTCAGAGAAGAAATCCTAGAAGAAGAAATTAAGAGAAAAAATGAAGAAAAAAGAGAAAGTTTAAAAAAGTTTAGCCAATCAGAGATTGAAATATGATCAGAATCTATTTTGAGATTAGAGGCAGTGGAAAAAAATTTTTTACTGAATAAAAACGGGAAAATAAAAGAAAGATGTGGACTTATTCATGTCACTATTTTAGGTCAGTTTTTTTCTATTAATAAAATTATTTTTAAAAAAAGATTCTCTAAAAATAATACTTAGATCGGTTAATTGTATGACATACCAACTCTTGTTGGGTCACATAATGCCAAACTTTATATGGGACACTCAGTGAGGATCAAATTCATGTGTCCCTATAGGAAACCCATGTAGGAGAGGAAAGTGTAATTTTAACTCGATTTCAAGCATTTCTTTTTTTACAGTAAGATTCACCCTGTACAAGGCCCAGGCTCCACTCAAAGCAGAGGGTTACATTAACAGTCAGTTTATATGAATAGGAGATTAAGATAACACTTAACTCTGCACTTGAACAGGTTAAGATTGTAGTGATCAGGGCAACATATTCTTTGGAGTCTGTTCCATAGAGCAGTGGTTTGTGGGAAGAAGCTATTCAATTGGAACTTACTTCTCACCAGTGGAACACAGAGGGAATTGTGGGTAGTTTGCTACAATGTAAGTGGCATGATGGATCCTAGCTGTGGAGCAAGGAATGTAGTTTGTCTGAGCACTTTCCATAAAAGTAATAACAGAGCAGTGAGAGGCCCGCCACATCCCACCTATGAGAGAGAGGTTGGAGGGTGGAAATTAATTTGTCAGTTACAACTTTGAACTCTATCAAGACTGGAAAGTGAAGACTGGGCAGCTCCCACTTAACAATACTCCATTTTCAGCCTGATCTGGCTCTTCTAACAGTAGAGAATAGCATGAGGAGTCAGGTACTTACTGAAGCAGTACAAGGAGCTGACCATTTTACCTGCATTTTTAGCAATGGATCATATGTACGAGTTTCACTTGTGAACAGGCATGAGTTTCAGTCTCAATATTCTATCAAGGCAGGGTGCCTCCTTGAGGGGACATCCATTCATCATGTCTGGTGGTAGTTTGTGGTCCAAACAGTAGTGGTGGAATGTAAATATTAGGTTGGTGCAAAAATAATGACGTAATAATGTCGTTTTTTGACGTTACGTCAAAAAACGACATTATTACGTCATTATTTTTGCACCAACCTAATCGCAAGTAGATGGGATTTTGAAGTTTTCTAAGTGACATCCATCGTAAACAAAGGGAAATGAAATAGTAAGTGAGTGGATGGGAGTTTTGAAACCAAATGGTAACATAAAAAGTATCAGTTTTGCATTCACATCAACATGAACGGGAAAGTTGCAACATAGCATATTCACTGACTGGTTGAGGGAAAGCTGGGTAAGGGTAGCTATTTTATGTTTACAATCACTAATAATGGTCAACTAGACTAGCATCACCAACCATTATACCAAGGCACCTGAAAATAGTGAGCAAAATCAAATATTAACAGAATATTACATAGACTTCTCACATGTAAGAATATATAAAACTAACTAACTAAAAATATAGTTTTAAGCTATGCTATATTTATGGATTAATGTGATCAATATCAGGATAGAATATACATAACTATAAAAGTGGACAGTGAGGTCGACACCCAGGGGTGACAGTCTGTTTTATTCTGTTTTCAGGCTTTCTCTTGAAGATTGCATTTAAGCATAAAATTGACTGTTTCCATGGGATGTTGACATCAATTTCCACTTTTATAATATATATATTTTTATATATTTTATATATTTTATATATATATATATATTTTCTGTAGTTTAGTGCTATCAGCAAGCAGAAATATTTCTCCTCCCGATGCTGGCCATTTCGTCCGAAACTAGTCGAGGAATCTAAATGGAATAATAATAAAAAAACGAAAGAATATTAATCTACAACCCAGTGTGTCTGAGGATTTTAATTTTTTAATTTTTTAATTTTTATTGTTCAAAATATATATATATATATATATATATATGTTATAAAATAAAATAAGACATATCTTGGGTGATTTGCAAGCAAATAAACTAACATACTCAAGAGTGAGAGCCGGATGTGAACGGAACAAGGCCCTGTAATAAATGATCATTATCGTTGTTTGTGCATAGGCCCAACGCACGAGTTCCGGTCGAAAAATAAAATAATATTTTAAAGTGTTCTATTTTTCGACCAATAAAAATGCTTCCCTCCTATTTATATTCACGTTGTTTTTCGAGCCTGTTAAGCCATAAAAAACACCATAAAAGGGGTCATACAGGGAAGTACTAGTAGTCAACAGGAGGCCAAGGAAGAGATCTGTCACAGTCAGTCTGAGCAGTCAGCAGCAGTCAGCAGCAGTCTGCAGCAGTCTGTGCAGTCAGCAGCAGTCAGCAGGAGGAGCGCCACGCCAACCAGTGAGAACTTCTATGAGGGATCAACCCAGATCGGCAGCCGGCTTATGACCTATACCACAAGGTAGCTGTCCCAAAACCACACATTCCTATTGAAATAAATCACATAAATCTATTTCTGCTATTGTCATATTTCTTTCTTGCAGCCATACAGTTGTCTATGACATATATATATATTATCATTTTTAACATTATTTTTTGTGCTTAAAATTGCTATATTTATATATTGCTATATTCATAAAAGAGTACTCAGTATCAGAGATAGGGCATTTATTTTGTACATATATAAAGATTGGGCAAAGAAATCAACACTGCTTGGGGCCTGTCAGTTACACACCTCAAGCAATCTTCAGAAAAGATCTTTGTTCTGATTATTGCTTGATGCATGAAACTGACAGTCTCCACAGAGTGTTGATTTCTATAGCCGCATATATATATATATATATATATATATATATCACGTCATCCACAGACAGACTGTTTCACTGTTTCACAGCTCATCAGTGTGGCTAGACATCTGGTTGCTTCTAGCTAGGATCAAAACCTGACTGAATTGGTATCAGTCGGAGATTCTACCACTAAGCCGTCGGCGCATGGCAGGGATGTAGGTGGATTTTTAGTGTATTTATTTTTAGAAACACGCCCAGTGACCAACATATATATATATATGAATAAAGACAAAAGCAAAATTATCTGATGCATTTCGTACTTTGAAGGACTTTATCAAAGCAAACGTGAGGATTTTATTTTGCAGCAACTATTTATAAACAAAAGTAAAAGTATTGTTAGTTTTACAAAATTTTAAAATTTAAGAGATACTCATAAATATTCATCAGGTTAAATGAAATGTCTTGGTAAATTATGGATGATGCTAAGTGATATAAATTAATGACTAATAAACAAAAGTAAGTAAATGATGTTGATTTTTTTCTCTTATTAATATTTAAATTCTTTTAGTATGGAATGAATTTCTGTATTTTTTTCGTTAACATGAGGTTATAGATTTTAACTATTTTCTTTTAATTTTGTAACATGATAATTTCAGGAATGGAGATATTTGAAAAATCTAAAGCATAGAATTATATTTTGATAAAGTTCAATAGCGGAACTCTCAAGAATTTTTCTTCAAAGTAAGTTACTTTCTCCTTTAATAAGTGTGGCATTCTTTAGAGAAAGAGTAGTTGAATTTATTTCTATGTATTTCTATTTTTACACACACACAAACTCACTCACACACACTCACACATATACATATATACATATATATATAAAATATCACAAATTGAGTGCTGGTTGCTAATAAAATATTACTCAATGTATAATAACAGAGTTAAGATTTATATTAATATTCCTCACCAGTAGAAAAATTGTATATATACATTTATTATTTAAGAAAAAAAAATGTATATTTATTATTAATACAAACACATATATATATATATATTTCAACAAAGATAACTTTAACGTTAGCTATAGCAGTACAAAACCATAGATAATTATATATCCCAACATAACAATAATGTATTAAGCAAGCTCCCAAACAAAACACTAAAAAATAATTCTACTAAAAGTCAATGCAATTTCCATAAAACTAATCATTAAATGGCAAGTGCATGACTGAAGACATAATATACAAAGCTAGGTTCATTTCAAACAAGGACATTAAATATTATTTTGGATACACTGTAAACAGGTGGAAAACACATTTTTACCACCACAAAATGACACTGAGCAATATCAAATACAAATACTGCACAACACTTTCAAAGTCTGTTTGGTGATTAAAAAACAGCCATAAGAACCCAAACATTAGCTGGGAGATAATTGCGAAAGCTAAGCCATACATTGGAAAGGGAGACAGATGCAACTTGTGTTTATTGGAGAAACTTATATTAAAACACTTAAATAACCATAATTTGATGAACATGAAGTCAGAATTGATGTCTACATGTATCCATAAGATCCAACACCTGCTAAAGCACATTGACTCCAATTAAAAGAGCTAGCAAAATAGATTTTACAAATATCAATACAATATGCAATAACTTTTAATATTCTTAGAACCCATCATTAATAACATTTCTTATATATCTATACACACATACAATCTAATATTACTGTACTTGATTAATGTATAATGTGTGTATATATAATTTCACCTTTACAAGGACTTTAGAATTATAGTCTCGACCTATTATTTTTTTTATATTTGCACCTCTATTTTTTATTTCCACTCTGTGTTCTAGTTTAAGTTATTTGTTATAACCAGAGTATTTTGTGTAAAAACAGAGAGTTATCCCCCTTGAAATAGTGTTTACTTTTGAGTCCAAATTTAAATTTAAATAATATTATAATTTTTTAATTTATTTTTTAATTCTTCACCTTTCAAGCTTAAGAATTTGAATGGTATAAATTATTAATAGTTAATTCTAATATTTTACACAACAATAATTAAATAAACAAGTTTTAACACACAATTTTGAATCATCACCACGAGAACGAGAATGCAAACTCCATAATGGTTAGAACATATTTGCACCTGAAGATTGCAAGAACTGCATGAATCTCTGAGTCGTGCTATCAACGTTGAATATTATGTATATTCACTAATCTATACTTATAGAACTGTTGTATAATATTGAACAATGTATTTATAACACATGAAGAAGAAATATATTTATACATAAAGGCAAATATATGTACATATATGTAGATTTTTTTATCCTACACATTCTTATATATATATATATATATATATATATATATATATATATATATATAAAGAAATATAGTCTTAAGGTGTGCTATATTTATGGGATAAAGTGCTCAATATCAGAGATAGAGCGTGTATAAATATAAAAGTGAACATAGAAGTCAACACTTAGAGGCAACAGTCTGTTTCATGCTAGATGCAATCGTCAGGCCTCATGATTGCATCTAGCATTAAACAGACTGTCGCCTCTAAGTGTTGACTTCTATGTTCACTTTTATATTTATATATATATATATATATATATATACAGGATGCAATGGGTAAATTTTTGCCATTTTATATTTTTAACTTAGTTCATATCTGTTGTTTGTTTTGATTTTGTCAGCTGCACAGAATAGTAGGGTCAGTTGGGTACCGTCTGTGAGAAAAAGAGCACCATGATGCAATTCACTCGACCAGAAATTTGAAAACGGCATACTGTACTACTTGGCATTTGTACTGGAAGCTCCAATACAAACATTTCAGATTGTTTGTGTGTCAATCTGAGCACAATGCAGAGGATTCATAAAGAGTAGGATGTGTGATTAGGAAGGTATGGCAACTTGGAAAACTAAGTTTGTTCTGATAAGAAAAGAACTCCTGAATTTGTTGTTAAGGGGCTCAGATTCAACACGGAGGCCTACATCAATTGCTTTGAGGAGGTAGTACTACCCTGGGTCATGTGGGTGGTTGCTAGAAGACCTGATGCCAGGCAACAGGGCTCTGCACCATGTCACACTAGCAGAAGAACCCAGTCATGGCTATTAGACAATTTCTGTAACCACATCACCCCTTACATCTGGCCAATTAACTCCCCAGTCTGAAACCCCCTTGATTATTATGTGTGGGGTGCAGTTGAGCAAGAGACCAACAAAACTCCTTGTAATGCCAAAGATGAACTGAAGGTAAGGATTACTGCAGTATTCAACAACTTAAACAAGGAAACATTCCAGAAGAGTTGCTGAAGATTATATATATATATATATATATATATATATATATATATATATACATATTTTTTTTGGGGGGGAAGTAAAGTCTGATTATCCGCAGTCCTTTAAATGGGCTGTGGTGAAATAATTTATTACATGGAACCTTAAAGTGGTCTGTTTTTATTTAAATTATTTGCTCTGGATTTACATTGAGCTCTCTGGATTTTATCCTCCTTGGGTTTACCCATACGGATTACCTAGTTTTTCATAAACTATATATATATATATATATATATATATTTATATATGATATAACGATATATAATTTTGTACAATTTTATATATCCATTGTTATATTCTGTGCTAATAGGAATATATACTTGACAAACACTGTGGATAAAATAAGTAAATGTTTATTGTAAAACCAGTACAATGAGATATAAGGTAACAGTGATGTGCATGATCGTCACAAGTCAATCCAGTAATGAGTGCTACTATTGGAAGGTCGGTAGTTCTTGCATAAGTCTGAGTCATACTCAACAGATCCCAGCTAGTATATTTACTAACCTCCGCACGTGATCAGATGTGGCACAAGGCTGGGTTTAATGTGGGGCATCTGAGCCCATAGGTTCAACCAAAAATTCCCATATGCCCTGTATAAAACAGAGTCAGGTAGCCGTTTCCTAAAACGAAACTTTGCCCTTCAATATAGCCTTGTCTGGGGATCATCTCTGCTCGGAGGTAGAGAGTTTGACCAGCACAGCTGGAAAGGAGTCCAGCTAGAGTATCTAGCAACTGCCGCATGTAGTCACATGTGGCACAAGGCCGAATTTGATGTGGGGTTCTCAAGCCCGTAGGCACAACCAAAAAATTCCTGTAGACCCCACATAAATGGGATCAGGTCTGTCTACCTCCCCGAATGAGTCTCTGCCCTTCGGCATAGCCTCGTCGGGGTTCCTCTCTGAAAAGCAGAGAGTTCGACAGTGCAGCTGAAAAGATTTCACTTAGACTCCGTAGTCTGTTGACTTACTGATACTTATAGGCAGTTACTACCTATAGTGTAGTTACTCATGGGGGTGACAGGTTATTCCATTACATCATCTATGTACAATTTTATATATTTACAAAAATATGATAAACTGAATGAAATACATCACAAAAAAGCTTTTACAGTTTGTCATATTAGTCTCTCTCTCTTTCTATATATATATATATTATTTATTATGTTATTAGGTGGGCTGAATTTTGTATAGGATACATAGTGAACACTGTTCTGTGGAAATAACCAATTTGCCTTGCTTGCTATTAGCACATGCCTACGCAGCTTTATCAATATGTATACATGGGAGTGTAGGAAATAATAATAAAAAAAAAATAATAAAATTTTTGCACCTACATAATCTGAGCCAGTGTATCATGCCAGAAGCTGTCTTTAAGCGAGAATATTAATTAATAAGCCAACATCAACTACAGCAATTTATGTTATCCCTCTGTCACTCATATCTTGAATTTACATTTGCCACAGACGTACATTCTGTATTACATATTTTTTTCCTGTGCTTACAATTTGCCATCAGCTCATTTAACGCAGAAATCAACACTTCATGCTGGCTTTCGATGTCATGCTTTAAATGCTACTTCCATTTCCCATCAGTGAGAAGTAAGTTCAACTCGAACAGCTTTTCCCATGAACCACTGTTCTGTTGAACTGACTCCCAAGAGGATGTTTCCTGATGACTAAAATCTTAACCTGTTCAAGTCTAAGGTTAGCCATTATCTTCCCCTCATATTCACAGAAATTGCCTCTTAACCTAACCCTCTACCTTGAGTGGACCCCAGTCATTGTACAGGGTGAACTGTAAAAACAAAGTGATTAACAGAGAATAAATATACCAAATTTAAGCACAAAATAAATTTATATATATATATATATATATATATATATATATATATATATTAATAAAAAGAAAGAACAGTAAGATATATAATCCAGTGTTCTTATAGGTATTTTTATTTTTACAAAATAGTGCTCAATATATATATATATATAAAACTAGTCTTATTTTTCATATATATATATATATATATATATATATATATATATATATATATATACATATATATATGTATATATATAAAATAGCCTAACTTTTTTCACACACACATATATATATACAAATATATATAAAAACTAGCTTTATTTTTTCCAATATAAATAAATAAATATAAAAAATAGCCTTATTTTTTCATCAACATGTTTTGAGAAATTATAATTGATAAATGTTTGTTTTTATAAAACATGTTTTTAGATTTGCATGTTATTAGAAATACATGTAAATAATTGATATAAGCAAGAATATATATATATATATATATATATATATATATATATATATATATATATATATATTTAGTCATCCACAGGCAGACTCTTTGACTGTATGACAGCTAATCAGTGTGTCTAGACATCCGATTGCTTCAAGCTGGGATCGAAACATGAGAGATTTGGCATCAGTCAGAGATTCTACCCCCAAGATATTGTTGCACTGCAGAGAGTAAGAGAAATTTTAACATCTTTACTATATGAAAGACGTCAGTGGCTAAGAGAGCTTGATTCTAGTTGAAGAGCATTGCATTAGCAGCAGCAAAAGTTATTTTAGTGGATACATTTAGTTGAATAAGCATTCCGTTTATTTATTAAATATTATATTTATTTATTTTTACTTCCAGGCCTGCATGTTTGAGAAATCTTATTAAAGATAAATTTTAGATATACATATATATTTTCTTAATGTGTTCTTTCCTATTTTTCTATATATTTTCACATACACACACACACACACACACATACACACACATATATATATATATATTTAAATATACATATATATATACATATATATATATATATATATTTAAATATATATATATATATATATATATATATATATATATATATATATATATATATATATGTATAATATTTTCTTGTGATGCATTTCATTCTTTAGGACTTCATCTGACTAAATGTATTACAGAAAGAAAAATTTTTCCACTTTGTCATACGTTTTCCTCCAGTAGTGTTCCTGATATATCAAAATATCAAAATATATCAAAATATATGTCATTACCTCACATATATATATATATATATATATATATATATATATATATATATATATATATATATATTCAGTCAAATGGATAGGAGTTTGTAACACTGGATTTTACGGTTTTACAATCATTAGACGATCGCAAAAGTGGGAAGCACAGATTTACAAATGTCATATCCATATGACTGAATATGTTAGCTCTATCACTGATATTGAGCACAGATGATAATGTCTATTCATAAGTGTCTGTGTGTATGGGGGGGATGACTAGTAAATATTATGTTTGTTGGTTTTTTGCATGTTGATTTGTTTTTACATACACACTGTTTGTTTCAGATAAACACACCTTCTTTAAGAATGGATTCAATAAATTTTGCTGATGTAATAGATGTGCTTTTGATGTGTGTTTATACTTGATGAAATATTTATTAGGAATTCCACATACTTTCAGTGTAAAGAATTAATGTAAAATCAAAGTTATGGCCAGTTTTGTTCATGTGTATTGCAAGCATGCTTAAATGGTTGTCCAAACATATATCCCTTTTATGTGTGTAGATAAGATGTCTTTTACATTGTAAGCAATTTATTTGATAAGTACCAGCATTTGAATTGGCCTTTCTTTTTCTTGCTAATTATATTTTGGATTGTCTGAATAAAACAAAATTAAAATGCCAGAATTTCTTTCTTCTTTTTCTCTATATCTCATTCTCTGATGAAACTTTAATAAAAATGAGACGTTATATTCCTAAACATTTCTTATTTGTTCTTTTTCTTATCATTCCAATCCATATTTGATCTGTATTTGATCCCAATTCATATATTTCATATATATATATATATATATATATATATATATATATATATGATAAAAAATATACTTTTATGGTATGAATAAAAGTGCTCAATATCCTCCGATAGAGCATATGTAAATATAATAGTGGATACAGAGGTCAAACGCCAAACAGTGACAGTCTGTCTCATGCTTGAATCCAATCCTCAGGCCATGAATATTTATATGTTTCATTTATTTAATTATTTAAATTATTTATTTTTAATTATTTATTATATTTATTATATTTCTATTATATTTTATTATATTTTTCTAATTTTGATATAAGCTTTTGCTTGTTGGAGTCAAAATTGTGAATCAACTATTCAAATTTCCTGTTTTTGTTCAAGTATTTTTGGCTATCTTGATTATTGTCTCAAACTAAACATTGTCAGTATCATAGCTAAAAGTTTCAAATTTAAATATACAAGCGTATTGTATGTATTGTATAAGATGGCAATTTACTGCTAAGCTTTGTGAAACTGTTCGACAAATGATGTCACTTATATTTCTTTGGAAATAGCTGCTTGTCTGTTTATTTTTATAGGAATCAATTTTCATTTGTTTGTTCATTCTACAAGAATTAAAGTTCAAAGTTCAGATACTTGACCGAATATAATTCATTAGATACCAAAAATAGTTTCTTTGTCCTGTGAAATTAAACCAGAGATTAAATTTTCGCTGCAGGATCAAATGTCTCCAAGGGTAAAAAAGAAATGAAAAAACTTTGGTCCAAAGCTTAATCTCAGCTCAGAGATAAAGATTTTTTCCTTTTTTTTCAAATATCCAGTCCAATTCAATCTGTTTCTGAATGAGATTAGTGATCAAGTCATTTTAGTCATCTAGTCAACAGAATTAGTAACACAAAAAGGATTTTAGAATCTCTACCACCACTACAAAAGAATTTCAATCAAGAAACTAATGAATCTTTTAAATGTATTTGGGCCAAACTCAAGGTACACAGATCAGTTCAGTTTGAGGTTGGCCAAATAATGAGCATGAAATTAAAAAGCAATGATAAATAAGAACAAAACATTTAAGTTTTTAACCAAAACAGCATTTTAGTGCAAATAAGACAAGGTTTGGATCCACACTCTAGATCAATAATTAGTAAGTTTCATGCCTTCTTTGAGGTTTATGGCCATATCACATTGAATTATCTATTTCCATACAATCAGCAAAGTTAAGCAATGACGAGCCTGGTCAATACCTTGATGAGTGACCACTAGGTGTTGTAAGCTTGGAAGTACAAGTGATATGGCCTATGGCAATATCACATTGAATTATCTATTTCCATACAATCAGCAAAGTTAAGCAATGACGAGCCTGGTCAATACCTAGATGAGTGACCACTTGGAAATACTAGCCACTGTAGACTTAGATGTGCAGATGGTGTAATAGACAATGGCTTAGAATTGTTAACTGGAGACCTAAGTTTCAATTCCTGTCGAATTTGTTATATTCATTTACGGGCATGAAAGGTAGGAATCCACATCTTCTTCCCTACCAACTGTAGATTAATTAGTAAAACTTGTATCACTAATTATTATCATCAAAAAAATAAATTTCTAAAATCTAAAAATTTTTTCTGGCTTTAGGAGTTCAGTATAGTTGGGATCATTGTGTCAATGCAAACAATCCTTTCCTTAGCTGCATAGTATATGCTTTGCCAAGACTGCATATAGTTTTGAATCCAGAGTTTTCTTTCTCCTAGACCAGATGGTATCCAAGGCTACAGAACCTAGTCTGTCTTACTATTTATAATAACTAGGGGGAGAAGACATTGATTCATACCTTTTCAAAAGTTATTAGCATGTCAGTGAATGCAATGAATTCAAATCTCTGATTCTTCAATACAAGCTGCAATCAATTACTCTACTATGCTCTACTGGCTTTAAATAACCTGCAAAGAGTTAATAAGCCATAGAAAACAAATCAATCAATCAGTGAATGCCTTCTTTGGTTTAATTAACTCCTACTAAGCTAGGACGGTGAAACTATTTAACCAATTCGTGCATAGCATGCAATTTTTTAGAGAGAGAGATACTTAAAATCCACCAGCCCTAAGATTACCATTTGCCAACAAGATAGATCAGGCAAAAAAGATATCAAATTTTAAGGAAATTTTATGCAGTCTGGGTTAATTTCATTATTGTTATTAGTATTTTATTTCCTTTGATTTCTGGTGTGTACACATTTCTTTCCAGGTCTCGCCCAGAGACCTCAGGTTAGAAATAGCACCATGACATTTTCTGTACTCATGAGAACAATTTTTTGTATTTCATTAAGGCATGGGCTTCCAGGAATCCCTTCAATTAGTCTACTGGAATCTTTTCCAACAAATCCGAGGGCTCCAACTACAACAAGGATTGTTGATATTCCCATGTTCCACATTATTGAGATTTCAGTTTCAAGGTCCTTGTATTTTGATAGCTTTTAGAAGATCTTCAAAGATACATTGCAGTCTGCAAGGACTGCCATATCAATAAAGAGGCACTTTTATTGTTTGCAGTCTCTAATAACAATGTCTGGATGGTTAGCTTTGATTGTTCTGTCTGTTGTATTGTGTAATACCGGGTCTGGATGGTGTTCATACCAATCTGTAACCAGGTTTGTTATTATTATTATTATTATTATTATTATTATTATTATTATTATTATTAGATTGTCCCAAAAGTTCGTAAACACTTGCGAAAAATTGAATTTTTATACAACACAATCCAGCACAATCAAGACAAGCGATGGATTCAGAAAGGGCAAGAGACACTGTCAGTTCCAAAACAAGATCGATTCGGCAAGAAAGTCATGTTGTGCGTTTGGTGGAACTTTAAAGGAATCGTGCATTTTGAGTTGGTTCCGAATGGTCGTGCCATCAGTGCCGAAATTTACTGTCAGCAACTGGAGCGGGTCTACGAAAAGTTGAAGCAAAAGTACCCGGCTCTGATCAACCGAAAGCGCGCTTTGATGCAGCAGGACAATGCCAAGCCATACACCACCAGCAAGACCAAAGACAAGTTTGAAGAGCTGGACGGCGTTGAGGTTCTGCTACATCCAACCTACAGTCCTGACTGTGCTCCATCAGATTACGGCCTTTTCTGCTCAATGCAACACTTTCTGAAGGGCCGCCGATTCGACTCGTTTGATGAAGTCGAGGAAGCGTGTCAAGAATTCTTTGATTCAAAGCCGGCTGAATTGTACTTTCACCAGATCCGAAAGTTTGCAGATCGATGGCAGAAAGTCTTGGAAAATGATGGTCTTTATTTTGAGGAATAATTTTTGTTGTTTTTGTTATTACTTGGCGAGTAAAATTTCAATTTTTTGCAAGTGTTTACGAACTTTTGGGACAACCTAATATTATTATTATTATTATTATTATTATTATTATTATTAATATTAATATTGAATATATGATAAATCCCTTCATGAAGGGAAACTCCCTGTGGCCTAAAATGGGGTAGTAAATTAGTTTTGAATAAGGCATGCAGTCTTCAACTTTTTGGGTAATTTTTTTAAAATCCCAAGTTTTAGCCGATGTTGTATTTAGATAATAACACAGAAATAGAATACAGACAAATGCAACAGAAAAAAAAAATTATTTGTAGCAAAATCAGTTTTCACATGCAATCAAGCAACATCCTATATATATTTCAAATATTAAACAAATGATCTAAATGTAAATACAGTAAAAGTTATTGAAAAAACGATACTTTATAAGAAATAAAATATTCCAAATGTACAAGAACATACCATTGGTAAGATCCTAGAAGTGCGTAAATTGATATATGCCCTTTTGGCACATTTTTTTTTTTTTTTTCCATTATTGAAATAAGCAATCTCATCTCAATAAGATGTCACAGATCAGCCATGGGCAACCTTTTCCAAGCAGAGGGCTGCATAAAATATAACTCAGTATAAGGTGGGCTGTGCTACTAAAATAAATTTAAGGTAAATTGTGAATGCCAAGCAGTATAGCACGTTTTTTCCAAATTTCTGGCAGAGTGAATTGTGTCATGCTTCTCTTTTTCTCACAGATGGTGCCCAACTGACCCTACTATACTGTGAAATTGACAAAATAGAAGACAAATGCATGAAATTAAAAATATGAAATGGTAACATTTTACACATCGCACCCTGTATATTCAGTAATTTAGTTCAGGGAACTGATTGTGATATCTGCTGTCCTTTGAAAGCTTAAAGGAAAAATATTGATTAAAAGTGATAGAAAGTGGGTCAGATCAGCAGTAAAGAAGATACTAGGAAGAGAATAAAGGTCTGTTATGCACAAGGAAAACAGAAACATTTTTGTCATTTTCATATTAGAAATATTTGAATATAGTTGCAGCAAATGGAGAAGGCTAATTAGAAAAACAGAAAAAAATGTCTTAACCAGAAACTTAACCACTGTATATTTAAGAATTTAATCCACTTGACACATATTTGTAAAAAAAAGAATAAGTTTATATCAGAATTTTTAACATAAAAAATAATGCCCCCTTAAAAATCAAATTGGCCCTCTGTAGTGTGTGCAACACCCACATTGGGGACTATTGGACTAGGGGGATTAAAGCATTGAATTAAACATTTCTAGTTCCCTGGTAGTTGTGATTTCAATTCCCTGGTCTAGTAGTGCTTAAAAATCACCTACTCTCATTCAGTGAAAGAAACATACAAGTGATACAGATATTAGTAAGTAATTTTGAAAGTACACAAAAATAAATAAATAAAAATACGTCCTCAAATTCCCTCTATCGTTCTACAATTTCATCATCTAAAAATAAACACCAAAGAAACAGACTTGGTGTTGCCTTCCTTGCAGACATCATAGTGAAAACACTACATGACTTTAATTAACCAATGAGAACATAACAAAAAGTATTAAATTTACGCTTTCATTTGGAGTCAATCTCTGACATATATAAGAACAAACCAAAAGCCAAGAGCATATGAGATGATTCGCAGCAAGCCTACACATGAGTGCACACGAGAGTACTCACAGTAAGCATACACAGGATGCACATAGTATATTCAGTTACTCACACCATGTCAAAGAAAGTCTTTTCAGACACTCATGCCAAAGTTAAGGGTCAACACAAACGAAATAAAATAATTGATTGAGAATCTAAAATAAAAATAATGTAAAAACGTGAAGACCCAAAGAAACTTATTCTGCCTATAAATATATTTTACACATACACTCACACATCTGCACTTATATGGACATTGGCGTTTCCTGAAATTTATTTCTCTAAACTCTTTACAAACTCTCTTTATCCCTTCTGAAAACATATTTTCTCTTTTACTTAATTGTTGTTATTAAATTTACTTGACAAAGTTGTTTTATTCTTGATTTTGGGCATGCAAAGGATTTTTTGTTCTTTCTTTCTCTCATCTCAACAAAAATCAACAGCAGTGCTTGCAATAGTATTAACTAATATGAAATATTGCTGTTATAACCTCACTTTATATCCCTAAGCACGGAAAGGAGAATGATGAACCTCTACCCAGTGGATCAAATAAAATTTTAAGAAAATTATCAAGTATGATACCACCTGAAGAAGAGCTGATAATAGAACAGCTGAAATGTTGTGGATATTACAACTAATATGAGAATACTGCTCAGAATATTTACAGAGTAAACAAAAAGGAATGAAATCTGTTAATGGCTAATATGATCAGTTCAATTCTAAAGTTAACTATTATGTTCCACACATATCCACATAAGCTGTGATTGTTACTTGGTAACTGTTTACTCCAAGTGGCCCTCAGAACTTGTATACAATGAACATCATTGTAACAAAAAAAGAAAAATAGTTCACTAACCACTGCATTATTCTAACAGAATTTCAATCAATATAGTTCTAGATTTTGTCCACGGCCAGAAGAAAAATTGATTCTTTAAGTCTGATAATTTTGATAGTATTTACTCTTCTCTTTACACTATTACTTTCCTGATTCTGTAGGACTCATAATATTGATAGCAGCTACTCCATAATATTATTTTCTACTGACAAATCAACAGTTTTCTGGATATTTATTTTCCCAATTCTCTCAATAGAAAGCAAAAGTTTACAACACACTCATCTATTAGCCATTAATCTGAAATGTTTTCTGCATTTTTCTACAACCCACTCCACCACACATTTACTTCTAGTTTTTCCTCTCTATGCTAATTACCTCTATCTTTGGTGCCATGCTTGGCACCTCATTAATCAAGTTGATTGTCAGCAATTTCATTTAAGACTGACGTAGTGTGAAGGAGTCACAGACATTTTTTTTTTATCTCAATACATTGTGGACATTCTCACCTATTAACAGAGATTCTTCTATTTCAAGTTTCATTTTCTGTTGACCTATTTTCACAAATATTTTTTACAAATGAAATCTCTTGAAACATTCAAATTTAGAAATGGTGAATTAAAAGCTTTTAAAACTATAGACTGATCACAACATTTGAAATATAATTAATATTACCTTCACATGAAAGGTTAACAATTGTAACTTAGGTTCAATCTAGATCACACTACAAATATGGCATTTTAAACTTGCCCTACTATTGTTAAGATTACTGGCAGCCTTGAAATTAATGTCCAAGTTGATTGTAAAGCTTTTCATTTTTAACAACAATATATCAAATGTGGCTATTGAAAAAAAAATTTCTGCAACTACAATGTTAACCAAAATAATAAGCTTTACTTTATGAAATTAGTAGAAATAAGTAGTAAATTAGTAGAAATAAGTAGTAAATTGGTAGAAATTAGTAGAAATAAATTCCTGATGATGACCAAGAAAACTGAAAGTACTCAAACTTTCTCCAGTTTTCACTGTTTCTTCAAGAATTTGATTGGAATGTGCAAGAAATTATTGTAAAACTGTAAAAATACAATAAAAAATGAAACAGACTTTGTCAGTTGAATTTAATAAAACGTTTTTGATTTAATTCTTGCTGTTCATATATATATATATATATTATAAATTAATTGATTTAAAATATGGCGAAAAAAATCCATATTTTAAATCAATTAATTTATAATGTTAATGCCCTGTAAATTTACATTGAGCACTATTTTGTAAAAAATAAAAATATTTATAAGAACACCGGATTATATATCTTACTGTTCTTTCTTTTTATTTATATATACATATATTATATATATATATATATATATATATACATATATATATATATATATATATATATATATATATATATATATATATATATATATATATATATATATAATAAATAAGCAGTGTGGACACACAAGACTGAATGGCGGCATTCTGTTTCATGCTTGAACAAAATCATCATGTCATGTTGGTTAGATAGTAACTCAACTATTTGTTTATAATTTATATTATAATTTATTATTTAGGTAACCTCCCACCCACATAAGGGCAAATTCAAACATGAAACCGACTATTGCCATTCAGTCTTGATCACTGTGTTCACATTGCTTGTATTTATATATGCTCTATCCTGGATATTGACCACTTTTAATCCATAAATAAAGCATACTTCATATATATATATATATATATATATATATATATATGTGAAAAGTGTGTGTATATAAATATAAATAAATATATATATATATATAATTATTTATATATTATATGCACAGTACTTATTAGAAAGCGTACAACAAAACTGTTAAAACGAACATAGGCAAAATATTCCTAAACTTAATAGAAAAACACTTCACTGAAGCAAACAAATTATCAAAAATATTTAACAAAATAACGTAAAGATCAGTTACAGCTGCACAAAAAACATAACAGAAATAATCAAAAGCCACAACAAAAAAATGACAACCTACAAAAATGAAACCAAGGATCCAATATGCAACTGCAGAAACAGAACAACATGTCCACTCCAGGGAAATTGCCAACTTATGAACACAATATACAAGGCCAAGGTAAGTGCAAACAACAACATAATGCACTACATCGGTGCCACCAAAGGTCCATTCAAGATGAGGAATAACAATCACAACCTTTCATTCACCAACAGGAAATATTCGAACAGCACTACACTTTCTACATACATATGGCAGCAAAAAGACAAAAATATCACACCAACAATAAGTTGGGAAATATTGAAAAAAGCTCCTGCCTACAGCAACATTACAAAAAAATGCCTACTTTGCCTACACGAAAAAGCATCAATAATATCACACAAACCGCAAAAGAATTTACTAAACAAAAAATCAGAGATAATCTCCAAATGTAGGCATGAGAACAAGTACCTATTATCTGAATTCATACCAAACGGATAAAATAGACAAACCACCAACAATCACAATTTAATTTCAAGATACCATCAAAATAATTGCATCTATCATTATTATCATTGCACCACCATTAGTAATCACTTCTACCACTTTACAATAACTATTATCTAATAATATTACCATTACCACCAACACCCAGCACCATCACTTACACATCACACCTACTATTATAAATCCTCTACAATCTTTAACGCATATTACCCCCAAGCATATTTAACACCTTAAAACAATAAGATCAGATATAATTTCCATATATAACCATGAGAATAAACACCCATTACCAGGATTCATAATAAATAAAAATAAACAAATAAATATAAAATAAAATAAAACACCAACAACCACCCTTTAGTTCAAGCTAACACCACAATAATTACATTTATAGGTTTTATTATTCTCCCACCAACATTACTAATCACTACTAACAATTTACAATAAATATTAACCACTTATATTATTATTGCCACCATCCACCTTACATATTACTATCACACCATATCTAACATTACCATATAATCCTGCCATAATTATTAACGTAAACTACCCCCTCTCCCAGCATATTTAATACCACCATAAAAATAACCAATAAGGATTACAAACTGAAATTTCTACCAGTCACATATACACAGTCATCAAAAAACTAAAAAAAACAAGGAAATAACCAGCTTTAATATAATAACAATAATGTTTTTTTGTAAATTAAAAATTAAAAATTAAAATTATAGCAATCTTCAACTATCATAATTTTACACAGAATACCTATTATCAGGATTTATATGAAAATAAATTAATACATATGACAAAATAAAATAAAACACCAACAATCACTTTTTAGTTCAAGCTACCACCACTATAACTACATTTATGGGTTTATCATTCTCCCACCACCATTACTAATCACTTCTACCAATTTACAATAACTATTAGCTACTTATATTATCATTGTCTCCAATCCCTTACAACATTACTATCACATCACATCTATACCGCTATATATATATATATATATATATATATATATATATAGATAGATAGATAGAAAGATAGATAGAGAGAGAGAGAGAGAGAGAGAGAGAGATAATAGTGTATGTGTGTATATATATATATATATATATATATATATATATATATATGTGTGTGTGTGTGTATCAAATTAATCTTTTTTGTAAAACTTATCCTAGCCAACACATTTTGTTCTCTGAGAGATTTTATCAAGGTAAATGCAAGGATTTTATTTTTTAACAAATATTTATAGACAAGGCCAAAAATGTTGTTAGTTTTTCAAAATTTTTAAATTTAAGAAATGTTCATGAATATTGATCAGATTAACTAAAAAATCTATGAAAGTTATGAGAACGCTATGTGACAGAATCTAATAACTAATAAATGAAAGTGAGTAAAAGATCTTCTTGGAATTTTTATGTAAATTAATATCTAAATTATTATTTTTTTTTTAATTACGGTGAAAAAATTACTGAAGTCTAAATGTTTTCACTATCTTCATCATCTCATCCTCAACACTAGAAAACGAGCTTACAAAAATCCACAAATCCAAAAAACTAGACATCGCCAATATCACTTTTAACAACAAAACAAAATCCATAATCCTACCGTCTAATACTCTTTCTATGAAACTTGTAAATAAATTAGTTATCCCTCATACTAGGATCTTTGCCACCACATCCAAGACAGAGATAACGGGAAAGAAAAATAAATCCAGCAACAATTCACTCCCTTCATATTCCACTGGTGAGAAGTAAGTTCCACTCAAGCATTTTCTTTCTGCAAACTGCTGCTCTATGAAATCAACTCCCAAGAAGATGCTTCCCCAACCACTAAAATCTTAACCTGTTAAAGCCTAGGTTAACTATTATCTATTCACATAAGCTGTGCTGTTACTCTGTAATCCTCTACCTTGAGTAGTTCACAGGCCTTATACAGAGTAAGCATCACTGTAAAAATATATCTTAGTGGTAGTTTGGGCTCCAGATAAAAGCCCAATATTCAAATACTGGCTGAATATATGCAGTGTGAAAAGGGTTTTACCTTTTTGGGGAGTAATATTTATAAAACAACACTTAATCATAACTATGATTAACTTTCCTTACAATTTCAGAAATATGTGATCTTGGAGATGAATCATGTGAAACTTGAATCTTTTTGTTCTTTGACTTGATTAAGGTAAACACCACCTACTGTTTAAGTATATTTCAGTCTGTCTCTGATCTTCACCATGACATACTTTCTTGAATTGAACTTTAGATGCCATAATAAACACCAAGCTGAAAGTGAATTTAAATCATCTTGAAATACTATCAGTATTTTCTCTGTGTGTGTGTGTGTGTCAGCCCTGGTGTTTAAGGGACATTAGGCCATGAAAAATCTTTCTTAAAGAAGAAAACTATATCAACAACAAAAATAACAAAAAAGGGCTTGGAAATTATTGTAAGGTGATTTGCAAAGTGAATTTAACTGATTCATTCAGAATATGAAGATGAGTAAAAAAAAAAATTGTTTAGAAAATTATCATCAGCATTGATTTTCATTTTCCAACATCAAACTTTGGATTATTTATCTCTGTTTCAAATAGAAAAACTTTAAAAATTTATTTGTATTGAATTCATGAATTGGTTTAAACCCCCAAAATTGATTTTAAAACTTCAGAGATATTTTTAAATGCTGAATAATAAATTTATTTTCCCATGTACTCTTAGGATATTAATTTGCATAAAAAATTGTGTGATAATCGAAGCAGTTAAAAGTGATAATTATTTCTTGACAATGCAATGTTTTCTCCCCAAAGAATAGCTGTTTATCAACAAACTGAATTTATTCGGATCAGTAATTCTAAGTACTTAAAAGCTTGACACATTTGACTTGATTTTTTTATATTTCTTTTTAGAAAAGCACTGATAACCTCAATGACAACATCAATATGTTAAAATGTGTCACGTAATCTTGAATGTTTCAAGTATAACAAAATAAATGCAAATTTGAGGCCATTTATAAAGTAATAACACATTTAACATATGCAAATCTAGAACAATTCAATTCCAGCAAAATAAAGATGAAATTGTTAACTACAACATTTTCAATTTCATATAAGAATTGCTATTGGTAAGCTGCAATCTTTTGATTGGATAATAAAACCAGTCTAAAAGAAAGACAACTCTGAATTTAAAACCATCCAAAAAGAGAGACTAGATCAATCAAATGATCTTACCCTAGACACACCCACTACTGCTACAGCTGCTGTACATGTGAGTTATAGTCCTGGGTATAATAATAAATTAAATCCATATAGTATGCTACAATTTCTTCAACAAATCAGACTGTATTTCAAAATATAACTTCAACAACACTACAACATAAAACACACATATCACCTCTAGTAATTATGTCCACACAAACATGTATATGCACAAAAGCTGAGTATCATTTACCATGTATTCAAATGTGAAAGCAGAATAACATATCATATTTTTCCTACTTCAAAGCTCCCAAGGATGTTTAATTTCTGCATTAAATGACCCATAAGGAGTTGATATGCCGTTAAACAAATGTGTGAGTTATAGGTGTTTTGAGAGCTACAGTACCTACAAGTACAAAAGGGCCTTGGTCAAATGTGTTGTCTTGGGTACCATAACCCCCAATAACAAAAAAGGAATGGAGATGAGACGTTAAAGTGAAAAGGATGATTTATTTATACTTTTATCATTGGCAATATACAGAAGTAATTAGAAGTTTTGCCTTGGGATTGCTTCATAGATGTAAAGAAATACCACATGAGGAAAATATACACATGTATGAACTTTACCACTTAGTAAAATACAAAAAGAATGCAAAAGGATGTCTACCTATGTTTTATAGGTTATGCAAAAGTTTTTGATAAAGCACATCATAAATAATTGCTAGGTAATGCTCGACATATGTAGGAAGGATATAAGATTATTCCAGAACCTATAGTGGTAGTAAATTGCCTGCATACAGATAGGAAATGAGTCCAGTAAATACACAAAAATGAAAACGGATGTAAGACAAGGATGCATCTTCTCACCAGACCTTTTCAACTAATACAGGATTCATTATTGGCAGCCACAATCTTAACATTAGATATGCAGATGACACAGTATTAATAGCAGACCTGGAAAAGAAACTATAGGAAGTCCTACATAAGTTAGTGAAGAAAACTAAGGAGAACAGACTAAACATCAATTTGCAATAAGACTGAATGCATGAGTGTTAGCAAAAGAGACAGCCCAACATGAAAATTACAAATTGGAAATACCAAAATCAAACAGCTGCAAAAATTTAGATACCTGAAAAGTGTATTAACAGAGGACAGAAAGTGCAACATGGAAATCTAAAGGTGCACTGGGATAGAGAAAGATGCCTTCCAAAAGCTGAGCAAAGTATTAAGAAATGGAAAAATATTGTTAGAAACAAAGAAAAGAGTAGTGAACTATTATATTAGGTCGGTGCAAAAATAATGACGTAATAATGTCGTTTTTTGACGTTAAAAAATACGTCAAAAAACGACATTATTACGTCATTATTTTTGCACCAACCTAATATAATATCAGCAGTGATATGCAGAGGTTTGGTGATGTTCTGTGATGACCATGGTCAACTCTTTGTATGCCCCTAAGACTTAAGTAAGGGAGTTTATAGGGCCGAGTACTGAGAAATGTGTGAAAGGATGTCATTTTAAATATGTATAAATGGACAAAAATTAAATTAATACTTTATTCAAATTAGATATAAATTAAATTTTCATTTCACTCTTCAATTGGATTCCCTCCCAATATGGATGTCTGGGGTTGCTTCACCCTCTGCTCACACCCCCTTCTGCATGCTACTGAATATCAGTCATTCTATATGGCAGTAAATCCTGGACAATCTCCTCACAGATGAAAAAGAGATTATAAATAACAGAAATGTGGATCTACAGAAAGATGCTAAGAAAACTGTTGACCATATTTGTTTGAAAACAAACTGGTGGTTGAAACTTTGTGTATCCTTTCTGATTGGTCAGAAAAGATTTTTATGGCTTTTTATTTTTTTTGTTTTTTACTTGGTATTGGATACATGGCACCAACCTAAAATTAAGTTAAACTGAGTCATTTGAATTGTGGCTTTAGGTACTAAGCATTTCTGTTTTCATTGAAGAGTGAGAGTTCCAAGTGGCTATATCATGAGACTTATGGTCACAATTGAAAGAGGACCATTTGTAGATTATGGTACATGAAAATTTTTAAATCTTTGAAAAAAAAAAAAGATTTTAATGAGCATAGTATTCACCATTGTATATTGTAAAAATTTCATAAGGGCAGTAATGCAATTACAACAATAAAACTAATAATGCTCTTTACCCAGGAGTAACAACCGTGGGGGTATATAATAGCAATAGTATTTCAAGTTTGAAAATATTAACTGCAATCTTTAATGATAAAATGAACCACAGTGGATATTGATCAATTAAAGACGCCTCTTGAAACTGATCTTTATCAAAGCTCTAGTGATTTAACAAAAAGGCACAAAGTTCAACTACACAAACATCTGATACAAATTGGAAAGAAATCTAAGAATTTTACTTGCCCATGAATTCTCCTCAAACAAGTAATTACTATATTTGACAATTTGAAACAGTCATTTGACCAGCATTATAAACTTTGCATTTATTCATTATATTTTTGCAGAACAACAAAAACAAAAAGACATTCCTCATCACCTGATAGCAGACATCAAAACCAGAAATATTTCAAAGAAGCTTTTTATTTTTTAAAATCATTTCACACCAAGCAAGGCAATAAAGTCACTAGGACACAAGAGGTTACTGAGTGTTAGAGAATATAAGAAAAACTATTTAGGATAGCAAACAATTTATTTATCATGTGGGACAAGATATTGATTGTTACAAGTTACTGGATCCTTATGGAAGCATCAGTGCAAACCTTTATTGACAACTCAGGTGTGTTTTAGTGCATTACACAAATATTTTCTATGAATAGAAAAGGCGTCATTATTCAGTGTAACAATGCAAGGTCTCACGCGACAAAAAAAAAAAGCAGAGTAAAAACATTTCAAGAGGCTGGGAATTTTTAGCCCATCCTACATTTTCACTTCAGAATCAGATTCATATTTGAATTAGGATTTGCTTTAACCACTCTCTTTGCAATTCAAAGTTTTTCAGAAACATGGACATTGTTGATTTAGCTACTTTTAGCATTCTTTTCATGAAAAGCACAAAATATTATCAGAGAGAAATGAAAAATTGCATTACTATAATTTCTAATTTCTAATGTCTAATTATGTCATTGATTAGTAAAATTTAACTTGAGTTGCTTTTAGCTGATGCATTTTTATTTACATTGTTCAGACTATCATCCCCATCTTTGTTGCCGTATTCATCACAACGTTTCGGCCATTGTACACCCTGACCTTCTTCAGGTGCTTGGAATGTCAAACTGAACCCTTTATTTTGCTCGCTGGGTTAGACTGTTCTAGTTCCACGTGCCATGTCTAATGGATGTCAGTTATCAGATATCTCCTGTTAATTCCCCTCTCCAAGTTCTCCACCACCTTAACCAGATATTGAACTCACAACTCTTTGGTTCCTGTCACTGGATCTAACTAACGCCTTTATCCCCTGTGTTATGTGTCCTTGAGGACATCTGGGTATGAATTTCCTGAACTTATAAACCTTTTGAATGGTTCAGTTCAACATTCCAACCACCTGAAGAAGGCCAGAGTGTACAACAGCTGAACAGTCTTTGTTCAGCAGTATTTTTAGTATGCGTCTGAGAGGTCCAACTTTGAGAATAATTTTCCTCCATTCAGTTTGGACTAGGTAACGGGTAAATTTCAAATTTTCATTTTCTCCCGTCAAAAAATCAGCACACACCCGTATTCCGTTATTCCTCTTCTTAATGTAGACTGTCAGTGCTGCCCTTTCAGAATAGTCTATTCTCGATATTACTCCCAATTACTCCAGCCTGCCCAATTCATTGTTGATTGGATCTACAGCCACAAAAGGTACACTTCTTTTTGTTTTAAATGTAGGTGTGTTACATTGCCTTTCAACTGAAACTTGGCTTTTACTTTCGTTCATGTACCAAGACCTTCAGAAAACACTTATGAAAAAGTGTTTTTCAGTTCTCTTTTCAGTTTTTTATTTGCTGTATTCAAACTGGCCACAATATTTACGTTATTACAAAACAAGTTAATAGGTATCCTACAGATCAAACAATGCCATCCAATCTGTACCAAACAGATTAGGTGTATTTTTCAGCCCAAATACTACCGTTTTTCTTCCCAAATGAACAAATTCCAAGATTCCATAAGGAATTTTCTCTTTTAACCTGGGTTTACCCATTTTCTTCCAAATCTGCTCATTATTTATAGTAATATCCGATTTTGTGTCTAATTTCAACTTGATCTTCACATCATTTATTTGCATGAAAATATATTTCCTCTTTTGTGAAGTTTAATTAATTTGCCTTTTAAGTTTCTTATTATTATTGCATGTATTAATTCTGTTCGCATTCGTTTTATTTCTTCTCCATTTTTGGGATCTGCAACATGCACTCTTGTGTCCTAATCTTCCACACTCAAAGCATTTCTTGTTTCTAAAGAAAGAATCCTTTTTAAAATGCTTACCACCACAACCGTAGCAAATATTAGGTATTTTATAGTCTTCCTTTTATCAGGAGTTGGAAAACGTTTGTAATTTTTCCTCTTAGTTAGTCGGACACTGTGAACCTGTGAATTTTCTTTTTCTTCAATCCTCACGGTATTAAGCTTCAAATTCACAATGCATTGACACTCTTCAGCTATTCTCTGGAGAGTTAATTTTGGATCCATTTCCAGTTTAGAAAGTATCCTAGATCGTATCTCTACATCCTTATTAGATGTTAAACCCTGAATGAATATCAAGCATTTAAACAGATCAAGAGTTAGTTCATTCAGTTTAAAGTTTTTGCATTCTCAATTTACCAGTCCTGGGTACATGACAAAATCTTCTTTGTCCGATTTCACTAAATTGAGACATTGCCAACGTGTATTAAACAGCGAACTCCTGTCTCCAAATATTTTCGATCGTGTTAGGACAATCTCATCAAAAGTTTCTTCCAGCTTCTTCGGTAAAATATTTACATATTTTTTGTGTTCAGGAGGGTATAATTTCCTCAACAATAATCAAACTTTTTTTCTCATTACTCCAATGCACTCAATCTCTTTTATAGATTCCTTCATATCTTCTACAGTATGATGGTAAAGTTATTCCTTCATCCATATTGTACAAAAACTTGGTGATTGAATTAGCAACAGCATCAGGAGTAAATGAATCTGAAGTTTTTGTTTCCATCGTTTTAGTGATCAACTTTAATTGTAATTGCAACTGCAACATTCAGTATTCATGCAATTGGATATACACTAAACACAGGAAGATTTCTTAAAGATTCCACTTAGTACTTCAAAGTAGATTGTTACTCCAATTGCTACTCAGACTCTTACTCTCACTGACTACTTGATTCATTATCCTTTGTTTATACCTGGCACACAGACATAGTAGTAGACATATGAATATGCACAAATATTTAACAGAAGAATGCTCAGCACTGTTTGGATATGTGTTACCTGAAGGGTATAACATTTTTAACAACTTAAAATTGTTAAGGTGATGTTTACTAAAATTGTTTCTATTTTTTTTCTTTAATCTAGTTTCTTCTTTTGAAGACCATTTTTGTATAACAGGCATTAGACTAGACACTGGAAGCTTTCTTAATTACTCACCTTGCTACTCCAACTGCTACTCAGACTGCTGCCTAGACTGGCTACTTTATTCCTTTATTTATACCTGGCACATGGATGCTGTAGTGAGCACAAGAATATGCATGAATATTTCAAAGAAAAATGCTTGCTACTATTCTAAAGTATGTTACATGAAGAGTATAAAATTTCTAGTAACTTAATAACTAAACATGCCTAAAAACTGAAACATTGCATATTAATAATTTGATATACGTTATAAATGTTAAGCAATTTCTTATCCTTCCTTCTAAATTAATAGTAAATTTTATTTTAATTTAGTTATTACTCAGTAAAGGTATGATAATAATTTTCAATAAAAGGAGTCTTATGAAGTGGTATTTCCTTTATATTTTATCAGTCCAGCCATTGTTGTTTATCTTACATACTAGAGCTACGCTACCCTTCCTGCTTAGGCATTTATAGAGTTTATGCTTTAGCTATGCTAATTCGACAGCTATTTGCATATCAATACAGATGGTTATTATTTTGTCTGAAACTGATTAATTAACAGAATATTTTCGAATAATGGGTCCAATATAATTTGAATCTGTTTGATTTATTCATTTTACCAAATGTGCATTGTGGCATAATGGATATCGGAGAGCTGAGTTTGAATTTTGAATTGAGATCATTAGATTCACTTACAAACAAATACCCTTGGGGAAGGTATGAATCCATCTCTTCCCACGCATTGAATAGCAGAACAGACTGGGTCCTTAAGCCTTGGTTAGCAACCAGTCTACCGTAGAAAGAAATGGCAACATACTATGGAAAAAATCTGTCTTGTCAGTCATGTATCGAAAGATACACCATCACATAAGGAACTTAACTGACTGAATTTATATAAATATTTAAAGTTTTACTTCACAAATACTACAATATTATTAATGCACAATCCGCTGCAATTTTACATTTGATTATGTGCGTCCAAATTTTTAATTCAATGAAAACATTGCATTTTTGAAAAAAGATTATTTCATTTTTTTTTTGTTTATAAATTTATTTCTTATCTAAAAAATTAATGTATTTTATTTTTTTTCAGTTTTCAATTCTATTTTAATTAAATATTTTTTTAAAGTTTTGGCCAATTTTAAAACTTTACTTTTATTGATTTTTATTAGAATTATTTAAATGGTTTTTACTTATTTTAAAAAAATATTGGCAATAAAAAATTACGCTTTCTTGCACTTTGTATTTTAGATATTAATAACTTTAATGTCTTAAGACTAAATCACATTAGTTTTTAAATTCTACTAATAAATGTTTGCATCTAATCAATTTGTAATGATTTTTATAGTAGTATGAAAGTAGAATATATTTTATTATTATATAGAATAATATATTTTAATATAATTTATATTATATAAATTATATTCTAATGAATGAAAATTATGTTTGTTACTGTTTTTTAATTAGTTTCATTTGATTAATAATTTAGAAATTAATATTTAATAATTTAGAAATTAATATTTAATAGTTTAGAAAATTTAAAAAATTAGTACAAGTCTAAATTTTACTAAAGATTTTTGATTCAATTTAAAATCATTGCTAGATTCTGACAGATTCAATTTAATAAATCATTTTATAAATTGTTAATTCATGGTTGAAAAATGACAGTTTGAAAATAAAACAAAGATCCAAAACATGCTACACCATGGAAGTTGATAGAATCCAAAGTGCCAGACTAAAGATAAAAATATATTTGCATATTTTGATCAGACAATTTTGAAAAGAATGATGAAAATAACTCCAAATAACATGTTTTCAGTTTAATGATAATTAAACCAGCTGGGAAGAAGAAATATTTAACTATTTACTATGTAATCCTCAACTAGCTGCAAAATTCTTGTCCCACTAGGAATGTTCATGAAAAAGGAATTCATCATTTCTTGGGGTCATTTTTTTTTCACTGATATGAAGTGGAGTGACTATATCAAATAAATTGCTATGTTGACTGTGAGGAAAGTTGGTTTACAATGTCAACCCAGAAAATTTATCTCATCAGAATCTATCTTCTGCTTATGTAAACTTACAATTCATTCATGCATCAAATAGTGCTTTCATATCTGTTCTGCTGTTCCTGCTGTATATCTCAAGATTCTTGACAAAATTCAAAGAAGGGTCTGTAATATAATCCATCCTGAGCTGGGATCATGACTTCAGTCCCTTTTATAAAGATATGAAATGACTTCCCTCTGTTTGACAAATATTTTCATGGCACCTGTTATCATCAGCTTCTCCCTCTGGTGTCTCAACTACATGAATTTAAGCATGCTACTAGATTGGTAACTAGGTCTCACATTTTTTACTGTTGAACCGCCACATCTATTCTAGCAGTTTCTTTTTTTACCCTTCTCTTCTGTAGAACTTCTTTCTAATTTCTTGCTTCCTCGATACCTACAGTCTTTAAAAATTGAAATGCAACATCAATCACCATTTTCTGTCTTCCTTTTCCTTATTGTTCTTCCCTCACTTCTCTTCACTAAAGTCTTCTCATTCTCTTTGATTCCCTGAAACACCCTGCATCCTAATAAAATTATTACCTTGCTTGGCGGTGAAACACTCTCCTGTTGCCTTTTTCATGGTTTTGAATTCAAAGCATTCCTATTTTTTTACACTGGGTACCATCCAAGGAAAAGTGACCCAGACTATCCTGTCCTGTCAACATGGGTTAGAATATGTTGACTACATCATATGCAGAGGAGTAACAACCCACACCAAAAGGTGACAACTTTTGTGTACATGCTTGCAGTCTTGAATAGAAGCATAACCAATATTTTCCTATAGGCTCAAGTATGAACCTGACCAATGTTTACCTATAGATTCAAGTATAAACTTGACCAATGTTTACCTATAGGCTCAAGTATGAACCTAATCAATGTTTACCTATAAGCTCAAGTATAAACTTGACCAATGTTTACCTATAGGCTCAAGTATGAACCTAATCAATGTTTATCTATAAGCTCAAGTATAAACTTGGCCAATGTTTACCTATAGGCTCAAGTATGAACCTGACCAATGCTTACCTATAGATTCAACTATAAACTTGACCAATGTTTACCTACGGAATTAAGTATAATAAAAACAAAAGATTTTCACATGAAAAACCCAAGAAGAGCAGATATGTTATGAAATGCACAAGCATAACCAAGTCTACCCTACTATTTAATCCATAGCAAGAGATGAATTCATGTCTTTCTCAAGTGGATTAGTAAACACAACAGGTTAAGCTAGAATTTGAACTTAGCTTGCCAAAACCACATTCTACACCAATAGCTGTTGTACTATTTGCACATCTACTCACTATATATTCTTCTCAAAATATTGACTCATCACACGTACATTATTAAAAAGATGACATGAACCAGAGGAGAGAAATAGTGTAAATTTATTTGTGGTCAGAGAAATTTGGCCAGTTGTCATATTCAATGGCAATAAATTCTTTATTCTGACCAATCAATGATCTTCAACAACCAAACTCCTCTCACTGTTAACAAAAGAGAAAGCGATCTGTGTCTAGTTCACCAACTGCAGCTAGGGAATATATGAATATTAACTCCCCCCCTCCCAACCCGTTGCCATAGATCAACTTTCATTCCCACTTTGCAAAGAACGTTGTAAAAATGTCAGACAAGATGCATCCTGAGAACACAAACAAGGCCAACTGATAAAATAAGCAATTTCATTAAAGAAGCAGTAATTTGGTTTAGCATCACAATAGTTATCAAAGATGACTTGTTTAACAGTAGATTACTAGAAAGTTGATATAATTATCTTCTACACTGCAGGTCGTTTGTTTTACTTACCTTTTTCCTTTTCTTGTAATACAATTTTATTTTATTTCTTGAATATTCTTATGTCTTAGTGAATGTTTTTTCCCTATTTTTTTTCTTTATCTAATTCTGTATTTGCTTTACTCTAATTCAGTTTGTTACTTCTTTTTAGGATCTCATGTTCTGACTTTGGACATGAAAGGAAAAATGATGCAAAGAAGAAATATACACTGATGAAAATTTAAAATGAAATACAAAAGAGGTTTGCTTATAGTTCGGTTCACACTCCTCCCCCGTATTTTGAACAGGAGTAGAGGTTTATCACTTGTTTCCTGTTTAGGATTGAGTTTCCTGGTTTTGTCTAAAGTCTATTTTAACGATATATGCCTACCTTCACAGACAAAGTGTCAAAGAACAAAGTGTCAAAGAACAAAGTGTCAAAGAACAAAGTGTTGAAGGACAAAATGAGGAATGGACAAAATTTCAAACAAAGTGTCAAATAGACTAAGTATTGAATGAACAAAATGTTGATAAAAAGAGTCAAACAGACTGAATGATTAATGGCCAGAAATGTGTCTACAATAGAGTACCTTTTACTTAGCATGCAAATATCCTACTGGCAAATAATTATTTTTAAATTTTAAAGTAATATAAAAACCTTTGTTGAAAAAAACTTTCTACATATTTGCTAATTTTTTTTTACAAGAATCTGCATTCAAACTATAGAAAAGAGTTAAAAAATTTTATTTATAGTCCCAAATGGATATATATATATATATATATATATATATATATATATATATATATATATATATTGAGAAAACTGAATTCAATTTGGTAAAAATAGAGTGTAATAAGCGACTCCCCAAATCAGACCACTAACCAATGATTATGGAGGTTTAATCACTTTTAAGGCTATTATTTTTTAAATGCTGTCAAAGCTAAAATGTTTAAAATAGCTTAAGTGATTATTAAAATTTTAAAAATCATGATATGCTCGTTTTTACTTTGTCTTTTTACCATTATATCCATTTGTCAGTGAGTTGAACTATTTTTCCATTCAGTACTTTGTCCATTCATCATTTTGTCTTACAACACTTTGGCCTTTGACAATCTGACCTTCTACCATACTCCTAATGCTTTCTTATGCCAATACAATTCAACACAGTAGCTCTCTACTTTGAGTGAGTCTTGGACCTTGTATCAGGTGAACATTAGTAAAAGAAAGAAAGCCAAAATGTGTATAAAAAACAGGGAATTATTTTATCAGAAATGTTGGCATTGGCCTGAAATAACAAAAAGAGAAGAGAGAGAGAGAGAGAGAGAGATGTGTGTTAAAATGAAAAGAAGAAAGGGCTGAAACTGTAATCTTGTAATATTGAGAATTTAACTTCAATTCAATATTATTATTTTGTAACTAATATATTTAGGTAGGAGCTGTCCAGTCCTCACTTTCCAGTTTCAATAGTGCCCAAAAGCATCTCCAAGTTCTTGTGGGTGACAAATTATTTTCCACACTCCAACCTCTCTCTCACAGGTGGAATGTGGTAATAGGGCAGGTTGATTTTTGAATCCTGATATGGCACTCAATTTGAAAGTTAGGGTTTGACATGATAACAACACAAAATATTTTTTCCAAATCTTTGCCATTTATGAGGAGATGAGTTTCAAGATTACATTTAGGTTCAAAATCATAGCATTGCAATTTCATTCAGGTGATGAATGAAAGCCTTGTACCACAGTTTTATAAAATTTATACTTTACCAAAACTTTATAAATTGTATATGGTTAAGATTCATGCCACAAGCAGATTATTACTAAATCATTGTGCCATTAAATAAGACCTTCATTTACTTCAAAGGGAAATTATATTGAACAATTTAGCTATATTAGGATGGAATATCTTATACTTTGCAGTAGTTTTAGTCTGATTTTCAATAACCAATGCAAATTTAAAACATTTTGTCTTATAATTTGTGCCCAGCAATATTATGGTGTTATATACACATTTATCTATTTTTTGGTTTTAATAATTATGATCTAACAAATCTTATTCCCTGAGTATCATATATTGTAATCCTTTACAATTTTTTTACAGTTTTTACTTATCAAATACAGTAAAAAATTGCATATTTTTCTAGTGGTGATTCATAATTAAAATTCTGGTTTGAATATATTTCCCATTCAATGTATCTAATACAAAAGATATCAAATTATTTGGTTTTATTCTTGAAATAGTAAAATTTTTTATCAGGCTTATTTTTCTATAATTCTGGTATTGCTTGAGATTACCCTTCTTTGATAGAATGACTGGGTCCACCCTTTTGGCCACTTCTTCAGTTCCCAAATCTGCTGGCATAGCACTGTTAGGACCTTGACAGTTTCTTCACCACCATTTTTTATCAGTTCAGAGGGTACATTATCCACTTACTGCTACCTCTACCTCCTCGTTCAGTATTGGCAGACTATTCTCGCCTTCTGTGAAGTACTGGTTGGCTTGCAGTAAAGAGGTATCTGGATGGAGTTTGTAATTGTACAGGTCATTGTGGAAGAGGAAAAGGTATGCTAAAAGGAGATTTGCTTTAAAATGGAGAATTTAAATAGATGTGATTATTTTTTATCAATGAAACATCTCCAAATACTCAATCAATATTATTCACATAACTGATATTCAAACTTCATATTTTGTTGTTATTATAACATTTCAGTTGATGTACTCTTAAGCTTTCATCATGTGTTTGTTGATCTGGATAACCTTCAGAGAATATAAAACTGAACCCTTTATTTAATCCAGTGTGTATAGATTCTCCTGATTTAACTGTTCGTGTCTCATTTTGTCCTTATATGGTACTGCTCGGTTATTGTTCTGTTTTCACTGAAACTAAGTCCGTACAACCCAGACCAGAGATTGAACTCACAATTATTATCGTAGCCAAATTCACAGACTAACACTTTAATCCATGAAACTATTGTTAAATATCATTAAAGTGTTCAGTTCAAAATTCCCTGAAGGTAACTCAGATCGACAGAAGAAGACGACCGAAAGTCACAGTGGCTAAAATGCAATAACAATAACAAAGACAAGGATATTAAACTGAATGCAAATAAATGATAACTTCTCACCCCCGAAATTCAGACAGAAATGAGTTAATATATTCAAAAAAGACTTCTTTTTGAAAGAATTTCAAGATTCTTGATAAGACCCAAAGAAGAATCTGCAATGTTACTGGTCCTAACCTCACACATCGGCCTTAGTCATTTTCCTACCACTGGAACATAACTTCCTTGTGTCTTTTATATAAATACTTTCATGATAATTATTCTGATAATACTTAGACTTTATGAATTTAAGCGCAGTACTAGGTTGGCAGCTAGGTCTCATCATTTTACAGTTGATATGGCTAGATGTAATTGTAAATTCTATGCTAACAGTTTCTTCTCTCACACTTCTCACTTGTGGAACTCTTTTGGCTTCTTGCTTCCCAGTCAACTTTAATCTTTAAAAATTTAAATGCAATGTCAATCGTTATCTTCTGTCTTCTTAATTCTTGTTCTTTTATTGTCCTCTCTCTTTAATAGTAGTTTTTCTCATATTCTCTAACACTCAGTAACCCCTTTGCATCCTAGTGGCTTTATTGCCTTTGATCTTAAAAAATTTAAATGAAATGTCAATCGTTATCTTCTGTCTTCTTAATTCTTGTTCTTTTATGGTTCTCTTTTTAATATTTTTTTTCTTCTCATATTCTCTGACACTCAGTAACCCCTTGCATCTTAATGGCTTTATTTCCTTGACTTTGCTTGGGGTAAAATGATGAAAAGAAAAACAAGATAGTATTTATCCTATAACACATGGTTGCATACTGGAAAAATACTAATTATGCATTGGTCATTGTGACAATTCGGTACCTAATAATAAACAGTAGTAAACCCTGTGATCAGAATTAAGCATCAGTCTGAACACAAAAATTACCATTTTCATATATCGGTTACTGTACAGAAAAGAAGACAAGGACAGAAACCAAAAGGAAGCTAAGAAAAATTGATCTAAAGCTGAAAATTTCTTTTCCTTTAACTGTTGTCTTTTGCGTGGAATGATGTTCACTCTGTAAAAGGCCTGAGGGCCACTCAAGATAGATGGTTACAAAGTAAGAGACATAGTTTATATGGATACGTGAAGAGGATAATGGTTAACTTTAGACTTGAACAGGTTAAGATTGTAGTGATTGGGAAAACAACCTCTTGGGAGTCAGTTGCACAAAACAGAAGTACATAGGAAGAAGCTGTTCAAGTGTAACTTACATCTCACCACAATACAAAGGGAATGAGGGTTGCAAGAAATAAATAGAAATAAAGATAGACAAAAAAAGTCCATTTTAAATTTCTGAAATTATCAATACAGCCAACCTAAAGTCCATTCCTCATTCTTTCTAGAAATGTTCTTAATGGTCCCTGTTTATACTGTGACATGATTCTTAAAATATTGCATATTCTATCACTAATTTTATTCAGAGTAAGCAGGTGTGTAGAATGAATTTAATCAACTCTAAAGGAAAATTATCTTTAAACTTTTTAATCTTCTCTATTTTCATTCATTTTCCAGTGCATTGTAATTTTCATTGGTTCTGCTAAATGTCATAATTATAAAACAGAAAATTGTATTTGTATACATGAAGATAATTCAATTTAGAAACTGAATACATTATTAGTCAACAGAGAAGTTCTAAAAACTAAAAAGATTAACATTTGGAAAACAAGACAAAGATGTGTAGTATAATTCCTGCTCCAGTTCATGCTAGAATAGACTTTGAACTAAAGTTTCCTTCATGGTAAACAAAACTTTTCTGGTTAAATTCTGTCATTTTTAGATTGCTGCTGGAGTTGAAATTGGAATCAATTGAAAGTGATTTATATACATACATACATATATATATATATATATATATATATATATATATATATATATATATATATATATATATATATATATATATATATATATATATTCTGAGATGAGGTATTATATACACTATTTACATTATTTGGACTATTGTCCTCATCTTTGTCACCATATTTATTACAACACAATATAAACTCTGGTAAAAACATGATGTGATAACAGCAGAAATTGCAATATGAGCACTGGTAAAAAATGGTTGTTGAAGACATGAGTTTTAAAATACCTGAAAATTCATACATAAATGTCTTCAAGGACAAATGGCAGAGTGGATAAAGGTGTTGGTTTGATCCAGTGACAGGACCCAAAGAGTGTGAGTTCAATACCCAGGGAACTTGGAGAAGGGAATTAACAGATAACTGATAACTGACATCCATCAAACATGGCACGTGGAACTAGAACAGTCTACCCCAGTGAGTGAAATAAAGGGTTCAGTTCGACATTCCAACCACCTGATATATATATATATACACACATATACAAGTATATGATTGGTGTATATGGAATGAATTCCAATAACCAACAATTACTATTCTTAAAAGAGTGCTCAATACAAAGTAGAGCAGATATAATTATTTATTTTTAAAAAAATTTATAACATAAATATGTTATAAAATCACTACAAAAATAGCCATTTTGTTTCAACACCATCGGTGTCTTATCAAGTGATGACGTTGAATGTAAAATAAATGGTTTTAAAAGTTTCAAATTAATTAACAATCCTTCGCAAGGGGAAAACGTTGTTACAAAGGCTAGATGGACCAATCAAAACACAAGTATAGAAAAATTCAAAAAGCTTGATAACGAAGTCATTTTATAATATCTATTCAGATGTTTAAAATATGGGTAGTATTAAAAAAGAATTTATTCTAACCAATAATTACTAAATTATATGATAAAATTTAATATTAAAATTAAAAACTGCTAATTTCAAAATCAAAATTTAATCGCTATTAATATATAGTCATTCACAGACAGACTATTTCACTGTATCACATCTCCTCAGTGTGGCTACACATCCAAAACCCGACTGATTTGACATCAGTCAGATTCTTACCTCTAGGCCATCATCGCATGGCAGGGAAGGAAGGGAATTTTAATGTCTTTCTCTATACGAAACATGTCAGCAGCTCATAGAACTCAATTCAATTTTAATTGAAGAGTAATACGATAAGAAAATGGACAAATAGGAAATGTTTAACAATCTAAATCGTTTAACTTTATTAAAGTTACAACGTAGAATGAGATATGGGTAAAAAGAAGAAAGAAATTCTGATATTTTTACTTTTGTGTTGAATGATTTTCAGTCATCTATCTTGTTACATGTAAATTTCACTCTCTTTGATTAAACAATGAAAATCAAACAATGCAAAAGTAAAAATATCAGAATTTTTTTTTCTTATTCTCTGATGAAGCTTTAGTAAAAATGAAACATGTTAGATTGATAAATGTTTCCTATTTATTCTTTATCTTATCATTCTGTCAGATTCTGATTCATCTATATTTTATCCCAACACACACAAACACACACACATATATATATAACTGAATGGTTAAATATAGGTAAATGTATGAGTGAACGATCGTATACAAATACACATATACATACTCTATAGTGTAAAAGAAAAAATGCTCAATGTTAATTAACAGAGCTATTTAATATATAGTAAGAAATATACATGATAGCTTACATAGAGTGCATTCAATGTAAGGTATTATGTTTTATTTCTTAATATATATAATATATATATAAGCAATGTAGACATATATATCAACTCTGGAAGGTGACACTCTATTTTATACTTAAATAGAATTGTCAGGTCTGATAAATGTGTTTAATTATCAGGTCTGATAAATGTGTTTAAGCTTAAAACAGACTGTTGCCATACAGAGTTGATACCGCTGTCCATACTGCTTATATTTATATATGCTATATCCCTGATACTGAGCACTTTTCTTATATAAATATAGATACCTTAAAAACTATATTTGATCACACACACACACACATACACACGTGCACGCACGCACACACACATGCACACACACACACACGCACGCACACATGCACACACACACATGCACACACACACACACATTCACACACACACACACACACACACACACAGACACACGCACACACAAATACACACACATGCAAATATGGATGTGTGGAGGTGGAGGTAATTGAAAGTGGCCCAGAATTAATAATTGGAGAATTTTTTACATTCACTTATATGCAAATACTCTTAGAAAAGATATGAATCCATCCCTTCTTCCTACAGCTACATGTTAAATAGACTGGGATCTCTAGCCTTGGTTGGCAGCCAGTATAGCAGAAAGACAACTTTCATTATATATAGAAATATCTCAAATGTTGATGCAACCAATAGACTAAAAAGACCTAAAAAAAGCAAGAAAAATCTTTGACAAGAAAATAATTAAAAATTAAGAAAGAAGAAAAAACAAAACTTCATAATTATAAAGCAGAAAATGTTATTTCTATACGTAAAGATTATTCATTTTAGAATTTGAATACATAGAGAAGTTTGAAAACAGAGAAATTCTAAATATCAAAATTTTCTTCAAGATTAAAATCTGGATAACAAAACAAAAAGGTGTTGCATGTTTTTCACCCTAGATCATGCCTGAATAGACTTTGAATTCAAGTGTCCTTCAGAGAAGCCAGTTGCAGGTTTCACCTAAGAGGTAACTTCCTAGCTGCAGAGTGAAGAGCCAGGTCATCACCAGAGCTGCAGCTGGAATGCATGTGTAGAAAAGGCTCATATTACAGATATATAAACACCCACCCCAGAGAGGAGTAGGGGAATTTCTTTCAATCATTGCAGACAAGAATGTAAGGTCTACATTTCAGATGAGGTACATGAGGCTACCCAGATACACTTGATGATAGTGAATAATAGAGTAAGCTGTTGAATAAAAGGTAATATTAAATATAAGAGATTAATTTTTGCTGGCACTGTTGTAACATGACATGGGGGTTAAGTATGAATGCTATTCTTCCCATTGGTAAAAAACGTTGATACTTGTCAAAACTGATTTTTACTTCACTTGGATCTTTAGGAGTTAAGCAAAGTGACATCAACTGGTTGAATTATTTTTCTTCTTGCATCAAAAATGAAAATGATATGCGAGTGAATTAGTGAGGGAGAAAATTTTCAAAATGTGTTATTTTTGGAATGATGTCAGCTGAAAATAAACAGTGCCTGTCAAAAATGTCAGAAGTTAAAAGAACTGGTCTTTAAAAATGGCAGCTCATCCATCAGAAAAATGGCCATGGAAGCCTCTAAAGATGGTGATTTACGGATCAAAGTAATTTTCTATTTTTGACAAAGAAAAATTTATATAAGGAATATGACAATGCTTGTCCATAAAGTGCAGAATTAAAGTATGTTCATCGGTTTTGTTTGGTTATTCATTTTCTAACAAGATTGCTTGGTATTGTATAAGTTGTAACAGTTATATCTATCATTTTAACTGTTATGATCACACACACACACAAATATATATATATATATATATATATATATGTGTGTGTGTGTGTGTGTGTGTATGTGTATGCCTGTGTATATGTGTGTATGTGTACAAATATGTTTACTAATTCCTATGTATGGAGAGGGATTATACATATACATATACACATGCTGACAAAAACACAAGAAACTGGAAATAGATCTAAGAACACACAGGGGTCATTAAAAGATAAGATTGCCAAAAACTCCTTGACCATTACTTGGACCAATTCAGGAAGACATTTGGGCCACTAACACACAAAAAAGAGAATGTCTCATATCGAGAATATTTAACATCGAAAAACACAAGAAAAAATTAATTATTTTTAATAATATGTGAAAATCTACATGCTTTGCCTGATGAAAGTCATGAGACCAGAAACATGTGTAGCAGAATTATGGAAAATAAAGCTTAATATTTGTTAAAAAATCCACATTACAACCAAAAACATCTGCAGTTTCTCTCTTCTTTTTAATACACACACTTTTCTCTCGTTGGAGCTACTATAACCTCTTCCCTTTATATATATATATATATATGTGACGCCACCCCGGTGTCACTGCAACAAATGTGACGTCTGCCTAGCCGCATCCGTTGTGCTATCCTGGTCATGTGACCAATTGTGACGTCACCCTGTCTGTCTCTGCGTCGTTGCCATCCTATCCTGTCCTGTGACGACCAATGTGACTTGGTATTGGTCGTGGCACCAAATGTGACGTTCTAACCTTTTACTGATTCAGATGGGAATCTGGTTAGATTCGGTATCAGCCTTGTCGTTCCCAGCTCGCCTTCAACGTCTGGTTACCGAAGTAACTGTTTTGATTTCTAGTCTAACCTACCCACGTTGTGATTTGATCTTAGGTAGACGAAATCAATCAGTCGCCGGGCCATAATGCAAGCCGAGTCTGAACAAGGGTAACACCGCACAAGTATATGTAAAAGAAAATAAAGTAATAACTCGAAAAGTTCAAATGCGTTAAAAAAAGGATAACAATATTTTATATCTGGTTGCTGAATACAGGACTGCGTCTTTCTACCAACCCACTTATATGGATTCATGACACTTTGTGTTTGTTAGGCAAGTTTTAACATCTTAAATTGTTTTTCAGGAAACTGGTTTTTGGTATCTTCAGGCGATATTCGCAAAACTAGTTTTGGTGGTGTGATTCTAAGTCGTTCTTCAAAAATAAATTGTTCTTGGTTAGAAGTTGAGGTCAAGAAAGCGTGGATCTTTCAGTCAGCTTTCTGTGAGGCGGGTCTCTGCTATTCCAACTCAACTCAACTCAACTAACTCAACTGCGAACTGCTGTCCACTCACTGCGACTCTGCTTATATGGACGCCGACCAAAACCAGGGTGGGTTTGTTGGGTTTTGAGGTTCCTTGATAATTCTAAATGCGCATTAAGAATTTTCTTTGTTTTTGGTCAGGAAAACCCATCACTTTCAATTTTTGGAAATCTTTTACTTTCTACTTTAAGGGAATGGTCCTCCAAATTTCTTCCTTTCTCATATGGGTATCTCACCCAATCCCTTCATGGGGCATCAACAGGTTTCCCCTCTCTCTCACAGTAGCATCTTACACCAATCCCTTCAGGGGGCGTCAACAGGCCTCCCCTCCTTCTTCATAGTTTACCTTCGCCTACCGTTCATGCCACCCTTCAGCCAATGAACACTCAACAGAGTGGGTGTTTGCAATTATCGCTCAAAGGAAAAAAAAATTATCTTCCCTTTTTTTTTTCTTTTCTTTCTTTTCTTCGAGGAGACCTCACACGACTCTAATCTCTATCTTAACCGAATTTCATCTGGAATTCGTCAACGAGATTTTCGCCAATTATCAGGTGGGTGGTCATCTGGATGACTTTGCACCCTGTCGCTAATTATCTCTTCTGATACAAACTTTTATCATGTCCAAGTTTGACATAAAACAGGTGTTTTTCCCAAATGATATGGGTGTAGTCCAGCGGACATTTTTCTCGGTCAGAGCGCTTGACCTGATTATCATTATCCCCCAGTTTCTGTTTCGTAGGCCACTTGACCAACCTGAAATTTTCATTATTGCCATGGGCAGATTTCTATCTTGTATTCGCTCTGTCGTAACAAATCAAATCCGACAGGTCCACGAACTTACTTGCTTCGCTAATGAAAATAAAATCTTTACCACTTTTCTTTGTTAGAAAAAAAATAACATTGCTCAGTGTCTTTTCGTGATAGCTTCTTATCACCTAAACTGATTCTTGCCTTTTTTTTTCACGCAACCCTAAATAGTGTCACATATATATATATATATATATATATATATATATATTACTATGAATCATTCATACAAAAAGTAAATTAGTAAAGTTAATGATGTAAAATGGTGAAATCCCTTCGCTAACAAAATTTTAAAGGTGAATTAACCTACTAATCACTCAATGAATATTATGATCCTTGTTTTTTAAAATTATAAGCTGTATAAGGCTTTTCTTTAATATGTTAGTACTTTTAACTGTACATTCAGTCATCCTCAGGCATGGAAATTATTTTGTTTTTGGTAAAATTCAGGTAGCATCCAAGATGAAAAATATAATGTAAATTAAAATGTTTTTTTGAAATGTGTTATTGATAATGGATACAAACTTTTGCATTGTGCAGTCACATCTAAGAGGGTGCATTTTTTAGTAATATGGCAATTTGAGAATTTTTTTTTGTTGTTGTAGGAGTTTATCAGCCAATGGGACATAGACTAAATAGTTCAATAAATAGAGTCATGTCTCAGTTGTTATCCTGAAAATTTGCATATGTATGTGTGTGTATGTGTGTGTGTGTATGTGTGTGTGTGTGTGTGAGTGAGTGTAAAAATTCAGATATAAATAAAATATATGAAAAAATAAATCAACAAAATTAATAAGAACTTTTACTCTCTTTTGTTTATTAAGCATTAATTAGTATCCTTCATAGTTTACCTTGACTTTCACACTTTCACAGTTAGCTTAAAGAATATTTTGTAAGCGTCATTAAATTTTAAAAAGTGTCAAAACCTAATAATGTTTTTACTTCTGTTTATAAATATATGTTGCAAAATTAAATCATTTTGGTTCAGAATAGTCTACCTTTTATCTTTATTCATATATATATATATATATATATATATATACACACATATATATATATATATATATATATATATATATATATATATATATATATACACACACATATATATATATATATATATATATATATATATATATATATATATACACACAAATACAAGGTTGGTATACATTGAATAAACTTCCAGTAACGAAAAACACTATTTTACAAAGTGATCAATACAGAGTAGAGTGAATATTATTTATTTAAAAATTATAACGTAAGTATGTTATAACATCACCAAATAAAAACAGCCATTTTGTTTCAACGTGTCTTGTCAAGTGATGGTGTTGCAAGTAAAATAACGAGTTTTTAAAGAGTTCAAAACCAATGACTCCCCTCACTGGGGGGAATATTTTTATACAATATGTAATGGCCAATCAAATTACAAGTCTATGATAATTCAAATAATGCAACGACAGACTCTAGATACAATTTATTAATGCTTTAAAATTAATATTAGATTATGTAGGAAATCAAGATAACTAATTAATCACCAGTTTGTAATGTAATTAGAAAATAAAGGTTACGAATATTAAACTCTAAATATAACCATGCATCAAGTTTAAAACAGAAGTGTTGAAGCAAAATGGCTATTTTTGTAGTGATGTTATAACATACTTATAATATTGATATATATATATATATATATATATATATATGGGTAAAAATGTATGACAAAGTGGAATAAGTTTTCTTGTGACGCGTTTCATCCTTTAGGATTTCATCAGACTAAATTTGTTTTGTTGTTGCGACTACACATGCTAGAAATTTTATTTTATTTTTTTTTTAGATTCTTTTTCTTTTTCTTTCCATCACTTTTGTTAATAGATATTTCACGCTCTGTGTTATGCTTCAACACAATGTTTATGGCCTGAAAATCATGCTGAAACATGAAACAGACTATTACTACTCTCTGTTGATCTCAGTGTCCACTTTTACATTTTATATTTGCATACACTCTATCTTCGATATTGATCCCTTTTACCCATAAATATAGCAAACCTTAAAACTATATATATATATATATATATATATATATATATATATATATATATATATATATATATATATATATATATATATATAAAGTTATTTTTAGGCAGTAAGAATTCATGCAAATGGGTTTTATCCAATTCCACTGACAAGCTCTCTTTTTCAAATATCATTCCAATTTACATATGTGGCAGCAGGACAGAAGTTATGAATAAATTGTTCATTTTTTTTCTATTACAAGTACATTTGTCTATCCCAGTCTTTGTCAAGAACAGGGTGTTGTCAGTATGATAAGCAAGAAGTTTTTAGATTAAATTCTGGCCTTTTTAGATTGCTGGAATTGAAATTTGAATCAATTCAACATGATGTCATACATTATGATTAAACAGAAAAACATATCAAACATTTATACATGTTTTTATATATATATATATATATATATATATATATATATATATATATATATATATATATATAGTTAAATTCCCAGATCAATTCTGTGGACAAGACAGATTGGTATAAATAAAATGACAATTGGAAAAAAGATCTTAGATTTTGTCGACGCGTTTCGTCTTCCGACTTTTTCAAGGCAAAAATGAAATCGAAATGTTCTTGTTGTTATAGTTACATTTAAATCGGAAGACGAAACGCGTCGGCAAAATCTAAGATCTTTTTCCCAATTGTCATTTTATTTATACCAATCTGTCTTGTCCACAGAATTGATCTGGGAATTTAACTATATTGTTGACATGGAAAAAAAAAAAAATCTCTTACCATAAAGGTAATTTACATTAACCAGAAAAAAAGGCTGAGACAGAAGCGTCTATCTTTTTAAATTTGGATTTTTTAATGTAACTATAACAACAAGAACATTTCGATTTCACTTTTGCCTTGAAAAAGTCGGAAGACAAAACGCGTCGGCAAAATCTAAGATCTTTTTTCCAATTGTCATTTTACATATATATATATATATATTCAAAATCTAACCTGTTTAGGGAACTCATAGCACAATATGTGCAAGAGTTTCTCTGTTTAGTTCTTCTGAAAAGTGTGGATGTTTCTGAACAAGACTTCATTACTAAATAAAATCCTATTAGTTGACTGTTCACTTTTAAAGGCTGAATTGGTGGTCCAATAGAACAATGGCAACAGAAAGAAAAATTCTTGAGAATTCTGCTGCTGAATCTTATCAAAATATAAATCTGCTCTGTGTTGTTTTTTTTTTTAAATATCTCCATTCCTGAAAGAATTACTTCTTTCCAAAGCCAATATACATGACTATAAAAATGTTAAAAAAATTAAGATAAAATGGTTTAAATTCAAAACCACATTTTAGTAAAAATATATAATTCATAAATTAATCCCAAACTAAAATAAATATTGATTACATTATAAAAAAATTAAAGACATCATTTATTCACTTTTGTTTATTAAATTACATCACTTAGCGTCTTCCATAATTTATGTAAACTTTTCAGTTCGTCTGATGAATATTTAGGAGTGTTTCTTATAATTAAAATTTTGAAAAATTGACAAAATTTTTTCCTTTTCTTTATAAATACTTACCTTACCACCAGAGGACGAAATGCATCAGCTAAGATAAGTTTTTCTTTGGTTTATATTCATATATATATATATATATATATATACATATATATATATATATATACATGTAAGTATTCATACTAATATTTATACTAATAATCATAAGATTATTAGTAAAAATTTTAGCTTTGTTATTTTAGATCGTTTTATTATTACCAGCTTTCACTGTGCTTTGCTTTATATGGATGTATGAAGTGCATTTATGTCAGTTTATTCTAGCCATTAGATTAGTGGGACCTGTGATTACTGAATGTATTTTTACTCTTTCCAGGGGCCATTTTTGGTTGAGATAAGAAAAATTATGGTATTTATTTTTATTTCTTCTGTTGGCAAGGTTCCATGCAATTTCCTCAATTTAACTGGCTACAAGAATTGGATTCTACCTTTTTCTGAGTGTTTTGAATTGTTACAATCAAAATATTAGATACAATGTTTGCTTATTACTAGCCTTTCTTCATCATTCCGTAAGACATTAAACAATTCAAAAACAGTCTCGACATCCTAATCTAAAGATTTAACAAATTCCGCATCTTCATTGTTCTAAATGAGAATGATTAAAACTCAAAAAATGCAAACCATACCTAAGGTGCACATCAAATTCCAAAAATTCCAAAGATACCAAACTTTTAAAAACTCAAGTCAACAAATTTATTCACATTAATTATAGAAACTATCTCACTTGTTGGTTATTGTGGCATGTGGAGGCTTCCTTACTTTGCCCAATTCAATAGTAGTAGCAATAAAAGTAATTATCAAAAGTCCCAGAACTCATAAAAATATTGACAGCTCCCTGTTCAGTCTCTTTTCCATTTTCCTTTTCAGTGGCCTCTACCTGCAAAGTCAGTTCTTTTACCCCTTTTTCTTTAGATGGCCACAACCTTCGAACATAGCTCAAAGGCCTGATATCAGATTTCTCAATCAACCTGTGGGAACAGGAGAAGAAACCTCCCTTCAAGACAATCTACTCAAAGGAAAAACTACATGCAACACTTGCTGCAGAACTTTCCTCACCTAGCAGTTTCACGCTAAGATTTTTCATTCCTCTAGTGGGAACTGGCAGAGAAATCTCTCTCTACAATAGATCTAATCAAGAACTTTGTCAACTGGAAAATTCAACTTTTTTCACGCACAAAATAAAAGCTGTTAAACAGTTATTTTGAGTGTTTTGTTCATTCCACTCTCACTGCCAAGCACACACTAACACACACACACATACACAACTGTAAAAAATTCTTTACATAATAGCACACGCTTGAATCTATTAAATGATAATTACCAAAATCAATATATATATATATATATATACATAAGTATGTATGTATATTTAAGCAGCATATCTTCATTGAAACATGTTTCATTGAATAATATAGACATATTGTGTCTACTTGTTTTTATACTGATCTTGAAACAGATGGCTGAAAGAGTGCATTTAAGCATGAAACAGACTGGCACCACATTGTGCTGACCTCAATGACCTGATGATTTTTATGTTCTTGTAACTCAGAATTGCATCAAATGGTGAGAAACAAATGTATATTTCTTCTTTATATATATATATATATATATATATATATATATATTGTGCATATTTAGGTGGCAAATGTTATTAAAAACAATAGACATTTTGTGTTTTCATTTTATTGATTGACTTTTCCAAATTAAAAATAATCCTAGTCAGATAAGAAGGAAATTCTGTCAGAAAGTTCATTTTGTTGAACAATAAAATTAATTAACACAAAATATCTGTTGTCTTTAACAATATATATATATATATATATATATATATATATATATATATATATATATATATATATATATATATAACAAAATAAATACAAAAAAATAGATTAAAAAATGCCCTTACATATACCCAATAGCAAACATGTAAATATACACATATATTAACACACCTTAAATTTAGGCAAATATGAGTATATCCATATCCAAGTTTTAAAACAATGTATATATATATGCACACATCTATACACATATATACTCTCCCATAGATATTATTTAATCTATCATATATATATATATATATATTCAATATAATGTGCACAATATACAGAGACATCATTCACATATCCACATATAACAACATATCAAAATATACATCCACACAGAGACAATGTACATAGAAACATGCGAATATTCATTGCAATTTATATCTAAATATACACGTTTTCTTTTTAATCAAACTTATTTCTATGAATAATTATTGCCTAAATATACCTCATTCATATATATATATATATATATATATATATATATATATATAAATATATATATATATATATATATATTATTTCTACACCTCTTGGCTAAATTATTGTAATTATTTAGTTGCTTACCAGCATATACATGCCAGCACATGCATATATGGTCGCTAATAACTAGTTATCTCATTTACCTAACCCTAAATCATCTCTCTCTCTCTACATATATATATATATATATATATATATATACACACACACATATATATATATATATATATATATATATATATATATATATATATATATATATATATATATATATATATAAAGTACCAGGTTGAGGACGACTGGTGCAGGCTAGCTGCCCTTGATGAGGGTGAAAGGAGTCTCTCTGAGTTTTGGTTAGCAATCCTTTTAGTCTTGGTTTCATGATAAAAAGACTTCAGATGGGAAGGAAAACTCATAACAGCTTAACCCAGTCTTTGAATTGCATGTGTCTGCTGAGAGGCGTGTACTGGCTGGTATTGACTGTGATCCAGAAAAGTTAAACTTCACGATAATAACACATGACGACTGTCATTTGGAGTTTCCGTGGCAAGTCTTTTGCACTGTTACTTCTTTATCAACAGATCCAAAAAGTGTGGATGGTCTGACACAAGCCTTCACCATTTGAAATAAATCATTGTGTTCATTTTCTGACAACTACATCTAATTAGTTCCACACATATTCGGCTACTGCGAAAAACTCTACGAAACAACATTAACTTTATCTTGGCACTTGGAATGTACGAACTCTCCAGGACAACAACTCAGCACCAGAAAGAAAAACAGCTCTGGTCGCATTGGAGCTAAAGAAGTACACTATTGATATAGCTGCACTGAGAAGTATGCATCAGTCAATGACATGAATTGAGAAAATAAATATAACGTCTAACAGTGTTCCTGCTGCACTTGGATATAATACATTCTCCTGTACTGTTTGTGGTCTTTTGTGCAATTCTCGAGCCGGTCACAAAAGTCATGCCTGTCAAAGGCATGCAGATAATTAGTTTGTGGTCGTTGAAACCTCAAATGTGATGGGAGAATCCATCATATATATATATATATATATATATATATATATATATATATATATATATATATATATATATAATAAAGTTAAGGGTCAGAGTTGAATTAGACCAGGAAACAACAGTATTGAAAATTGCTCAATGCACATATAAAAAGATAAAAATTTAACATGTAGAGCTTTTAAGTATAGAAAATTAGATCAGCTGGTTCTGCTACCTTGGTTTCAACCTTTTGGCATCTTCAGGCAATTTCAGTCAATTGATTTCCTAGTGCTTTATTTCTTAAAAATAAAAAATATGAACTCTATATTTTTTAAATAAATAAATGACAAAGAAGGTGAAGAGAAGGAGGAGGAGAAAATCAAGTGTACTGGAAATGTATTGGTGGGGGATTAAATGAAGTATACATACTTCCTTTTCATCCCACTTCATATGAACTCAAAAGGAACTTTTTAGTATGTATACAATCAGTTATAATTTCTGATCTCTGATTCAAAAGGTTTTTTTGGTCTTGAAATATTATTATAGCTAATTATTCTTCTTGACAAATGTAGCAGATGCTGCTATAATTATTGTAAGGTTTTGATTTTTTTTTAATTTTCCAGTTTACAATTGGATCTTTTTTATTTTTTTCCTTTAATTTCCACACTTGGTTGGCTAGTTTAGTAGAATTTCTAAGGTTTTCTATCTTAAAAGATAACTTATGATTGTACCACCTCTTTTTAAAGTTACCCTCAGTACATCATATGTATATTTTTTCTGACCATTTGTATCTATTACTTCTGCTTTGTAAATTACTGATTCAGTTTTGCAAACTCCATCTATTTTTATTTCTACAATTGCATATTTCATTGTTAGTAATAAAATTCCAAATTACATAAAATATTTAATAAAAACACAGTTAAATTAAGCTACAGCTATACTAGTAATTCAGAAATCACAACGAAAAAACAAAACACCAGAAATTTCAAAATTAATGTGCAGCATAACATTGGAGTATGTAGAAAGAAATAAGAACAAAGATAAAAATAAGCTAAAACAACACAAACATAACATAATATGGTACAACCCACCATATAACAGCAATGTCAAAACTAATATAGGTAGAATTTTCCTGAATTTAATTCACAAATGCTTTGGGCATTCTCCAACAGTAAAAGAGATTTTCAACAAAAATAATATTATGGTAAGCTACAGATCTACAAAAAAACATAGATAATTATATATCCCAATATAACAATAATGTATTAAGCAAGCATGCAAACAAAACACTGAATAATAATCCTATTAAAAGTCAATACAACTTCCAAAAAAATGTAACCTGCCAATTAAATGGCAAGTGCATGACTGAAGGTATAATCTACAGAGCTCGGATCAGTACAGATGATGATGTTAAATATTACTTTGGATCTATCAAGAATAGCTGGAAATCTCATTTTTACCACCACAAAATGATACGAAGCAGTATCAAACACAAATACTGCACAACATTTTCAAAATATTTGGCAATTAAAAAACATCCATAAAAACCCAACCATTAGCTGGGAGATAATCATAAAAGTCAAACTATGCAATGGAAAAAGAGACAGATGTAACTTATGTTTGATGGAAAATCTTATTATATTAAAACACTTAAATAACCCTAATTTGCTGAACATGAAAACAGAATTGATGTCAACATGTATTCATAAAACCAAGCACCTGCTCAAAATCAATGACCCTGATTAAAAGAGATTACAAAATAGATTTTACAAATATTAATATGCAACAACTATTAATATTCTTAGAACCCATCATTAATAACATTTTTTATATATCTATACCCACATATAATCCCATATTACTTACATACTCAATTAATCTATAATATGTATATATATTTAATTTTATGTATGTAAGTATAAGGCTTGGTTCAAAGCACTTTAGAGATATAGTCCTGACATATCATTATATTTACACTGTACGTACTAGTTTACTTTAATTGTTATAACAAAATGCAAAAAAGAGAGTTATCCTCTTGATATGTAATTTGTTTACTTAAATTCAAATTTAAATAATTTTTTCAATTTTTCATCTTACGAGTTTATGAATTTAAATGATATAAATTATGAATAATTAATTATGATATTTTAAGGCACAATAATTAAATAAACAAGTTTTAACATACAATTTTAAATCAACATCACGAGAATGCAAACTTTATAATTGTCAGAATATACTCAGCACCTGAAGTTTGCAAAACTGCATGAAACTCCAAGTCATGCTATCAATGTTGAATACTATGTATATTCACTAATATATACTTATAGCTCTGTTGCATAACACTGAGCACTGTATTTATAACACCTGAGGAAGAAATATATTTATACGCATGTGCATGTATATGTGCTTATATATATATATTTTATATCATATCCATACCTATATATATATATATATATATATATATATATATATATATATATATATATATATATAGTCATTAGAAATAGAAACAGCTACATAATCACAGATATGTAACACAAACCTACAGACACCCAACAATATCATCATTTCAAGAGCCATCACCCAAAAAGCTATCTGAAATCCACTCCTATTCCCTAGCACATAGGGTTTGCACAATAGTGACCAACAAACACCTCAGAAAAACCCACTTAGAAGAAATATATAGAACTCTAAAAAAACAGGGCTACCCCACAACAAAGGTTTGAACTAGCAGAAAAAACACCTCTAGACTAACTGCAAAATCAAAAAATATAACATTGAACAAACCCTATCATATGTCTCAACATACAATAAGAACAATCCAGATCTATTTACAAAAATTACAAGAAATATAGACTTACTTAACAAGAATGACAAAATGAAAAATATACTAAAAACAGCCAAAATAATTAAAAACAAATGCCAATCTAAAAACCTGAAACATATATTAACCTCATCGAAATTTAACCAACACAATATACAGGGGGTCACAAAATGCAACAAAAAAGATGTGGGGTTTGTGATGTCATTATAGAAGGGAACTCCTACATTTTTGAAAACCCCACAGCTACATTCGCAATAAATAAAAATTTAAACTGCAACTCCAAAAATGTGATCTACGCAATCAAATGCACAAAATGCAAGAAGTCATATATAGGCATCATTCAGGCACTTAACAACAGTTGCCCTTCACAAAAGCAACATCAAATTACCCAACAACAGAAAACTCTTTGTATCACAACACATCTACAAATGCAATCAAGGCAAATTTAAAATTATACCAATGTAACAAACAGACAAGTACTCTCTACTACAAATTCAGGAAAAAACTTTATAGACAAGTTTAAACCAGCACTGAACAGATCATAGCCCCACGTGCATGGACACACAACATTCACACATGATGGCCAGATAATTGGTTGGACCGCACACATGCATACACATACACACACGCAAGCAGGTATCCATGGAGAACAAAAATATATATACATACACTGGCAAAAACAGATAAACTACTCACAGGCAGACACATGAACACAGGAAGAATGTGTGGATGTGTCTGTGGATGTGTATATACATATATGTGTATGTGTTTATACATATGCATATATGTGTATGCTGATTCCTTATTATAAGACAGTATGTATATATGGGGACGGAATTTACATATGCAGGCTAACAGAGATAGGAAGACATCTCTCATCAACACATCTACTATCACCAGCTCTCATAGAAAACCTTAAGCAGAAATTCACTTTTGCTAATGGTCCAGAAAGAAGGCTCACTAGCAAATACAGAAAATGAACAATGAGACATTAAAAGAACATGAGGAAAACTTATTCCTTTTAAAAATTTATTCCTTTTATTTGCCTGAAGAAGGTCATGCGACTGGAAACCGGTGTAGCAGAAATATAGAGAATAAAATATAATATATATTCTAAAACAAATCCACATTAAAAACAAAACGTTTGCAGTTTCTCTCTTTTTTTAAAAAAAAATTACATTTTTCTCTCAGTGGAACAACCCTAACCTTTTCCCTATATATATATATATATATATATATATATATATATATATATATATATATATATATTAGTTTGATGGTTTTATTATGTTTTACTCAAATTTATTTTTGACTATGAGAGATAAATTTAAATGTTTAATATCTATATGAAAGTACACATAAAAAGACACCATCCAAATAGATAATTACATGGATAAATGAAATAAAGAGGAGAGACACACAGTTGGACATGAAAGTGGAGACACACAGTTGATGAAAGAGGAGAGACACACAGTTGGACATGAAAGAGAAGAGACACACAGTTGATGAAAGAGGAGAGACACACAGTTGGACATGAAAGAAGTGAGACACACAGTTGATGAAAGAGGAGAGACACACAGTTGGACATGAAAGAGGAGAGACACACAGTTGGACATGTAAGAGGAGAGACACACAGTTGATGAAAGAGGAGAGACAGACAGTTGATGAAAGAGGAGAGACACAGAGTTGATGAAAGAGGAGAGACACACAGTTGATGAAAGAGGAGAGACACACAGTTGGACATGAAAAAAGTGAGACACACAGTTGGACATGAAAGAGGAGAGACACACAGTTGATGAAAGAGGAGAGACAGACAGTTGATGAAAGAGGAGAGACACAGAGTTGATGAAAGAGGAGAGACACACAGTTGATGAAAGAGGAGAGACACACAGTTGGACATGAAAAAAGTGAGACACACAGTTGGACATGAAAGAGGAGAGACACACAGTTGATGAAAGAGGAGACAGACAGTTGATGAAAGAGGAGAGACACAGAGTTGATGAAAGAGGAGAGACACACAGTTGATGAAAGAGGAGAGACACACAGTTGGACATGAAAAAAGTGAGACACACAGTTGGACATGAAAGAGGAGAGACACACAGTTGATGAAAGAGGAGAGACAGACAGTTGATGAAAGAGGAGAGACAGACAGTTGATGAAAGAGGAGAGACAGTTGATGAAAGAGGAGAGACACACAGTTGATGAAAGAACAACTGAAATAGATGGATAGAAATTACAAACAAGAGGATCATTAAGGAATCCCAAAATATATCAACAATGAGTTACAACTACATTGAGAAATTGATCTTAAAAACAAGAACACAGTAATCATCTTACTTATTATAAAACGCAGATTGTGTGTGTGTGTGTGTCTGTACGTTTATATATTGGATCGGATTTCCTACATTTTTCAACCGATTTCAACAAAACTTCACAGGACTACGTAAAATTACCTTGTGGTGGTTCTGACAGTGCCAAAAATTGGAAAAACACAATTGTTTTTGCACGAAATCAATTTGAAAACATGATTAAGAGGCATCACAAGAATGAAAGGGGGGCAACTCATATCGATTTATACTTATTATAAAACCCAGGTTGTTTGTGTGTGTGTGTTTGTGTTTGTTTATATATGGGATCGGATTTCCTACATTTTTCAACCGATTTTAACAAAACTTCACTTTTTTTTGGCAGATAGTGTTTCTTATTGTCTTGAACACTTTTTTCTTTATTTTTGCATTCAGAATGCTTTAAAAATTCCATTTACAAGACAATTGTTTATAATAAAATTCTATTCAATCGGTAGACTCATAACGATTGAAAACAATGTTTTTGTTTGAGTTTGGGTTTGACCAATTCATAAAAAAAAAAAAAAAAAAAAAAAAAACTAATTAAGACATGCATGTCCGTCAACCTTAAACAATAATCTTTGTCAATTTTATTTTTCAGTCTTTATGATGGTCGATACTTGATCTATCTCTTACTCTTACATCCCCAGGCAACGCAGGACTCTACTGCTAGTAGTTATATAAATGTGAAATGTGTAAGGAAAAAGAAAACACTAAAATATGTACTTGATATCCACTTGTAGATAATAAAGGCTTGAAAATATCCAAGCTGAAAAAATATGAAATGACAGAGAACAAAATAAAAGGAACATTGTCCAATGAATATTTAATTGTTGGCAAACACATGTCTCACAGTTGCATGAAGGCACTACAAGCTGCTACTTTTGAAACCTGTTATGAATAATACAATCCTCCTCCGTAAAAATGTTTTATTTCTCTCTACATGTCATCTTTTTTCCTTTGTAGCTTAAGTGTAGAACAATTCTGTTATGACCATCTGACAGTCCTAAATGAATTTTTATAAGAGTTACTTTCAAACAAGGAAAACCGATATTTTTTATCTATTCAGAATTCTTAATATTCACCATATTTTCTTCTATGTAACATGTCCCTTCAGAACAATGATGATCATAGCTCTCCATAGCTTCCTGTCTCTCGTGTTTCTCTCTTTGCCAAGCCTCCCACACACTGTCCTGCTATTTATTCACACAAGGTCGTCAGATAGGTAAGTTCATTATATTCACTAACATTCAAATACCTTTGGGAAAGGTATAAACCCACTTCTTCTCCCTCTAGCTACGAGTTAATTAGTAAAACTTGTATCACTAAATCATTATTATCTCAATAAAAAATTTCTTACAATCTAAAAATATTTTCTGGCTTTAAATAACCTGCAAAGGTTTGATAGACTGTAGAAAATGAATCAATCAATGAAATACTGATTAGTTACACAGGCATGTCTTTTAGATTTATTTACATTCTCTGGAATATAAATATACAGAAACAAATGTGGCCACAAAGTGAGTGATCAGTCTGTATATTGATTGTAATATAGAATTGATCACCCATTTTATATCCACATTATAATTTCTTGTTTGTTAATCAAATTCTGATTAGGTTTGAATCCTCTTCCCCTCCCAAATATGGGTTAATTAGTAAGAATTGTGTCACTAAATCATTATTATCTCAAAAAAAATTCTTGCAATCTGAAAATATTTTCTGGTTTTAATAACCTGCAAAGCATTGATAAATCTTAAAAAGCAAATCAATCAAATCAAATATGACAGACATTTTTCTATATGGTTTTAATTTTCTATTTTCCATGTTAATGTTTTACCATTATCATTTTTTTTCTTTCTGTTACATCTTTCTTTTGTAGTTTTCAGCTGGTTAATGATAGTTGCATCTAGAGGCATATATAGTTACAATAGTTACAATAATAATAATAATAATAACAACAACAACAACAGGGTAGGTCAAGATCTGCATTGGAAGATCTGTCAATACTATGGGATAAAAACAGCTGCAAATTGGTCTTGAACATTATCCTGAATCTGTAGTTGAGGGAGCAGATGTTATCATCCTGTGGGATTTTTTTTTTCAACACAGACTGAACAATGCAGGCAAATCACCCAGACATTATCAAAGACAGAAAAGAAAACATTTGTACATGAGTGTACAACGTGACAAAAACATGTCTGTGAAAGTTTTGGAAAAATTAAGCAAATGGAAAAACCAGGAGATAGAAATAGAAAAAAATGTGGCGCTTAAAAACTAAAACTCTTCCTGTTATAGTTGGAGTTAATCTCTTGTGTATCATCTCTCCAGGAAATAAAAAAAAAAGAAAAATGCTTTGGACAAACACAGCCCAGAAGAGATTTATTCATATAAGTCTATTTTTTTTATTAATAGCTTTCTTTTGTTTAAGTTGAAACAATAAAAAATCACATCCTTCATTTGCCTTAGGGCTTATGGTCATAGGTTGAAACATTGGTTCCCATAAAGACACCAAAATTAAGCTACATGGAGCCTGGTCAGTACCTGAAGGCATGAATGTATCTCTTCTCCTCCCAGCTCGTGGTTAATTATTATGACTTATCTCAAAAAGATTCTTACAATCTAAAAAATATTTTCTGGCTTTAAATTAACCTGTAAAGGGTTAATAAGCCATAGAAAATCAATCAATCAATAAAAACTCCACTTGCTCTCAGACATTGGCTATGACCCAGCATGTGATTATAAAACAAAGGGCTTTGGAAAACAGCCCTATTTAGGACAGCTAGAATTCTAAGAAAGGTTTTGCTGGTGTTAAGTGGTGCAGAAATGACAGGACTCGGGGTCATTTGACTCTTAAATCAGGATATAAGATCTGTTTGAGAAAAATAATATGGAAAGTGAATAATGATAATTATAATGCAGTTTGTCTCCAAAGAATTCACTATCAGAACTAAGATTATAACCAATAATAGTGAACAGTGAAGATAACATTTACTTACAGGAGGCATCAACTTCACATATAAGATGCAGAGCAATTTTTTTGCTGTATTCTTGGAAAAAATATGCATCTTTTTTGCCATCAAATATGGTAATTTAAACTACTGATATCATATATTGGAGAATAAAAAAAAATGCTTATACTTTGGGATGCATGATATAAAAAATAATGTTCTCCACAAGTTTTTTTTAAGAAAACATAAATGTCAAATTACACAAAAAATGTCATTTTAAAACATTTTTCCTTGCAGGTATAACTGGTAAATTCTGTAATATATATATATATATGTGTGTGTGTAAGTACATGTATGCTAATGTTTTCTCATATATACAAAGTTTGCACCCAAATGTTTTGAAATTTTGAAAAAAGTTTCAAGGCATTTATGTAACATCTTTTTTAAACATTTCACCTCAAGCCACAATGATATCTGTGTGTTACCGAGTGTGAAATAATATAAGAAAAAGAAAAACATTAAAAAGAGAGAGCAATAATAGAAGTTGAATTTAGAAGACAGAAGGTAATGATTGAAAAGCAAGAAACTGGAAAAGAGTACCACAAGTGAGAAGTGCGAGAAAAGTTATGGTTACAGATGATGAGACCTAACTGCCAATCTAGTACTGCACTTAAATTCATAAAGTCTAGGAATCATAGAGAAAAGTTCATCAGAACAATTACCATGAAAGTATTTCATCAAAAATGATTTTAATGTATATAACTTTTCTTTTTTTTTTACTAATGTTCATTTGATACAAGGCCCAAGAGTCACTCAAGATAGAAGGCTACTGAATGATGTGCATGATATGGGCATAACTGGATGTAGAAGAAGTGTAGATTGTGAGAATATGATGGCTAGATTACAATTCACCCTAGACACAAAAATGTTAATATTTTATTTTTTGGAGTTTTCAAACGATGCATCAACTTGAGTTTAGAACACCATAACATTTACTTAACAAGTTAAATGCACATGAAGACTTCTTAACCAAAGCAAATCTAACAAAACAAAAATAAAAATAACGGAATTTCATTTTTTGTCTATATCTCATTCCCTGGTGAAGCTTAAAGAAAAGTAACATTTTAAATTTATAAACGTTTTCTATTTGTTTTTTTATTCTAACATTCTTTTGGATTCCAATCCATATTTGGTCTGTATTTGATTCCAGTTCATACCTATAAGTATATACAAACACTCAGGTATACCTTCAAGTATATACACACACAGTGGTACACCTTCAAATATATACACACACCCAGATACACTTTCAAGTATATACAAACACCTAGATACACTTTCAAGTATATTCAGACATGCAGATACACTTTCAAGCATATACAAGCACCCAGGTACACTTTCAAGTATATACACACACACACAGGTACACCTTCAAGTATAGACAAACAACTTGATACACTATACAGTATTTAAAAAAAAACAAGTACACCTTCAAGTATATAAATACACCTTGAAGTATATACAAGCACCCAGGTACACTTTCAAGTATGTACACACAACAAGGTACACTTTCAAGTATATACACACACCTAGAAACACCTTCAAGTCTACACACACCCATATACACTTTCAAGTATATACAAACACCTAGATATACTTTCAAATATATACAAACACCCAGATACACGTTCAAGTACCTATACACATACAGGTACATTTTCAAGTATATACACACACACAGGTACACCTTCAAGTATAGACAAACAACTTGATACACTATCAAGCATTAAAAAAAACAAGTACACTTTCAAGTATATAAATACACCTAGGTATACCTTGAAGTATATACAAGCACCCAGGTTCACCTTCAAGTATATGCAAATACCAAGATACACCTTCAAGTATAAACACACACCGAGAAACACCTTCAAGTATATACACTCACCCAGATACACTTTCAAGTATATACACACATCCAGGTACATCTTCAAGTATATACACACATCCAGGTACATCTTCAAGTATATACACATGCATACATGCTCTTACACATGAGATTGCCTGTAAATATACAATAAAATTTGCAAATTGTAAAACAGTAAATATTTTTTACATTTTTGTTTTGCAAAATTCATTGATTTTTTCTTTCACTGTTCAAATATTTTCTCCCTTTCTTTCATCATTGTAAAATTCAATTTCCATAATTGGATTCGTCATTTTTTTTTTTTATATAATAATGGCTGACTGCTCATTTCGCAGTATATCCGTGTGCTAGAGTGGCTAGCTAATCCCAGTTAAAGACGCCCGATCAGTTACATTTGTGTCTTTATAAAACCCACAAAGCCAACCTGTGATTTATGGTGCAACTATACTGAATGGATGTTAGTTACAGTTTCTTTGAGAGAGCACATAATCTGGCATTATCAGTAGTTGAATTTGGCCAGTACATTCAAAATCTTGGTCACTATCACTTGTGTATTTAAGCTAGTGCAACCACCTATGTCTACTTAACAGTTTCATCTATCTAATTTCAGTCACAAGTCTTGATGTTGTTTTTCAGGAACTTCCAAATGTTGCAGTGCAATGAGATTATTTCTTCAGGCTGATATTTTCAAGAATTTCCTATATATACATATACATATATAGAGAGGGTAAAAAATGATTCAGCCATTTAATAAAAACAAAAAGAAATAGCCTACCTAGGGAAATAGTGCTTTTGTCCATTGAAAGTGCACATCTTCTATATTAAACATGTACTTATCTCTATCGCTGTTCTATATTTTGCAACATTCTATAAACTCCTCTTTTGATGATCTACATCAGCTTCTGTGCCATATTTTCCTTAATATCATTCACAGTCTAAAATCTCCTCTTTGAATGATGATTTTAGCTTTAGAAAAAGCCATAAATTGCAGAAAGCCAAATTCTGACTATAAAGGTCACCAACATACCTGGATGATATGATGCCTTACTAAAAGATTGCAGAATAAAATATAATGACTGAATAATTGAAATGTTAAAAATGGCTGGATATTTTTTGGATTCCAGACTTCCTCTCCTAATTCTACATTTTCATGTTCTGATTACTGAAGACGTTCCTAAATTTGGATCACTGTCAATGGATTCCCTGCCAAGTTTGAAGCATCTGTACAATTTTATGTGTGCATCAATCATTTTATTATCATCATAAAGGAATTCAAAACATTTTCATTGATTAATACCCAATTAAAAAAAAAAAAAAAAAGTATTCATCATGAAACAATGGTTGCACAATACAGAAGCTCTCTCAATAGAATTTCACTGTTGACTGAATAGACTTATAGGAGAGTTTGCTCCTTCTTCTGCAGTAAAGTTACTTCTGACTGGATGCCAATTTATGTTAAGGATGCACAACCAGTTCTCAAGATATTCAAAATAGCTAAATAATTTCCAAGTATATATTATATCTCATTTACCAAACAGACTCTGTGCATATATATTTATATATTCTCAATGTGTGTGTGTGTGTGTGTGTGAGCATGTTTTATAGGATGAGAAAGAGTTTTCTTATGACTCAACTGTCACTTACTGTCACAACAGAATTATGATCTTCTGAGAGCTGTCTGAGTTTTATGAACAGAACATTAACATTTTTAAGGGGATGCTGAAAATGATCTGAAAAAATACAAAAATGAAATAAAAAAATAAAAAATACAAAATGAAATCACACTGAAAATGAATTATCTTTGAATAAAAAAACAATAATATTTATGTCTCTACATAAAAAGTTTGTAATGTTCACTAAGACGTTTGAACAAATGCCTGAAGAGAAAACCTTACTTAATTGACTGATATTCAATTTGAGTTGAAAAACAGAACTTTTTTTTTTAATTGCCCAACTTCAGAATAGGTTTTACGATAAAGAAATATTTGGACTACATCCAAAATGTTTGGCTGAATATTTCTATTATTAATACCAGTGTTCACTCCACAATCTAATAAAAGGCCAAGTCATACTAAAAGTCACCATGGTATTTTCTCTCTCTTTTCAGTAAGGTTGGAATTTATGTGGTTTCTATTTTACTTGAGATTTTCATTATTGTGGTTGTAGCACCCAATGCTGTAATCACTTGAACTTCCAAGAATTTTAGATAATTACAACCTAGATGAGGAAGAACATGACAGACATGAAAAAATGTCAGTGAATAATCAAGAAGAATAAAATGAAGAGATATTTCAAGTTAGTGTGAAAATGATAACAAAATGCCTGGACATTATTTACAGTTAAAAGTGTATCTTCATTATTATCATATTTTAGCCATTGTGCCAACTAGGTTTCTTTATTTTTCTGTTAAATCAGGTAACATTTAGGGAATTTTGAACTTAGACCTTTATTTGTCATAGATTGTTCTGCTTGGTATATCTCATCTTGTTGTCCTCATTCTACAAATTCAGACAGAACGTACGTATATATCATTTTATAATGTTAAAGTCAGAAATTTTATCTTCAAAGACACTAGTCATGGAATAAAAAATCAGAAAAATTTCCATTTACCATATAATATATAAATTACCTTGGGAATTTATAATATAATTATACTAGTATTAACTGAAAATTTCACAGATTTGCTATTTAAATTTTCTACTGAATCATAATTTCTAAATTAATGATTGAATGTACTCGTTTCAAAGTCTATGGGCATTTTATACCCATGGAAATTCCCTGAGGAATTGTTAAATATTTTGAGATATGTCTATATTTACACTATTTGCATTGTTCATCTGTTGTTCTCTTCTTTATTAGCATATTCACAACATTTGAGCTGTTGTAAACTCTGGCATTCTTCAGGTCATATTCGTTGGAATTTCAAACTAACACTTTATGTAGTTCGTGGAGGTAGATTTCCTTTATCAGCTAATTGCCTTTAGTAACACGATTGTCCAAGTCCCTGAAGGACACATGGCCCAGTGGATAAAAACATTGGCTGAGTAATCCAAATAGTGACTTGACCCAAAGAGTTGTGAGTTCAATACCTGGCCGAAGCAGAGGAAACAAAAACTTAGAGAGTTGAGTTACTAAAGAGAGATAACTGATACAAAGATATCCAAATAAGGTGTGGAATTTAATCAATTTACCCCTGTAGATTGAATAAAGGGTTCGTTTCAAATTCCCCTGTATATCACCTGAAAAGATCAGAGCATACAATGGCAGAAATGTCATGAGTATGGTAATAAAGATGAGAAAAAGTCTAAATAGTGTAAATATTTTGAGCTTAACAATTTTAACCAATGCAAGTCATAATTTAAAAATAAAAGGATTATAAAAAATGTATACCTACCAAATCTTGTGCCAGACACACAAAACTTCATAGAAATAGCAAGACATAATAATAAGCATAAAATTCTAAAAGATGGCCACTGCGTAAAATTTTAAAAGGAAAAATCACATTTATTTACTCAATTATGAAAAAATGTACAAATAAAGTTTGCACAAAATTTCCTTTTGTGAGCCTATTAAGGCAGGATTACAATGTCAGATAAAAGATTACCAGTGAAAAATGGAAAAAAACTACAGCTTGGGAAAAGACAAGGATTTCGAAAATTGCTAAAAAGAGAAAACAATATAAGCAGGCATTAAAAAAAATAGTTGCAACATCCTTTGAGAAAAAACTAAAAAACTATTAGGCTGGTGCAAAAATAATGTCGTTTTCTCACATAGTAACATATGTGAGAAAACAACATTATTTTTGCACCAACCTAATACTTCACTTGTCCCACGAACATCTCTGGGACATACAGTAATTTTTTTTGAAAAAGTCCTTTTTAACTTCACAGTTCATGCTTGGGAAAATTTCTTAGAAATTTTTTCATTCTTGGCTGTCCAACCACAGGAGAATTTTCATGTAAGCGTTTGGTCTCTCTACAGCTGGCTGGTGATAGTGCCTTCTTTGATGTTCGCTTCTTCGTCAAATGTCTTCTTTAATAAAGATGACATTCCTTCCTTCTCACCATGCTGTCAAAAAGTCTTTTCCCTGTATGTACTGATTTGAGACCTATTTATTACAAAAATTTCAATCATCTCAGCCCCACTATTTGGGATGTTATTAGAGTTTGACCACATCTCTCATTGGTCAATATAGATGAAAAAATAATTTTCCATAAACTGGAAATGGTTTCTTCGAAAATTTTGGTGGGATTTAACTGCTGAGCTCAAAAACATGAACAGTTGTAGTAATTTTTATTACAAACTGCCTGACCTTCAGAAAAATACACTTCTCTCAAAAGAACATGTATTAAGAAAAATCAAACCGAGATGATTATGCATTTATACAATGCTAGCATTTTTAAAATAATAAAAATAAAATTTTTATAGAGTACAAATGAAAAGATTTGAAAATGACAATGAGAGCATTATTGCTTGTTCTTACTTTCTTTCATTCTTTCTTCCTTTCTTTCTTTTTTTTCTCACTGAAACCAAATAGTATCTTGGTTATATCTTTTCCTTCTTTCCTAACAAACAAAATGAAATAGTATATTATTTGTTAGGTAAGGCATAGTGTTATAAATGTATCAACTAAGGAATGAATAAACAAGTAAAAATTATAACACAATGTTTTTTTGTATCAAGAAATGCATTGTCCATCTACGGTGTTTTATTATTCGTATTTGCTTGCTAATCAGAAAATAGGTCAAGTCATTTCCAGTTATACTGTTCTGATGATGATATAAATAAATATTGAAATATTATGGCTCACAGTTTATTAAACTGGGTATCCCTAAAGTCAGGACACATTGACAAAAATGCATATTTTCAAGAAATGAAATTTTTAACATTTTATTAAATTGGAATATGAACAAATATCAGCTTCAATATGATATCCATCATGTGAATCTTGCAAAGGTTGATATGCTTTGCAAGATTCACATGATCTCAATGCAATAACTCCACAGCGATGTCAATTTTAGCACATTCACTCTTTATGTATTAAATCAAGTGCGTTGCATCTGTGATTTTCACTAAGTGCACCTTCTCTTTTAGCATACCCCAGAAAAAGAAGTCAATTCTTTCTTCTTTTGACAAAACCGTTTTTAATCTGTGGAGGTAAAAAAATATATAGTTAATGAGATTTCCTATGTGTCCAGACTTTAAGGACACCCTGTACATGTCTTCATATTGAAATAGAGTTATTATTTATTAAATTTATAAGAAGTTCTCAAAATTAAAAAAAAAAATTATCCCAGTGCACTTCCTACTAAATTTCTAGAAAATTTGATTTCCAACAAGCACAAACAAATTATTTCAGAAGATGCAGATCTACTTCAAGGATATCGAAGAAAATTTATTTAAAAAAGCCTTAATGAATAAAATTTCAGAGAAATATTTCAAATTTTGTTTTGCTTTTTGAGTTGAGGAATTTCAATATATTTTGATTGTTCTTATCTTTGATTGTTATAGACATGAGATTTTGACAAAGTACCTTCTGGCAACCTTCAGGTATCCATGATATTTGACTATGGAGTATCTTATATCTTGATTATTGTGATATCTTTGGTTCTTGTTTGTTCGTGCTAAACCAAAGTGTATTTTTTCACTACCTGATCCTAAAAATCAAAACAAAAATGATCAAAAGTGATATGAAACACCATGATAACCAAATATGAAAACCATTTAACTTAAAAGCTTTTATAAAAACACCACAGATACATTTTGGAATGATCGTGTAGTGAATACGAGTGTTGCTTAGTCAAGGGTTGATGTTATCTAGTGGTTCTGAGTTCAGACCATGGATCAGGACATAAGATATTTTGTTGCAGGTGGTATATTAATACACAAACAGATATTGAATGACTAAAGACAACAAACAAAACAATGACTTGAATAAAACACATATTGCCAAGTTTGTTTTTGTTAAAGAAAATACATCAACAAAAATAAGGCTACAGTGCAATAGGAAAAAAATATCTATACATGTTCATGTAGAGGGTGAGAAGAACAGTTTTGGTAGTCATTGAAAAAGTTATCCTGAAAAGGACAGTTGCTGAAGAGCGTTGTCCTGAAAAGGATAGTTTTGGAGACATTGAAGAGTATTTTCCTGAAAAGGGTAGTTTTGTAGTCACTGAAGAGCGTTGTCCTGAAAAGGACAGCTTTTGTAGTCATTGAAGAGCATTGTCTTGAAAAGGACAGCTTTTGTAGTCATTGAAGAGTGTTGTCCTGAAAAGGACAGCTTTTGTAGTCATTAAAGAGCATTGTCCTGAAAAGGACAGCTTTTGTAGTCATTAAAGAGCATTGTCCTGAAAAGGACAGCTTTTGTAGTCATTGAAGAGTGTTGTCCTGAAAAGGACAGCTTTTGTAGTCATTAAAGAGCATTGTCCTGAAAAGGACAGCTTTTGTAGTCATTAAAGAGCATTGTCCTGGAAAGGACAGCTTTTGTAGTCATTGAAGAGCATTGTCCTGAAAAGGACAGCTTTTGTAGTCATTAAAGAGCATTGTCCTGGAAAGGACAGCTTTTGTAGTCATTGAAGAGCATTGTCCTGAAAAGGACAACTTTTGTAGTCATTGAAGAGCATTGTCCTGAAAAGAACAGTTTTGGAGACATTGAAAGGTGTTGTCTTGGAAGCATATTGTTGCTGCTGATGAGGATGGCTGACTGGAACTGCTGCTCATTGCTGAAGTTGTGGTCTGGTTGCTGAAACAGATACTACACTTTGATCCTAGTCATCTGAGTCATGGATTCATGCTCTTCAAGCTCTGAGGCCTTTTTATATTCTGGATCAGTTTTATAATAATCGATGGTCAAGCATTTCTTTGTGGTTGTTTTTGTTTGTTTTTTAAATGTGTGAGTGCTGAAAGGATGTGATGATTTCATATATAACAAAAAATAATGGACACCTGAATATGACCAAAAAGTATTTTACTGAAATGTTGTGTTAATAATAATATCTATAACAATCAAAGATGAGAAGAAATGTTCAAATAAATCAAAGCATATTAGCATTTAATTTTCAAAACCAAGTTATACTCAATTTCATTCCTACGGTTAAACCCAAGAAAGCCAATATTTGTTGATGTCTGAGCATGTTTGAGAAGACAAACAATAAATCTGGAAATAAAGTTAAGTTGTATATAAGATGTTGACAAACCTGAATGCAACTGGTTTCATGTCATCTTTTCTGAAGACATTATCAGGAATCCTACAGCAACAAATAATCTTTTATTGCTTAATTGAATGTCTTTGAAAAGAAGAAAAATGGCATCAATCTTGGTAAAAAAGAGTTTCAAAGTCTTGCAGAACTGAGACTTGTCTTTTTTTGTGCTTCTTTTAGTTTGTTTTTTAATCTTTAAATTTGTTTCTTCTTTTTGAAGGGGGTTTGTGAAGATAATATATTCCTGGGTAGGAAATGTTATCTGTAAAATTTTTGACAGTCACTGTACAGTGTTGGTTTTTATGACCATACTCACTATATCTACATATGCTCTATCTACTATATAGAGCACTATTCTTCTATAAATATGGCAAATTTTAAACAATATATTTATATAGTGATATAGATAGTGAACCAACACTGCATGGTAAATGTCAGTTTGACATGTCATTGTGATTTTATTTGATTTTTAGATCTGAAGATCCCTTGAAGATGTGAAAATGACATTTAAAAGGCAGTGTTGATTTTTACATCTATAAACACTATCACCAATATTTTGCACTCATACTTTATAAATATAAAAAT